>LPNX010986273.1:397607-433705 GCA_001517045.1 Pseudotsuga menziesii
TGCGCGACTATCTATAAGGGAAAGTCATGCCTAAAACGCGACTGTCCAGTGCAGCAACCCGCGCATACAATACTGTATACGCGACTGTCTACAACAGCAACCCGCGCATAGGTAGCAAAATCCCAGAAAGAGGTCAGAAACCACCCAAACAAGGCAGGGGAAGTGTGCAATCAAACTGAAAAGGTGTTCCTAAGTGGTAAGAAGGACCTGAAACAACGCAAAAAGCTGAAAGAAATCAAGAGAAAACCCCCAAAAAGACAAGGCTATTCCCCAACGGAGTCGCCAGTTCTGTTGTAAAGGAAAGTATCCTATGGCTAGGGTTTAAGAGGCCATCAACGTACCGGGGTTGAAAGAGAGATGCACAATGTTCAGCAAGCATATAACAACAAGTTTCAGAGATGAGAAAGATCCACACCTGATAAACTAAAGGCTGGTCCAAGCTTTCTCTTCAATCCTCTTCTTGCTCCTCTCGCTCCAAGAGACCTGCAAAACAAGTTATACCTTCCTCAAGCCATTATGACCACATATAAAGAAATGATAATCAAATAAATCTGAAATAATAATCTGAATAACATCATCACATGATCATAAATAGAGATTCAATCACACATTGAACAATGATTTGGGAAGAAGAAGGACATCACATATTTATTAATCTTGAAAACAAGTACAAATATACCTTCTCTTCAAGTTTGGCACCTCACAAAACCTTGATCTGGATCTGCTGCTTCTCTTCTCCAAAGAACTCAGCTTCCAAGCTCTGCAACACAAGGGAAGACCTCTAGGGCAAAGGTGTAGGCAAAGAGAGTCCCGAATCCTCCAGCATAACAATGCATAAAATCCAAGTCCCCTCTCATGGACCTCCTTACCTCTATTTATATGGGGGAAATAAGGTAGTTCGAAGGTTAGAGAAGTTACAGCAGTTAAGGAAATCCAGTTATATGACATAACTAATCTCTACTTAACGCGTGTTTTAAAGTTTAAAATGTTAAGATACACATGCACGGGTCTGCAGTAGAGCAACCTGCGAGTGATGCGCGACTATATATAAGAGCAACCCGCGCATACAAGGATGCGCGACTTGCTACAAGGGAGACTCGCGATTGATGCGCGAGTCGTCAATATATAGAGTCGCGCATACATCCTAACATAGCTAAATGGCAAAGTAACAGGCTGGATGAAGGCAGAAATGTATTCCATAATAAGCCAAGCTATATTATTCTAGGCAAACCTCAATCCATAAGTGTCCTTTTGTGCACCGACATAAGGAAAGTCAACACTCAGACGGAGAGGTGCCATTCTGGTGTATAACACTAATCATCTAGTTAGTGAAATGACATCTACTTCCCTTCCAGGATGTCAGGGGGATGATAATGATCACTCAGCCATATTCCATGTTAAGATTTTTCTTTCACATATGAGTAAAAACAACATTCAACATGAGGATCATATGATGGTGATGTTTTCTCATTCTGTGCAAAGGGATGCTTCATGTTGGCTTCATGAGTGTTTTCCTGAGAAATTATTACTTCCCATGCAAATTTCTTCGAAATATTTTTGAAGTAGTGGAATTATGATGGAAATGATATTGAATCATTCAATGTGAAATCATTCATTGAGACCAATTTGAAGTAATGCTTTCCTTGGAAAGAGTTTCATACAGAATATCCTAAGATATATAATATCAACATGGTGTACAACACCCAACATTCAGAAATCCATTATGATCCCATTGAGTCTATGCAATAAGGGCCATTAATTGAATTTTTTTTTGAAGACCCTCCTCATGTAACATCAACCGCCAATGGTGATGATTGGGAATTCTTTCATGATTATTTTAGTGATGATGATCACATTTGTACTCCAGATCTACCTAAGGATGAAACCATTGTAGAATCTTATAGTGAAACTTATGATGAAAACCACAATTTACATAATGGGACTTCTACCTATTCTCCATATAATGATGATAGTTTGGAAAGTTTACTGCCTTGTGACCATTTTTCTGAAGAATATGAATATGAAAATGAGGGAAAGTATAACTTGGAGCATGATACAAGTGACGAAGAGTCCCTTATGTCTGACAAATATGTTGATGAGGAGTTCTGAACATTCATGGGAAATCCATTCTATGACATGTATAAAGAGGAAAATAATGAACCATAAACTTTTGATGGTTTTGTTGATTCTCCTATCTATGACATATCTAAAGGAGAGAGCATGGACCTTGTGGCCTTGGGAAATTTTGATATGGAAAAGAAGCATGCAGTTTATCCACATGACCAATCTGAGCCATATATTAGTATTAATAATGAAGACAAAGAGAACTTGATATCAACAATGGGGAATCCATCACATTTGACATATATGGTGGTGATGACTATTGGAATTTTTGTGAATATCTTATTTAGAAGCCCATCTATGCTATATCCAGCAAGGGGAGTGTCTATTTAGAAATTTGTGGAAGCCCAATCTACTATAATTCCGTAGAGGGAAGCTTGGGTCTAGAGACCTGGGAAAATCCTAGTATGGAAGAGAAGCTTTCAAAACTCTTATATGATCATTCAGAGTCATATCATGTAGAGCCACACAAAGGAATCAATAATGAAGACATTGAGAAGCAGTGTTGTGAAAAGACAAATGTGATGCAGTTAGTAGAATATCAGTCTCAACTATCATCTTCACATATAGAGTTTCCTTATGATTTGTAGCCTCTTGGGGATTATATAATGATTTATCATCTGGTAAGCCTTGATGATTAGTATGATGGTGTAGTCAATATTCCTCATCATTTCAATTTGTACATCAACCCTATCTAGTCATGGATAGAAGCAACCTGTGCAAGAACCTACCAGTTTGGGAAGAAGTTTGACGGCATTATTCATGCCTATGATTTCCCATCTAGCCTGCCCATTCTAGATCTTCACGCAGGTTTTCTTTTTCTAAATAAAGTATCCTTACTTTGGCTGATAACGAAAGATAAGGCAATTTTTTTTTTTATGTTAATAAAATTCTTAGGTGGTTACATTGGATTTTTTATTACACCTAACCTTTTTTATATCATGCTTAGAGTAGGAAAATAAGCTCCTTAAAAGAGAGCATTTACTTTTTGCATTTTTATTTTGTACTTCGCTATAATAAAACTTTTCTTTCATTAGTTAGCTACATTTATTTTGTTTGAATAAATCAGCTTAATGGTTCATTTGGATTTTATATAAATCTTGTGCTACTAAGGTTTTCTTGTCAAGTTGAGATGTTTTTACAGGGTGTATAAACCAGAGATTCTGATGTTCTCGTATCCTCTCCTTACCTTAAGACTAGATTGAGCACATGTCCCATAGTTGGAGCCAAATGTTACCACCTAAGTTGTACGAATGGTTTTTTATCAAGCGAGCTTGGTAAACCAGACAAAGATGATTTTTTCGGACTTTAGAAGACCTTCAGACTTGCTTCTGGGAAGTGCTTGTTGTACCATATCGCATGTTCCTACCCCATAGGGGAATTGTAATAAAATGTTCTAGCATGGTAGTGTCTGTAAAAGAATCGGTATACTAGACTTACTTGTGAATACGATTATCCCAGGGTGTTTTTTCCTTTGGTTATTATTGGTTGTTGAATAAATGACTGATAATTTCTGATTTTTTCACCAAATGCCTCCAAAGTTGGGGTGGTAGGATTGACATTTAGGCATATTGAGGTTATTAGAGTCTACATGTCAATATATAAACATGCTAGGAATTATGGTCGAGTCATATGAACATGTCTAAGTCCCCTTAGGTTTTAATTTTTTTAATTTTTAAGTTTTTTTTAAGTTTTTTTTTTCCAAAACTTATGCTATTTTTTGATAGTCTAAATGGAAAAATTGGTTTTGTAATAAAAGTGGGGTTAAAAGTTAGTTTCAGTCATCAGGGTGCTCATTTTCTAACTCAAAGCACTCGGTAAACCCATAAACCCACTTTTCCTAAGTTTTGAGTGATTTTCCCATCACTCAAGTTAGAAAACCCTAAAAATCAAATATTGGTTATTTTAATTGATAAATTAATTAAATAATGGAGAAAATCCAAATTCCTAAATCAATGGATTTGCTCTGATTTGAGTGAAACCAGTCTCATCGAATTTGGATTGATTAGACCTGACCATGCCTTGATTGAATTAGTTGATCTGGGCTGAAGAGCGAGTGCACCACAACATGCATCCTTGGGATTTGTGCCCTCTCTCTCTCCTCCACATGTGTGGTATCATCTATATGTGGTTTGGTTAATGTGCTAGTTTGATCAACACTACGATTGTTATCCAGACTCAGTTAGAATCAGATTAGAATCAGATCAAGCTCAGCTTGACTCCTCATGTAGCTGCAGTCCCTCGCTCCTTGGGAATTGCACCCCCTTTGGGCTAGGGTTTCAGTTTTTTCTATAAATAAAGAACAGTTTCCTCCTTTCCAAGCTAGTTACAGTTGGATTGAAGAGCTAGTGCCATTGTAATAATGCTCTATTTTCATTGTGAATAAAGAATATTTGGAGTCTATACCGTGTAGTGCATGTGTTTGTGTGGATTCCCAGCGTCATGTTGTTAATGTGGTAACTATAATTTTTTTCCAATTTTTGTGTTGCTTTGTATTTTGGCTCCAAGGATTCAGTTGAATCAAGTAAGAGTGTAAACTAGGCAAATAATATTACTTGTTCTTAGTTATTCATGTTATGTATGCTCAAGAATTTAAGTTATATTCTTAAATAAGATTTCTTTTTGCATGATCTTTAATTTTTTTGTTTCATACATCTATATCCAGATCTCACGAGGTGTTGTGCAGGATTGTGTTATTTAGTTGCAGGTTCCCAATTGAATGAAGGTTTGGATAAATATTGATGCCATCCCTTATCCAATAATCTCAAGACTCTTTCCCTCAGTGCGCCACAAAAGGGCCTCCTTTCAGCTTGTTCCATTCAAGTAATGAACCAACCTTCTCTCCTCTTCTTCTCTTTTTAAAAAAAAAATATTCTTGGTTACTTTGTTTATGCATGAGATTATAATTTATCATATGCAAAATATCTCAGTATATCTCATACATAATCATTCAAAAATCTAGATCTCTGTTTTTCAAAATTTTTCCATAAGCATCATAGATCTGGCATAAAGAAATCGTCTTTTGCATGGCATTTTAAAGGAAATATATAGCTTGCATGCATTAGATTTCTCTTTTGTAATTTAAAATATAAATCCATCAATTAGTTCACATCATATTTTCTTCCCAAAAGGCAAGCCAAGATCCCAAGGAAAGATTGCTTTCCTTGGATCCTTTTTTCACCTTTTTTTAACTAGTTTTAACTTAGCTGTTTTCGGTTAAAAGTGTGTTGACCCAAAGGTATTTTCAAAGTGATTTTGGGAATATTTAATTTTAATAATATTTATGGTTTTTAGAATATATAATAGAAAATAGGAGGATATTCTGTCCAAAAAGTGACTTTTGGGCCATTCGAAACCCCCCAAGGGTCTCTCCTTTTTCTGAAATCTTTAATTTTTGCACTTTGTAAGCTCTTGGGGTCATTTTGTATAAGAAACAGGAATAATTATATCATTTTTATGATATTTTTACTTCTGGTAATAAAAAACAATTTCGAATAGGCTCTTTCGAGCCCATTCCCCAAACCCCCTAGGGGGATTCACGTCCTTTTTTCCTTTTTGCATTTTTCCTATTTTTTTTCTAGATTATTTTTATTTATGAAAATTAGTGTACTTTGATTAATTTCCTCATATATTCCATATTATAAATTCAAATTAACTTTAATACTTACCCCACGAATCCCGATTGAATCGAAAGGTGAAAGAGGAGCGTGGTAGATTTCATTAGAGAACATGTGGTTTGTTTTGTTTTTGCTGCTTCATTATTAACTATTAATTTTTGCAAGAAATAAATTAAAATAAAACCCCTCCTTGATTCCCCAATTGAGGTCCACTTGCACCGAAAGAGGTTCCTGGAGGGTTTTCTTTCTAATAAAGACACGCCGATTAAAATTTACTAAAAATTACAAAGACACTGGTGTGTATGCTCTGTGTTTTGGATGTGGTTTGTCAGATCACTCAAGCTGCATAAAAAGCAACGTGAGTGACTAGATTAATTAGGTTTCACTTTCCCCAATTAGCCACCATCAGGCAAAAATCCAATGCCTCGAACAAACCGTAAGTGGTGGAAAAATACCCAAAGGAGTGGGAACAATTGGAAAGTGACCTCGAGGTGCCAATCTCTATTACACCATAATGGGTGTATTATGAGCACGGTCTTCGAGACTCCATCCAGCCCACAAACACCTTGTGGGTATCCATGAAGGTTTTATTTTTGGACATACTCCAAGTACCCCTCGGGTATATCTGGAGTCCCCCTCACCTAATTTAATCCACTCATTTTTCATATTAACTTAAATTTGACCAAGATAAAATTGCAAAACATTCACTCCAAGCACATGCAAGCACATTTAATCATTTTGTGACTCCATTTTAAGGCACTGGTTATTTGTTTACTTCTTTCTATATATATATTGTGTGTTAGCATTGTGCTTACTTGTGTTTATTTTTAATCTTGTTATATGTGGTTCTCACTTGTTAATTTCAAACTCCTAAGCAACTTATTCAATTTAATACCATCATACTAAATTAATTATCCTTAGTAACTTAATAGGGTCTACCCCCCTTGGCTTTGTTAGGAGTTGAGCCTAAGCGGAGGAGTCAAGAACAAGGTGACAGCTTTGACTCAAGACTTTCCCCCAAGGACACACTGAGTGGCTTGAATATTTCTGCCACGCCCCCCCCAGGTGTGTGAAAGGAGGCAACAGATATGAATACCACTTTGGGAACATATATGCAACAACTCATTACTAATATATTCCCCACCATTATCAAATCTGAAAATATTGATCTTTTTGCCAGATGCATTCTCAATTAGTTCCTTCAAATCAGTGAATTTTTCCAAGACTTCTCACTTCTTTTTGATAAAAAATACCCTTGTGTATCTAGAAAAGTCATCAATGAAAGTGAGAACGTACCTTCATCTATTCATGGATGTGGTAGGCATGGGTCTACTGATATTAGAATGTATTAGAAAAGTCATCAATGAAAGTGAGAACGTACCTTCATCCATTCATGGATGTGGTATGATGCTTGGCTTTCCTTCCCCCGATCAAACTTATGCTCAAGGTGCTTTCCAACAACACATCCCTTGCAAATTTCGGTGGTAGATTTGATGAACAAGAGGCCTTCAACCATGTAATTCTTCTGTAATTGATGCAAGTAATTGAAGTTTAGGTGGCTGAACCTCTCATGCCACTTATACTAACATCATTTCCATGAGTCAGTAATGTGGTGGGATTTGCATCCGGCACAAAATGGGAGAACGTATAGGCTTTTGGATGATGGTTCACAAGGCCTTTTGCTACAAGTTTTATGGATGCAAGTTTTGTGATCTCTACATCATCTGGGCTAAAGGAGACTCTCTTGGGCACTCCCGTATGTGTCATTTGATAAACACTTAGAAGGTTTGATGCAAGAGATGGTACATATAGAACATTGGAAAAATAACCATGCTCAACCTTGTCCTTCGGATATGATTATGGAGTCATCTCCCATGTCGATGGGAATGGTTTTACTAGTCTCCAAACATGAGAAGGAGTCTTTGCCAGCCATCATGTGATTTGAAGCTCCAGAATCTATCAAAAGAGCATTGGACTTTGAACTGCTTTCCATGAGAGCATGACCTCTTTCATGTTGTGGTTCCCAATCTTGTTGATCTCTCCTTCGAAAGATTTCTGGAAGATTGATGTGATTTTTCTCAAGAAGAGAAGTAACTTCATCAAGTTTATTTTTCATGTAGGCATGTTCAGGTTGGAATCCCTTCCTGCAGTACAAACACTTGAATTTTTCCTTTCCATGATGCCCTTTGTTCTTGCTCTTCTTCGAGTCAGAAGGCTCTTCATGCTGCTTATTTTGAACTTTAGGCTTAGGAGATTCAAATTTGGTTTTTGGGTTCTTATGCTACTTTCCTTTACCCTTCATATCTTTGGGCCCCGAAGCATAGAGGGCTTGATCATAGGAGGACATGAAGCTTATCATGTTCACTTGTTAGGGTCTCAATGAAGGAATTGAGTGAAGGCATATTCCATCCAGGGGTTGTGAGATTCCCCGCATGGAATGTAGACACAAACATTAAATAATCAGCTCCAAGTTTGGATAGAATGGCGAGGGTGAGTTGATCATCCTCATTCTCCACCTTACACTACTTCAACAGTAAGAAAATGTGCTTGAACTTTGTGAAAAAATCATTTAAGGTCTCGAAATTGGAAGGTTGGAGAGACATCAACTTGTTTTCAAGCTGATAAAATCTCAAACCATCCTATTTTCCATACATGGTGTCCAATTTGTCCCAAATTTCCTTTAGATCGTTCGATCCCACGAGGTGGAAAAGAACATCCTTGGAAATAGAGAGGCACAAGAAACTGAACTCTTCATCTTTCTTGTTCAAGAATCTAGCTTTTTCTATCGCAAGAGTAGGCTCTTCTTCAGTGTCCATAGTGACCTAATAGAGTCCTATGGCACATAGATGTATTTCCATTTCTCCTTTCCATGAATGGAAATTGAATGAAGTGAAGAGTTTGATGGAAGAAGCCATATCAAATTGTTGTAGCGAAGGATTTTCACCTATTAAAACCTGCAAATCACAACAAAATTTGCGCCATAACATCAGACAGCCTACACATTTTAGGCTTTCATCACACCCAGCATAATTGATCAACCAAGCTTGATCAACAATTCCTTAACTTGGGGTATTAAGTGGTAAGCCTTTCCTTCTGGTGCTGTGCTGGAATTTTGAGCTTCTGCTCAATTTTTTCATGCAAGATCTGTCAAAAACCATGTTTTTGAGAGATCTGAGCTCCATCCTGCTGTGAGCTCTAATACCATATGAATATGTCATAGTAATCTAGGGACTAAAACACATTCTCATGAGATATTTCAGACAATTAAGCATGAAAATGGCATAATGGTGTTGCAATAGGAGTAGTAGCTATGTATACTCAATAAATAATGAGTAATAAAATACAATGATCATGCAAGATGCATGAATTCCAATAAAATTTGAATTCCCAAGGAGGTATTTGAATTGAATGAATGGGTGTAGCTTAACTGAATATCAGCCACAGTAAACACACCTAGTTAACCCATTGATCAAGCCATGATTGGCTCAACTGAGTCCTAACTGTATCACAGTGTAATGGATGACTAATTCTAACTGAAAGTAGCTTAGACACATGTCAATCCATGCCAATCAATAAGTGTTAGCACATCATTAACTACAATGAACCCTGATGAGGTTAACTAAAGTCAAGCTGGTCATTAGAAGTGGTTGGAGGCACTCTAGTTGTCTCTAGTTCATAAATAATAATAAAATAATGAAATAAATGAATGGAGGTGCCTTCACCACTTGGATTAACTGATTGTAACTATCAGTTATCAATTAGGTGCATATATGACACTCATATCACCCTAGAATGGCTCCCCGGTTGAAGGAGGAATCCTAATTAGCCTCCCTGATTGAAGGAGAAATACCAGTCGACCTCCTTGATTGAAGGTAGGAGTGGGTGTGCTCAAGCTGATGTCATACTGTGCTCATTTGATGCCGATTAAGTCAATTAAACTTAGGATAGTGGTTAGCAAGGCCAACTTGACCAAATTAAGTGTGCATGTTGGGTAAATGACTCCAACACTTCAACCACCTCAACCACACTAAGATACCCTGAAGGGTCAATATCGATCATGCCATCATCTGTGGGGTAGCTGGGTCATCTGATGGGGTACAATGATTCCATCAGGGCATGAATGAGCACATAATGGGACATTAATTCTTCTCCAACCCATCTAGGGGTTCTCTGTCATCCATCTAAGCTTCATGACCATATTGAGGGTATTCAACGCCATAAACATTGTATTTAGTATCTCCAACAAGGTGGTGGATTCAAGATCCATCCATGTGGGTACAAGGTGTTTCAAGGAACAAATCCACTCTGTAAGCGATCAAAGGCTCAAACCCACTTTGTAAGGTGTCCAAGGCTCAAACCCACTTTGTAAGGTGTCCAAGGCTCAAACCCTCTTTGATGTTGGATTGGATAGAGAGAAGACTCGAGTTAGTTATCATCAAAATTTTTCTTATAGAATGAATGATGAGGTAAACTTAATGAGCCTTCAAGATATAGGGGCCTATGCAAAATAATGCCATGATGTATCCTGTGAGGTCCTATCTCATGATAGAGAGAGTAGGGTAGATGTTTGTGTTTATATGTAATATATTTAATTTTGTTTCATTCATTTTTAATCTAAAATTTGGTTATTATATATATGGATTTGTAAATTTATATATATATATAATAATAAACATTAAATAAATATTCATTGATTGTAGTTTTCTAGATTGTTGAATGAGCATGATTTAGACTCTCTTCTAAAGAAAATGTAGAAGGGCATAAATAGGTACATTTTCTTATATATCCATATTTATATTTTAAATTTATTGTATGATGTTTTCAAAACTTCATTTTAAGTAATTTATGTATGTCCTTGTAATGTGAACACATATTTGAAATTGAAATTTATTTTGTTAAGAGGTTTGATTAGGCCTAGTTTTTGTTTTATGATATTCCATCTTTGTCACGGGAAAATGAAAACATGTCTTTAAGATTTTATTTTTGAATTAAAGTGTTACTTAATTTTAGTTTATTTTACTCATGGAATGTTTTTTTTCTAATATCAAAATTTTTAATTACAGGAAACACAAGGAAGTATGGGTGGTGGGGAGGTAATTACTTATAAATTATTATTCTTTTCAATTTTATTTTCATTTGTTTATTTTAGTGTTTGAATTTAGTTTAAAATTGTCTAATTAGTATGACATTTATATTTGAATTTACATATGTTATGCACATATTCTATAAGTTGATCGAGGAGGACATAGGGAAATGTGTAGCAAAAGATATTGATCTTATTTTGATATAGATTTTTTATTGTCCTCCTTTGTTATATGTTTGTAGTAGCATTTTAATTTTGGAATTTTAAGTAGATTGCATAATGTGTGTGTGTCTTTGTGTGTTGTCATTGTTTTGGAAATGAGCACTTTATTTCTGGATTAAATATTACACCATAGTTTACATATGTGTTGAGTATATGCATCGTAGTAGTTTTGGATGAGAACTTTAGTTTTGTATTAGATGTAACTTAATTTTGTATGATAAATACCTATCATAATTTTTCATTATTTGCATGAATGTATGTTTTATTAAATATATGTTTTATGATCTTGTTCCATACTGCAAGTCAATCTTATATAGTAATAAAATAGTTTAGTTTTGTTAGCAATGAATCTTAAAAACATACTGTTATGGTCAAAATGTTTCATTTCCCCATGTTTTTGGCAAGTCTCTTTTTCCCAATTTTCCCTAGATATACAATTCTTTTTATGTTGGTAGTGTTGTAGTTTTGAAGTGTTGTAGAGTAAATTATGTAAAATATTAATTTCATAAATAATGTGTACAATTTGTTACATATGTTTGAATGTTTATGATTAGTGTTTTTTGTTCAATGTTGAATTGGCTTTATGATATTGATAAAGCTCAATTAGTACATGCAATGCTTAAATTAATTATGTTTTGTAAAGATTAATCCCATAAATGATCTTTAAAGCTTGTAGTTTTGGGAAACATGGTCTTCGCTCAATGAAACTATGACATAGCTCCTTCGTTCATGGGATATTAAAGAATACCATTGATTTTACTAGATATTGATAAATACCTACCAAATTCGTTATGTTGATACCCCCTCCTAATACATATTTTCAATTAAAATAACCCTATTTTTACAAAATATTCTCTATTTTTACTATATACCCCTTTTTTTATACACCATAATACCTATAAACCCCCCATAACCAACTTCCCTCACCCAATACCTACAATATATTGACCTTATTTTTCAAAAATTTAAAATCCCCCCTTTATGAATGAGCGTGATAAGATGTTGATCATTAAGGTGAATCCCACATGTTTTGGAAGTGTGTTGTAGACTATTATGTAAAAGATGAATCTCATAATTTGTTTGCACACTTTTTTTAATTTATGTGAAAATAAATTAATATTTTCACATATAGATGCAATATCAAAGTAATCAATGCTATAGATGTGGTTAAACCCATGACAAATGTGGATAAGTATTTTTTTGGCTTTTAATCACAAGCAAGGATTCTAGGACTGTGAATATTATGTTGAATTAGATAAATGGTTAGACAACATGTTGGTGAATATTCATCATTTTGGTGTCTAACCATTTCTCTAAATTAGCACAAGATTCAAAATCTTGAAATCCTTATTTGTGATTAAAAATTGAATGATCATTATCTCCATTTACCATGATTTCAGTTACATCTATAAATACACACAAATAATAATTTATGTGAAAACGTTGTTCAATTTCATATAGTGATCATATCAACAACTATTAATTGCATAATGATAACAAATATTAAAAACATCTCAATAAAACTTAATAATAATTTTAAAACTCAATAACTTCACCATGCTATTTTATTAGGCTTAATTGTAAGATTGTGAAGGACATAAATAGATTAGGGGAGGTAGTGGAGGATCCACTATTGTTATCTTATCCTTTAAAGGTCCTTTCAAACATATGGGGACCCAAATCAATATTTTTGGTTGTAAAATTGACACATCATATTTAAGTACATGACAAGGCATGGACATTATAATGCATATTCAAGTAAAGAATTAAATACACATGTACACAATCAACAATCAACAATTTATACATCTCAAATACACATATATCAATTCATAGAAGATTACAACGCTTAATTTCATTAATACAAATCTAATGACGACAAAACATAATATATCCAATATAGATGTAATTTGTAGAATGTGTCGAGTTTGCTAGACTACTTGAAAATATTGCAATAAAACTTAATAATAATTTGAAAACTCAACCATTTTAAGAAAATAATAATTTCGTTATTAGTTGACATAGTATATATCAATAGTGTACTTCCAAAATAAACATATCTCAAATAATTGAATATTACAATGTTTGGTTGTTTACAATACACATCTAATGAAAATAGAATATAATATATCCAATATAAATGTAATATAAAGTATATGAGAAGGAATGACCATTATATTCAAGTAAAGGATTAAAAATACATGTACGAAAGTAAGGTGTTGCATGGAAGTAAGTGAAATTGTAATGGAAGAGCTTAAAATATTATAGCTACAAACAATTATAAGTACCAATTTCATGTCCAGAATAGAAGTTTTTTGCTTCCATGATTTGCATGTTTGAATTATGTGACAGAGAAGTAGAAATTTTGGTTGTTGAGGAAAAATAATTCCCTCATGCTTGTGTATGTTGGTAAAAACCTTATGAGGACCAATGTTCATGCTAGTTGACAAGAGATTGTTTCACATTGTAAATTCCTCGTGTAAATAGATTGTTTCATTTAATTAAAATAGTCACAATTCTTGGTAGTAAGTATTTGTATGATTGTTTGTTCCTTTTGTTGTGTACAATGATCTGGATTTGACCCATCTAGGTCATATCCACGTGAGTTAGTATAAGAGCGAGGATTTATCTTAAGTAAAAGGTCTAGTTGTAATTGGACAAGTAAAGTGACTTTGGTTTTGGTTGGGTAGAGTTTTGCAAAAAAGTGGTGATTTGGTCATCCAAACAAGAATGGTGCCCATAAAAGTGTCAATGTTCATGGAAGATGACTATGCAAAGACACAAGGGTCACGATCGACCATGAACCATTTCAAGAATGTTTTCAGGAGATGAGTATATTGAAAAAAGAGTTGGAATCCTTAAAAGAGGCACAACAGAGGGGATATTTACCTAAAACCCTTGACCATAGCAATGAAGGGGTAGAGGATGATGCAAACATGGTGGATATTAAGGAAGAGGAGGACCTAGAAAGAAAATTGTTGAAAGTGTTCTTTAAAATGAGGATTAATTCTAATTTGGATGTTCCTACCTATTTTAAAAGTATAAATCCAAACAATATGATGGACTGGATTTGGGAAATCGAGAAATATTTTGACATAGAGTATATAAAAGACCCCAAAAGGGTGAAAGTTGTTTATCTGAAGCTAAAGGGTCATGCCGCGTTGTGGTGGGACAATGTACATGATGAAAGAGTGAAGAACACAAAATATAAGGCTAAGTATTCGAATAGAATGGTCACTGAGTTTAAGGATGAGTTCCTTCCCACCGAATACATGATTTATTTGTTTAGGAAACTGAAAATCCTACAACAGACATAAATAACTGTGAAATAATTCACAAAAGAAATTTATGTAATGTCAATCATACTGAGAGATAATGACAAAAGGAAGGAGGCACTCAGAACGTATGTAAGCATACTAAAGTATCTCTTTGAGGATAAGTTTATCATGTCATGTTTCAGGACATTTATAGAATCATATTAGCTAGCTTTAAGGAAGAAGAAAAACTATCCATGAATACTTCGATGAAAAGAATAAAGATAACTTCTCGATGTTAGAATTTTTCTGCCACTTGAGGTCAGGAAAGTAGGGTGAGAAAGGAGGAAGGTCGTGGAGAGTGATGAGAAGAAAGAATGGCCAAAGATAACACACTTGAATATTGATGGGGAGGAGGTAACACCAAGGGTCTAGGAAATTATGGTCATAGAGGATATTTTAGAGGAAGATGGGTTGAACAACCCAGATTCGTCTACTATAAGTGTCAAGAAATGGGGCACAAGGCATATGAGTGCCAAAAATATATATATATACCACAAGTTGAAAAGAGGCTAGAAGTTGGGGTGTAGATCATGAGACTGGTCCGACCATGAAGGTGAAATTAGACGAAGTTGCATCAGAAGGAGGTTGAAAAACGACGACTCAAAACTCATTATTACAGTCAATGTGATGGGAGGAAAGGGAATCAATGCAAAGAAATTCAGTTTTTTGGATGAAGCTAAAGATTTAGGAAAAAATATGTATGACCATCATTGATAGAGGTAACACTTATAATTTGGTATCAATGGTAGTAATTGATAAATTAGGGTTGAAATGTTGATTTATCCCAAATTCTTATAGGATTTCATGGTTGCAAAAGTGTCACCTTGTTACAGTGACACAATAGTGCATAATCAATTTTAAGATTGGTGGATTATACCATAGTTTCCTACGTGATGTGATTCCAATGGATGCTTGGCATTAGTTGTTGGTTAGACCATGGAATTGTGATTGGTACATGATATATGAAGTTCATAAGAACATAATTACAATCGAGAAAGACGGTAAGATGTTTTTAATGATTACCTTTGTTGAAGATCAGAGTAGCCAAGGATTAAAGGAGAGTGGTTATGAGGAAAAGCGATTATTGATGTTCTTAGCCAAAGAGTCCTTGAAGGAGGAAAATAAGAAACAATACTAATTCACATCCATTCCAAAAGGCTTAAGTGTCGATGGAACGACATATGATATTCAAATAGAAATCAAATACGAGTTTTTGGATTTCAAATACATAATGGTTAAGGAGATGTCAACCAAGATGTCGTCGACAAGGAGCATTTCTCATAATATCAACTTGATTTTGAGGTCGATTTTTCCAAACAATGCACCACATAGGATGGAACCAATGGAAAATTTTTATTTCAACTGACAATTCCATGATTTTTTGGAAAGGGGATTGATAAGGTAAAGCTTGAGCCCATGTGTAGTACCATCTATACCAACACCTAAGAAATAAGGAGAATGGAAAATGTGTACCAGCTCAAGGGATATCAACATGATTACAATCAAGTACAGGTTTCCATTGCCAAGGATGGATGACTTGAATGACTAATTCTGTGGAGAAACATACTTCATGAATATTGACCTGAAGAGTGGATACTAACAAATTCAGACAAGGGACGATGATGAATGCAATACATATTCTACAAAAGAGGGGTTGTATGAGTGGTTACTTATTTTGTTTGGGATGACCAATGCACCAAGCACATTCATGAGGTTTATGAATGAAATGTTGAAGCCATTTTTAGGAAACATTTTCATTATATACCTCAATGACACATTTATTTTCAATGAAACAAGGGAACAACAATTGTTGCATCTTCGATGAGTCCTGTTGAGGTTAAACAAAGAGAAGCTATTGGTAAAATTGCAGAATTTTTTCGTTCATGCATAAGGATTTGGTGTACCTTGAATTCATAATTTTTAGACAAGGGTTGAAGATGTATTCAAATAGGGTAAGAGTAATCATAGAGTGACCAAAGCTGACGAGTGCCACTGAGGTAAGGTGTTTTCAAGGACTTTCTAGTTTTTATTAAAAATTCATGACGAATTCTAGTTGGATATGTGAACCTTTGACAATATGCGTAAAAAATGATGATTTCAAGTAGAGGGAAGTGAATCAATGATAATTTTATAATCTCAAGAATAAGGTGACAAATATCCCATTTTTACCCCTTGCATATTTCAGCAAAGTATTTCAAGTCGACTGCATGATGCGAGCGGGTTAGAAATTGGATAAATGTTAAGCCAGGAGGACCAACCAATTTCATTATTTAGTGAGAATATGGAAAATTCCAAGTAGAAATATTTGTCTTATGACCAATAGTTTTATGCGATTGTCAAGGAATTAAATAAGTGGAGACATTATTTGCTTCCCAAGGATTTTTTGTTGTTTACTGACCATTAAGGTTTGAGTTACTTGAATACTTAGATGAAGCTATAATAGATACATATGAAGTGGATCATTTTGGATTTATCCTATACTCATGGGGGGTGAATTAGTATAAAGTGTAGATATCAAATTATTTCACAATTAAACAACTTTCACTACTTAAAACGTTTTAGCTAAAACAAACACAATTGTGCATAAAGGATGAAGAATAATTAAATGCATATCTATACATAAAATTAATTATTACATTAACGGGAGAGTACAATATCCAAACATGAGAACCAACTCATTTCAGGAGCCAACTTGATCCATAATTATCAATTTTCTTGTTACAAGCACTACCCTGCAACACCCTGAACCTACACGAGCTCCAACTCATGAACTTCATGCATCAAATTGATCCACAAGTAGAAATATGATGGTTACAATAAAAAACATGCAACGCCTTTGATTTACATGAGCACCAACTCATGAACTTCAAGCACCATATTGAATATATGTTTATATTACTACACAAATAGTGACTCATAGTAATTAGGCACCAACCCATGGAAGACTATAATTTCTATTTGTTTCTTCACCTACCACTGAATAGAAGAACCCACTCCCGAATTACATTTACCAGCTTTGACTAGAAGGAGGATCCAACCCCTTAATTATTTTACATGTTACAAATGGAAAGAGGCACACGCTCCCTAATTTTTACCAACTATGACTGGAAGGACACTATAACTCCCTTATCCTTTCCCCTTCCTTCCTCCCTTAGAATAAATAACTATGTATATCAAATAATTAGAATATGCAAATTACCTTGTCTAAAAAATGCAAATATTGCATCTCTTCCAATCTACATCTTTCCTTTGATTATCTGTGTCAAAACAATAAGTTTCTTAAGTGTGATATGGAACTATGTCTGCGACTTTTCTCCACTCCTACATTGCTCAATCATTTCTGTCATTTAGAGGTATTAGTCATCTACTATTTCTTGCACATTGTTAGTGTCTAAATAAGTTTTATTTTACTTGTTTCCTCTTCTTCTTTGAATGTCCTTTTGAATGAGTTTCTTCTTTTCTCTATTATGTTGGGGAATATCCTTGTTCATAAGAAGTCTTCATATTATCAGGTTCATCTTCTATAGGCGTAGACTTGATTTGTTGTTCCTATTGTGTAATTTCTTCCTCTTCTCTTAAGGTTATTTTCCATTTTGGATCCCATCCTTGAGCAAATTTTTTAATATCATCTTTAGAACAGATGTACCGTAGTGGTTAACAATCCATTCTCAGGGTCTCTTTTGGTGTGTATGTATGTATGATGCATTCCAATATTGAATCACACAAACCATTTTAATTTTTGTACTATGTGGGGCTATATGTGTGGACTATTCTTTAGTATATTCCTAATTTCTTCACCATACATGAAATTTTTTATGTTGTTTGGTTCCTTCCCTCGTGCAATTGTGGAAAAACACATATTTGTATATATTGCTGCTAGGAAGGGTATTTTGTTTTTTCAAAGAACTGACTCCCTTCTAGTTCATTCCAACCTATAAGAGAAATGAAAATAAACAACCCGGTGTAGTGAAAAGGGTTACCTTTTTCTTATGCTTCTATGCAGTCATCGAGGATTTCATTCAATAGGAAGATTGACCAATTCATTTGTACTCCCATGAAAAATGTTTATGTGGTTGCAACGATTGTTGTTGATACTTCATTTGAGTGATCGTTACACAAGATCTTGAATTCTAGTAGTTGGGATGTGAACCTTACTCCTTTATCCTTTATTTATTTGACCGAGAATCCATTTATAGCTTTCTTAGTTTTGTATTTATCATCCATCTTTTTTCTAAGGGATTTTTCATGACTATGATCCATAAGAAGGTTCACCTATTCCACTTTGGTAGGTAGCCTTGTAATTGATTTTATCAATTTTACACAAATGGAGATAGGCTTGTCCATACAAATATACCTTCCATGGAATTGTGATAACAACAAATTTACACAAACTTTTAACTGTGGGGTTCTTTCAAAAAATTGAATTTCCAACAGGTTTCGTATCTCTATTTTTGACAATTCTTTTCCCTAGGATTGGATCTCCATAACAACTAGTGCCTTGGTATTCGAGATTCCCTTTTTTCCATGTAATTCTCCATAACCAGACCAAGAAATCTAGTAGAGTAAGTAGGATCATAATCTGTAAAGGAAAACTTGTACAATTTCCCATATAGGATTCCTACAACTAATACGGCTTCAAAGGCCTTTTGTGCAGGTACTTTTGGTTCTTAAACGTTGGGAATATTCACATACTATGCATCAGTTGTTTTGGAATGACTATAATCGGGAGGAACCTTGATATACTTTGATGAAGATGCATCAACCATTGGTACAATATCCTTTGTCACGTCTATTGATGTGTTATTTAACTTGCATTGTCTCTTGGGTGCCATGGTTTCCAAGCCTAAAATTATTCCTTACATAGGTTCATTGTATTAATATCTCTATGAACAAATATGGGTATTTAGGATGGAAATATTATTTCCTTATAAATATCCTCCGTCCTTGTCCCTTCATTAATGAACTATGTGCTAGAAGGAGTTTACCTATATTTGGATCATCCTTGAAAACTAGAATGTTCTGATTATTTGATTGATTTGGTCCAAATTATACTAACCACATGCTTCCATTTAATGGTAATGCCTCCCAGTAATAAATTACCACTATGAACACTAATCCAGTAATTCATAGTTGCTTCCCTTCATGTTGCAGTATTTTTTATGCATAAATATTTTACTATGACCGATTCATATATTTGAGAGTTAGTTTGGATATGAAGTGTGAAAAAAATGATCATCTGATCTCCCCATACCTTTACTCATTAGAAAATACTTGGTCATTTTTAGGATACTATTCTTTATTCTTTGATACATCTTACATTTCTTTCCTTTTTGATCTTGTAATGCATTATATTTGTAAAGAATAGGATGGTAGTCCTCACTTGTCTTCTTTTTCCATTTTTTAGATATTTTTCGAAATCCCTATAGATTTGAGCTTTATCGCCAATTTTAATGCACTTGTAACAAATTATAATTTTAGAAGTCTTTCCACTATGTTCAATCCTTGGACGTTTCCATTATAGAGTAGTTTTTCACAAATCTCTTTGTTTCTAGGTACACACTTCTTTCTTGTCGATGCCATCCTTATATCCTACACCAAATATGTTAGGGGGTCAATGTTTCTTCCTTAGGATTTCATTTACCACTTTTGTGCTTTTATCGAAATTGTCATTTTTCTTTAGTTGAGTTTGAAATATTTCAATTTCTTGATCCTTTTCCCACAAAGGTCTATTATGTTCATTAAGCAATTTATTGTATTCAAAAAAAAAACTTTGAGAAATATGGTCTCAAGTATTTTATGTCGATATTGATTTTGATGTTCATTGATTACTATTCAAGTTTCATTGTTTTTCTTTTGAAGCCTTTGGTGTTGGTAATTTAGCATTATGATCTCTTCATTTGTTCTAGAATAATATTCTTCTCCTACTAAGTTTCTTCCAATTTATTCCTTAGGAGTGTGCTTTGCTTAGATAATTTATGATTTTCTGTTGTTGTTTGTTCAAGTTATCCTTCTAGAGCATTAATTGTAAGTTTCTCAGTTTGGAAAATTTTATCCATTTCTTATAATTGACTAGTAAAATATGTTGTTGAGGCCTTTGCTTCTTATTATTTCCTTTTTAGTGTCTCCATGATATTGGTTGCAACCCTTTTTACATTCTCTTTGGTGTTTCTTCGAGTGTGAATGGTAGTTCCTACTTCTCCGATCGAGGGATTTTCTGCACTATCATTTTCTTATAATCATGATGCTTCTCTTTCATCAATAACTGTGCTAGATCTATCTTCCAAATGTTAATGTGTCACTAAAGACACCCTCACCGATACTAATTTTTGGATTTATCTTATATTCAAGAGGGGGCATTGAATCATTATAAAGCACATACATCTAATTATTTCACAATTAAACAATCTTCACTGGTTAAAACTTTTCAGCTGAAACAAACACAAGTATGCACAAAGGATGAAGAATATATATATATATATATATATATATATATATATATATATATATATATAAANCATTTCATGTGCCAACCTGATCAATAAGTAACAATTTGTTGGTTACAGGAACCAACCTGCAACAACCTCGATTGACACGAGTACCAAATCACAAACTTCAAGCACCAACCTGAATAAATCTCTATATTATAGTTCAAACTATGACTCATAGAAATGAGGAACCAACCCATGGAATATTTTAATCTCCAATTATTTCTTCAACCGCCACTAAATGGAATGACCCACTCCCAAATTGTATTCACCACCTTCGACTCGAAGGAGAATCCAACCCCCTAATTTTTTTACCAACTACCACTGGAAGGAAGAACCCTCTCCCTGAGTTTTACCAACTGCGACTGGAAGGAAGCTACAAATCCCTATTCCTTTCCCCATCCTTCCTCCTTGAGAATTTTTAGTACCACCTACTGGAAGGAAGCTCCAAATCCCTTATTTTTTCACCTTCCCTCCTCCCTTAGAAGAAATATGTCTATATATCAAATAAATGGAATATGAAAATTACCTTTTCTAAAAACTAAAACTATTGTATCTCTTCTAATTTGTGTCTTGCCTTTGTTTATGTGAATCAAAGCAGTCAATTTCCTTTGTTTCTATATGCGACTATGTCTGTGACCTTTTTTCACTCCTCCGCTGCTTAGTCACTTTTGTGATTTAGAGGTAGTATTCATATAATTAGTAC
Organism: Pseudotsuga menziesii; assembly: GCA_001517045.1. Lineage (NCBI taxonomy): Eukaryota > Viridiplantae > Streptophyta > Pinopsida > Pinales > Pinaceae > Pseudotsuga > Pseudotsuga menziesii. Next base: position 419,159 of record LPNX010986273.1, read on the forward strand.
TATCTTCATTCATCCCAAATATGGGTATCCTTCTATCTATATATCTTCTTGTTTTTCATCTTTTTCTATTTTGCATAAGTCAGCTCTGCTGCATAAAGACTCTTTATGTGATAAATGAGCCATTGATACTCCAAAAATGAAGGTTTCCCAAAAACATTTATCTTCAAGTATTCATTCTACAATATTGCTTCAACTCATCCATATATTTATTATTTATACTCCTTATAACTCAAGATATATTTCCACTTGTTGAAGGTACTTTTACTTGAATAACACCCCCACTTGATCATGTATTGATTAAGTTATCATTAGCATCGACTTGCCACTTATCAAAATTCATCTTCGTGGGTTTTGGAGCACATATTCCATTTTTTTTGTGGGACTTTTATACACAAGTTTGTATCTTATATTCTTCTCTGTAAGTCCCATACCAAAGTGATATTTGCACACATCATTTTATTATTTCAAAGTTGTTATATGCACACATATGTTTTATGTCATAAATTCTTTTCATACTTGCACATATACATAATAATTCAATTTTCATAATTGAACAGATACATATTTATATATTTTATCAGACACACAAGAATCAACATTTTAACCCATGACATTGTAAATTAGTGCAACATTTATCATTAATTTTGATTATTCCATGTGACAGTACAAGTTTAACATCAATGACAATGCTATTGTTCAACAGGTCAAGTTTTTGTAGAGTTATGCCTTTGTGTTGGAATAAAACTAACAAGTTGGTCAATGATTTAAGTTGAATAGTCACATTATTGGGGAAAACTATTGTTAAGTTTATAGGGTTAGAGTTTATGAAGGACAAATATGAAGTCAACTTCAACGCCTAGGGAATTTTGATGAGGTTTTTTATTTTTAGCTGCTAAAGCTGTTGGAGAATGTGTCATCCTAGGTATAATTTATGTATAAAATTTCAGTGAATTGGTCCACAGGTTTGATCCCATTCCAAATCATGCAAGGGAAAATTCTACATGGGGTATAAAACTTGGTATAGTGTTGGACGAGGATGAAGAGTGTAGACGTAGAATCCTTTTCCAACCACATGAGGGAAGTGCATGATAAGGTGAAGAAACAACTTCAGAAGAGTAATGTGGCATAGAAATTGCAAGAAAAATGGCAAAGATGACTATATTCATTTTCACACTCGATGAAAGCAAAGTTTCCAATAGGAATGTATTATAAGTTGAAGATGAAAAGGATTGGACCATGTAAAATACTAAAAAATTATTTCTGATAATGAATATTTACTGGAATTTCAAAATGAATTGGGGATATCACCGACCTGTAGAACTTTGAGGTAGGGTCAATGAGTAGTGGTGAAATGACTACAGAATATCCATGATAATTGTTAGTTTATCAAACAAATGAAATCATGGAAGTACTCAATAGGAAAGAACATGGGAATAATAGAGAAGAAGAAGGAGTATTTGGTGTGATCGAAGAATAGAGATCTAGAAGTGGTAGCATGGATTTCAAAGGATAAACTCGAGGAGTTGCAAAGGAAGGAGAAAATTTATTTTCACCAAAGGGAGGTTGATGCAGGGGCATTTGGGCCTAAGAAAAATAGTGATATATAGATGACATGAATGTCTATAGGAAAATTGATGACTTCTACTGGAATATTAATAGTTGATAAAAGGGATAGGATTCGTGAGAATTACAACCAAAGGTTGTTGATGAAAGAAAACAAAATATAGAGGGGAAGAGATCGAAGGTGATACTGATCAAACAAATGAGGAATTCATGATTTGAATCGTAGACAAGAGAATAACAATCGATTGATTAGCCAAGATCTCGAGGAATGGAATCATTGGAGTAGATAGAATAGTTGCAAAGTAGTTATGGAAGTTGTTGTAGAAGGACTTTTCATGAAACCTACTGAGAGGATCCACGTGAAATATTTAGTGCAGTATGGAGGTTCCTATAAGTAAGTGAAATTCTAGAGGAATATTTGAAGATATTATATCCACAAACAACTATAAATACTAGTTTCATATTCATAATAGGATATTTTTGCTTCCTTGATTTATATGTTTGAGTTCTATGATAGAGAAGTAGAAATATTGGATGTTGAGGATGCAGAATTCCCTCATTCCTATGTATGTTGGTAAAATATTATGACCGTCGATGTTCATGACGACTAACGAGAGTTTGTTTCACATTGTAAATTCCTCTTGTAAAGAAATTGTTTCATTTAATTAAAAGAACCATAATTCTTCGTCATGTGTGTCTGTGTTATTTTTTTTTTGCTTTCATTGTGTACATTGATTTATAGCTAACCGATCCATATCATGTTTGCATCAAATATAAAAATAATATAACATGATATATCCAATATACATGTAATGCAAAAGATGCCAAGTTTATAATATTTTTTTTAAAAATTCTTGAACACAATGGCCACACTAAGAGGGGGGGTGAATGAGTGTGAGAGAAATTATAACCTTTTACACTTCTATTAATCTATCAAGAATTACATTATTAAATTACATAATCATATGCATCATATAAATAAACAATGAGTCATAAGCACAATCATCACATCGAGAGAGACACAAGAGTAATTGTAATTTTGATCTTTATTTATTGTGAATGGAAGACTACAATATTCTTTATTACAATCAGCACCAAATAATAAAAATAGCACCAAATCTTGTAATAGGACCCAAATAGGTTTTCTTATATCCAACTAAGAAGGGTTGAGGAATCCAATCCTCAAGTGTAAGATTCTACTTTCATCAATATCTGCTCATGTACTTTTGTACATCGATCTATGTTGGTAAAACTATGCTTGTCCCTCTCTGTCAATTTTCTCATCAAAACCTCTTCATCTTCTCATCATTGTTGCTCATTGATACTGCTCATCAACTCGTATTCATCTGCTCATCAACCACGTCAAGTGTGCAATGTTGGTCATACATCTCTGTTCATCATTATCTAAACATCAAAATTGTTCATCAACCATGTCAATTATGCACTGTTGGTCATTTTTCTATGCTCATGATTCTCTGAACATCAAAATTATTCATTAACACTAAAGAGTTTGCATCATCATCATGATTGTATGTGTTGGGTGTGTGTTCTATTATCTTAAATACACCTAATATTTAATTATCGACCGGGTTTGGTAGGATTAGAGTTGATAAAAAACATATGCAAAGGTAAAAAGGCTCCTAGGGTATCATGGAGATATTTTAATAAACAAAAGATCGAAATATCTTTCAAAATGAAAAACCAAGGCAAACTCCTATGACTATCTGAATTATTAGACTCGACTAGACTATGAAATTTAAAAAGCTACTAAAAAGAAAGAAATAAAAAAAATACTTATAACTTCAAACACTAACTCATACATAAAATGAATTATAACAACTGAATTGACAAATAACCAACCAAATAATCCTTAAACAGAAGGTTGGGGTAAAAAGACAACTTATCTTGCAAAACTAGAAACTGAAAAAGCAAGTAGAAAACTTAATAAATATAATAAACTCTATTCTTTAATAAATACATACAAAAAACAAGAATGATTCCTAATATGATTACAAATAATCTAACTTCCTCTTAAAAATAATACATCTAACCCTAAAATCTATATGCAAACAAAGATAATCATGATGTAAAACAACAGTAAAATAAAATCAGTGTTTAATATTCAAGAAATAAAAAAAACTCAATCCATATTTAATTTCAGGCGAAAATAAAAGAAGAATAATAAAATCTTAATCAATAACCTAAAACAGTCAAACTTTAATTATAATGCTTAAATAAAACTATCAACTACAAACATAATCCAAATATTGACAAAACAAAACTAGAAACAATCTTAAAATACATAAAAAACACTAAAAATGGAACCGAGCGTTAAATGACAAACTGAATAGTAGGTCTGTAAGGGGTGACTAAATGGAATATTGGAGAGACGGTCTGAATGGCAATCCATACATTTTAAAATGGTAGAAACTAACCTAAATGAACTAATTCTTCAACTGAAGTTGTGCAGATCTAAACCTAATGCATGGAATCAATAAACAAACCTATTTAATCATAAAATTAACTTAAAAGAAACTCTTAAACAAAAATAAAGCATTACATATTAAACTAATTAGTACGCTAGAAATTAATTTAAACATACTGGAAATTAACTTAAACATACTGGAAATTAACTTAAGCAAATTCATGGCCGGAAATAAATAAACAGAACTAAATCTAAATGAAAGCAAACTATTTCATATAAGAAACTTCATAACAGGAAATAAATAAACAAGACTGAATTCAAATGAAAGCAAACTATTTTATATGTTTAGAAATAAAAACTAAAAAAAATACCAGAATGAAATGACTGTAAATAAAATAACTGAAAGAAAATGACTAGAAACAAATGACTAAAAGAAAATCTATGCGCACATCTACTTTTTTAGTTGCTGAAATAAAACTAAGCTAATGGAATACAGGAAATAAAATAGCATTTACTATTATCTAATGAAAACAAACTGGAAATTAAACTAGACTAGCTAAAACATAAAAGAAAGAATTGAATTAAACAAAGAAATGAACCTGTGGTTGATTAGGGGCCCTCTCAACAATCAAGGGTGAATTCTGGTAACTCCTACTCAAACGAAATCTTCAACAATAGTGCATACAACTCTTTATTCAAACTCAAAAATAGAATTACAGTGAAAACTATGAACTACTTAACAAAATACTTCTCTAAATCTCCTAACTAACTCTGCTCTGTATTTAGAGACTGATATATATAGTTTACATGAGAGATGACCAAGTCAACCTACAAAGTTCGACTGCTCTCTAATTTACTCAATCTTTAAAGGCTCATAATTGATTTCAGCCCAATGCATAGTCTAGTTCTTCCTTCAGCATGATCGTGGCATGATATTCCTCCTTTAGCGTGGGCAGATCCTCTTTAGCGTGGCATCAATCCCTTCCTTAGCATGTCTCATGGTCTAGTGTTGAGTGTATTCTTGTACACAATAGCGGGCTTCTAGAACGCAGGTCCCTCATCAGCACAACCATGTGGACTGATGGGGTTATGGAGAGAAAGGGCAGTGACACAATCGATCTTCTAGAATGCATGTCATTCCATCCCTTAAACGCACAGGCTTGTGATAGTTTAATATTAAAACAAAGGAGGCCATGAGTAAACAACAAATGTCCATCCCTTTGAATGCGTGGATAGTGAGCAGCTAGGTGGCGATCCTTCCAGATGCGTGGATGATCAGTTCAGCTGCAGGATGTTTCATGTTTAAATGCTCAAAACTGGTTATGGATAGTGCGCAGGCTGATGAGAGAGTTGAACGATGAACTGAACGAAACAATGAACCATGAGCTCGATATAGAAAACATGGAAAACCACCAGTAAATTTTGTGTGACGACTAGATGATGAGCTAAACGCCAAGCTAAATCGTGAGCTAGACATATGGTGCAAAAGGCAGGCTGAATGCGTTTTGGTGTTAATTTTCCCAAACGAACTATAAAATCTGTAAATGAATATACATATCAATTAATACATTAAATATGCTTTAAATAATATAATTTTGAGTTAATAAAATCATAAAATTGATATTAATAACCAAAGTTGTAATAACATCAAATTTGATCTTACCTTGTGCTGAAATAACGATCCGCATGACATAAAATATACTAAAGATAATAAAATATGTGTTTAAATGTGTTATTTAATCTCCAAAAATGATAATAAAATGAGGCTCAACATTCCCCCAAACCAGAGAAATTCCAGGTCCCACTGAGGAAAAAGAAAATGATTAAGGAAGAAGGCAAAGTAGTGCGCTAGTAACTTCCTTCTACTTGGCGAATGAAGGGAATAATTTCAACTTTAATCTTATAAAAGAATAAATATTTTACTAGTCTTATTTTAATAGCTTGTCATGTTCAAAAAAAATTCATTATTTGTTCAATGGTTATGAGATAAGATTTATAAGATAGAAGGTGTAAGAAAATAGAAGTAAGAAAAAATAAATGATGGAATAGTAAAAGATTTGAATTTCTTAGGAGACCATGCTATTATAGAAAAATTCAAGATGTGTGTCATTTAACATGCATATGCGTTTGATAAATAAATTTATAAAATTTATAGTTAGTTCGACCATGTCCAAAGTAATACTTTGGACAGCTTGAACATATATCACAATTGCATAAATAATATTCAAAAGTAGTTTTCATATGTATTTAAATAAAAAGATGCTAATAGTAAAATGATAAAAAAGAAATTGTAAGGTCAAAGCATCCATACAAAAATAAAACTATGTTTAAAAACAAAATTTGACAAATTTTAATCATTCATGCTATTTAACACCCATATGCGTTTGATAAATAAATTTATAAAGTTTATAGTTAGTTCGACCATGTCCAAAGTAATACTTTGGACAGCTTGAACATATATCACAATTGCATAAATAACATTCAAAAGTAGTTTTCATATGTATTTAAATAAAAAGATGCTAATAGTAAAATGATAACAAAAGAAATTGTAAGGTCAAAGCATCCATACAAAAATAAAACTATGTTTAAAAACAAAATTTGACAAATTTTAATCATTCATGCTATAATAACACAATATCTCATTTAGACCATCATCTGAACCATTATTCAGATTTTTTGTAAAGTCTTCCATCAAATCCTTCATATTGATTGATTGATTTGTTTTTTTGTAAAAACATGCTTCATGCTATAGCCTGAAAACACTTTTAACATTTGTCAGAGATAAACAATTTTGTCATAAAAAGAAAAAAGTAGACAAGTATTTTGTTCCGAATCTTCCTAATCCTCCCCCAAACCAAAGATATGGCATGTCCTCATGCAAAGGAGAAGAATAGTTTATTTCAGATAATAAAAAGTGCAAGTATGTTGTTATTGCTTTATAAATAAAAGGAAAGAAAAATTGACTATTAAAGGAAAGTGATTCAGATATGTATATTTATGAAAAATAACAGTGCTTAGAAAGACCATATAAAGAGACAATAATATAATCGAAAGAATGCCATAGGAAAAGCTAGGCATCTATGCCTTATTGTAAAGATATCTTGTCATCATAAAATACTTTGAGTTTACCCTAGAGTGTGTGAGAGATTGAACTATGGGTCCCATTTCTAGGATAATAACATCCTAGGTATTGATTGAATTGGATGGCCAGGTCCAAGCCCAACTTACAATGATTCTCAAGTGACAGTAAAGATAATGGTCCTTAACATTTTATTTATAATTTTTGAAAAAAATCCTATATATAATCATTATTTTACGAATCATGTGCATAGTAGTGCATTAACCAGACCTCTTTGCCTGATATTTCCCCACTTCTATCAAGATTGTTAAGTACCTCGACGAGTTTATCTTGGTACCATGCAAGTATAGTCTCGCTGCCAGCGAGCCTGTTCAGTTCCTTAGCGGGTTTAATTGCATTTATCAAGCTTCCCAGTTTTAAGTTGTTATGCAGCATTGACCCGCTGCCAATAGGCCTGTTTAGTACCCCAACAGGTTTTCCTTATATAATGATATTAAATACATGGAAGCCAATTGGTACTAGAGTGTGTTAAGTCCTGCTAAAACACATAATTCAATTTTATAGAATAAACTTACAAATATTTTTTGATACTGGCCTTAATCATAAATCATGTCAAAAGAGAATAACCTAAAGCTATTCTTTGACCTTAGAATCCATCTTTTTCGTAAGAGATAAGTAATGTTCCCCACAGGTAAAAATTTCACCTACTCTCGAGTTATCACAAAGATATATTTGAGAGACAAGTTTTGATAAAAAGTATAGAATGAACTAGTAATCCATAGGCACAAGATGAATGATAATGAAAATAGGTCTTATCAAGCACTGTTAGAAATAACAAATCAAGAATATACATGTCTAAATCAAAATACCAGAAACTATCTGAATCATAAAAGCAACGGTTAAGAATGATATGCAAGGAGTTATCCTTAATTGTCACTACAAATTGCAAATTAATAAAAGTTAATATACCTTACGAGCGTAATTACCTTTTCCAAATAATACTTCGTGAGATGCTTATAGAGATAAATTATCCATGATCAAACTTCAAAACCACTTGTTAGATGATTCAATTTATTTGTAAAAGCACAGAAAGAAAAAGAGTCGCATGCAATTTATTTGATCAAAAGTGACTCCTATATATTCATAGAAGCAAAAACATATCTACATGTATACAAGTGATGATAACCCAAAATGATTTCACGGATGAGGAGGAGGAGGAATAAATTCCTCTTCAATCAATTCCATTTCTTTGTGCTATAAAACATTTTGTCTGAAATCCTATCTAGATGTTGGTTGATGGTAAAGCCTAAGTCTATGTCCATTCACTATAAAGGAAACTTTTGAGCCACCAATTGTTTTAATTTTTACTGATCCATTATCAAAAGCTGTAACTAATTCATAAGGTCCCAACCAACAGGTAGTTAATTTTCCTTTAAAGTTTTTAAATCGTGAATCAAATAGTAATGCCCAATCTCCGGCATTAAATTTATTTTGCTTGATAAATTTATCATACCATTGCTTCTGTTGATTTTGTATTAGCATGGTTCTTTGGAGGGCATCCTGTCTAATTTCATATAATTCATTAATCTGTAGGATTCGTTGTTTCTGTGCTTCATTCAAATCCATACCTAACTGTGTTGCCATACGAAAGGTTTTAACTTGAAATTCAATAGGTAAAAGGACTTGTTTTCCATATACTAATTCATAGGGGGTATGTCCGGTACTATTTCTCCATGTTATCCTATAGGCCCATAAATCCTCTGGAAGTCTATCTGCCCAATCCTTATGATGTAAGTGAATGGTATTGGTTAAAATAGCTTCTAATACTTTATTGGTTGATTCTACCTAGCCATTATCCTGAGAATGGTAAGGTGAATACTTGCAATGTCGGATACCATACTTCGCAGAGAGCTCTTGCATTAATTTGGAAGTGAATTGAGTACCTTGGTCTGTGAAGATTTCTATGGGTACACCAAATCAGGTAAAGATTTCTTCATATATGAATTATACTATAGATTTATTTGTAGCCCTAAACAAAGCTTTACCTTCTACCCATTTGGTAACATAATCTGTGCAAACCAAGATATATTTATTTTTACGAGACATGAGAGAGATTGGTCCTACAAAATCAAAAGCCCATTTTTTGAAAGGCTCAATCATGATCTGAGGTTGTATAGGCATATGGTCTGATGTCGTGGGTCTACCCATTCTTTGACAACTATCACATCCTTTAACGTACTTGGAAACATCCTTAAAATTGATTGGCTAGTAATAACCAGAATGCAATACTTTGTATGTTGTCCGTTTATCAGAAAAGTGTCCTCCACATGGTTTATCATGGCATGCTCAGAGGATGTCTGTCATTTCATCCTCTTGCACACATATTCTAATAATAAGATCTAGTCTAGTGTGAAAGAGGTCATTATCAACCCAGGAATAGTTAGATGTTTGTACTATTATGCGGTGTTTCTCGTATGGAGCCAAATGGTGTGGTACTTTTCCAATCGCAAGATAGTTTGCATTATCAGCAAACCAAGGGATTTGAATAGATACATCAAATAGATGTTCATTAGGAAAAGTATCATCAATAGGTTTAGCATCACTATCATGTTGTATACGAGAAATAAAATCCACTACTAAGTTTTCTTTACTAGGTCGATCAATGACGGTAATATTAAATTCTTGTAATAGGAGAAGCCATAGGGTAACTCTACCATTGGTGATCAGTTTATTCATTAAGAATCTAATGGTAGAATGATCAGTGTGCACAAAAAATTTGTACCCTGTAATATAATGGCGGAATTTATTAATAGAATAGACTACTATCAAAAATTCTTTTTCAGTAACGGTATAGTTTAGTTCAGCAGGAGAAATATTTTTACTCATAAAATAAATGGCATAAGGTGATTGTCCACTTTTTGGCCTAGGAATCCTCCTATGGACGTATCAGAAGCATAAGTAGATATATGAAAGGAAAGGGTCCAGTCAGGCCCCCTAAGTATTGGTTCTATTAATAGTTTAGCTTTTAAAATATCCAAAGCATTTGGACAAGATTCTGTCCATTGGAATTCTACATCTTTTATGAGAAATTTAAACATTGGTGTAGCTATCTTTGTAAATTTTTCATTAAAATGGTGATAATAGCCTGCATGACCCAGAAGTATTCTCACCTCCTTTTGGGTTTTTGGAGAGGGAAGGCCAACTATTACTTCGATCTTAGAAGGGTCTACCTTAATCCCTTGAGAAGAAATATGGTTTCCTATAACTATACCTTCTGTCAGTAACATTTTAAACTTTTCATGACTAAGGGCTAAGTTTGTCTCTTGACATTGAATCAAAAATTTCTTGAGGTTGTCAAGAGATTCTTGGAAAATATTACCATAGGATGTAAAATCATCCATGTATATCTCAACAAAATCATGTATAAGATCATAAAAGATGCCTAATACTGCTTGTTGAAAGGTAGTGGGTGCATTACATAATCCAAATGGAAAAAATCGATAAGCAAATGTCCCCCAAGGACATGTAAAAGTGGTCTTATCCTGATCTTCAGGATCTGGTTGCATCCACTATATCCGTCAAGAAAGGAGAAATACTACTTACCTGACAAGGTATCTAATACTTGGTCAATAAATGGAAAAGGAAAGTAGTCTTTATGAGTGGCTTTGTTTAGTTCCCTAAAATCAACACAAATACACCATTTGCCTATAACTTTCTTTGGAACTACCACTAGAGGAGACATCCATTTGCTATCGGAAATAGGATAGATGAAACCGACGGCAAGGAGTTTTTGTAATTCTTCTTTTACAATATCCTTCAAAGCAGTATCCATCCTCCTCTGAGGCTATCTTACAAGTGGTATATTTGGATCCATATAAATGTGGTGAATACAAGTGTCAGGGTGTATACCCTTCATATCAGTGTATTCCCATGCAAATGCTCCGGCTTGTTTTTTAAGAACCTTAATTAGTTGAGCTTGTTGATCTTCACTTAACCCTACATTTATGTGTAGAATTTTTTCAAGGTCAACTTCACAAGGTATGGTGAAAGGTCCCATATGCTCTTCGATTGTGAAGACACAAGGTGTTTCTGTAAACATTGAGAGAGACACAGTTTCCTGAAAATCATCTCCAAATATTTGATCAAATTTAGCAAACAACCAAGGAAAATATATACTAGTGGTGGAGGAAATAAACGGATTCAATACATTCTCAGTAGTCTGCTCCTACAATGCCCAGGAGAAATCACTAGGAAAGGAAAGGTCATCAAAATTTTCATCCCAAAAGGAACAATTTAACCACAATGAATTTTCAGTTACTGGTTGTGCTGGGGGATATAAAGTAAGTCTTTGGGTAGACAATCCATTGGAAATGGTCATCTCCCCATCCCTACATCCTATAAATGCATTGGCAGTAGATAACCATGGTCTTCCCAAGATAATAGGATGTCCTTTAGAAGGATCCTTTGATTCTATGGACATAAAGTTGATTGGGTATTCCCATGAAGCTACAGGTACAATAATGTCATCCAAGACTCCAGCAGGCTTCACCGCAGTATGGTCTGCTAGTTCCAAGATGGAAGGGGTAGGTCGAAGAAAGTGTCCCAACTATACAAATTCTAAAACTGTGGTGGTCATCATATTGATGGATGATCCTAAATCAATTAATGTGTTATCTATGGTGGTATTATTTATAATTACAGTCACTACCGGGGCTCCTGGATTTGTATATTTTGCAATTCGGGACTGATTTGACATATATTCAGACATCTCTCCTATGACATGAATTGTAAGGGGGTATTTTTGTTTCTTCCCTGGGTTTTTAATGCATAATTCATTTATTACCTTACTGTAAATTGGTATATCTTTAATAGATTGCAATAATGGGATTTTTATACAAATATGCTTTAAATCATTCAAGATATCATACTCGGAATGAACTACGGGTTTTTCTATTACTAGTCTTACTAGAAATGGAGGAATTATTTCTTCCTGAATAGGTTCTTGCGGAGGATGGGTAGGTACTGGAAATTTTGGAATGTTCACATCCTCCAAGATGGAATCATTCATGGGTTCATTTGAATCTTCTTCTTCTTCATTTTCCTCATGAATGACGACTAATGTTCTGGGTTTATCATTAACAACTCTTCCATACTGTAATTGAATCTCATGTATATGTATAGTCAAAACAAGGTAGTATGGAAGAGTTTGCAAATCAATATTGTTAAGAGATTGAGTTGGTTTATTATTAGGGTTAGGTATCAGTTGTGCAGGTAATAATGTCAATCATGGAGGATTTGTATTCTGGAAGTGATGAGGCTTTTGTGCAATGAGAGGAACTGGAGGTACAAATCCAGGAAAATGCTACTGGAAATTCAATTGATGCTGAGGATAAGGATTATTAGGTGGAGGGATAGTTTGTGAGTGATGGTATGGATATCTTCTCCACCCTTATGACAAATACTATTCCTTTGGAAATTGAGGAGGAGGAGGATACTGAGGTGGCCAACTTTTCCAACTAGGATTGTTCCATTGTTGGGGTTGTTGGTATAGAGACTAATAGGGTGGGGAGTGTGGTGGAAAACTTTGGTATGCTAGTTGATCTCTAGATTGCCAAGGAGGCCTCCTAGATTTTTCACCTACATCCCCACTCTTATAGATGGCTTGCAATCTAGGAAAGGATGGACAATTATCTATTGGATGTTCCTCTATACATATGTGACATATAGAGATATTATTTAATGGACATTCCTTTTGGGGATGTTTTGTTCTACATCTTGGATAGAAAATACTCATTGCTTCCTGTTATTCATCTTTCCTTTTCTTTGCTTGTAAAGAATCTAATTGAGAACCCATGGCTCCTAATATGTCAACATTAAAATTTTCCAATAGGTTACCCAATTCCATCCTTGTAACCCCTCCTGAACTATGAACATTTCCTCTTACATTTATACTATAAGGCTCTCGAAATTTTTTCCCAACTTTCCACCTACTTCTAGAATAATTTTTACACATCTCACCAATTTGTGCAAAGGCCTTAGGAGAAATATCGTCGGCTGCCATGAGATTAGGACTCTCTAGCAAGTCCTCGAAGATTCCTTTGAGAAAAAGTGTATGTACTGCATCTTCTCGAAGGTCATGATACTTTGATTTATGAAGTGTATAAATGAACCTTTTGAGATAATCCTCTAGGATTTCATATTCAATTTTTTGTATCTTGAATATATCGTGTCAAGAATCCTTAGGTTTCCAGTATTCTTGATACTTTCACAAGAATGAGGTTCTCATGTCATCCCAAGTCCTAATGGTGGATTCACCTAATCCCATGAACGATCACAAGGTGGATTATTTTAATGTAGAGGGAAAGCGTTTTATTTTGTGAGCATATTGTATATAATTATAGCTCCTATAGAGAATATCAAACTCAAACAAGAATGTGTCTGAGTCCTCATTACTTTTTCCATAAAAGGTAGGTAAAGAAGAAAGAGGGATGTTTTTCATATTTACATCTAGTACAACATCTAGAATAGGAAACCTAAAGGTAGCCTCAGTTTGATTTTCTCCTTCTCATTTGTTATTTCTAAATTTGTTACGATTTTCATTGTCTCCCTGTCCCTCCATATAGGATGGGTTTTTAATATAAATATACCTAGGAAGGTCTTTTCGAGGTGATAATGGAGCGTCCTCATGCTCTTTTTCGGGAGAGATCTTCCTCTAGTCAACTGTTTTCTTATTGAACCCTAGAGGGAAAGTAGGTTCTATTTTGGATGTCTCAATTTGTGAGATGAATATATCTAAGGGATTTCCAAAGAGGGATTTTACCTGCTCAGGATCAACAAGGTCAACAAAGTTTGGACTTCCTACTAGTGAAAAGGTTGTATCCTTTGGTTTTGTGACTAGTGGAGAACTAGAGGTTACCAGTGGTTGATCCTTCTGAATTTATTCTAGAATGAGGTACTTAGGACCTTTGGTCAAGGTTCCTTCTCCTTCTATGGTTCCCTTGGTAAGATCTCTTGGAAGAATTTCTTTAGGTTTCCAAGCATAATTACTCCCTTCGGGTGTTTTTTGATACATTTTTGGTGATTTAGTAGATGGGGTATTACGTCCCCTGGAAAAGTTAGCAGAAATGTCAATAGATTTTCCTATCTTAATAAATCTATCCTGAGGATCTCTAGGTCTGTTCATGAAAAGAAAACTAAATTAAAGGTAACTTATGCTATTACTATTGTTGCTAGGTTTGGGGGTGCCTGTTATAACAGATGCACCAGTTCTAAAAGAAAGAAAAACAAGTACATGACAAATGCAGAAATAACACACTTACAAAAACAACAAAGGAACAACAAGGATTTGCGGCACTCGACTATAGTGGATGCATCTAACTGTTACACCATGGAAATTATGGGAATTTCGTAGTGAAGTCATCTTTGCGTATTATTGTTCTCGTCCCCCCTCTTGCTGTGTAATATAAAAGTAATATATATA
>LPNX010986293.1:7553-26655 GCA_001517045.1 Pseudotsuga menziesii
TGCTAAAAGGGATCAAAGTTTATATAGATAGATAGATTACTTTTATATTACACGACAAGGGGGAGGGTAAAACAGTAGAAGGCAAGGACGAATTTAGTACAAAATTTCTAGAATTCTCATGGTGTAACAGCTAGACGTATCCACTATAGTGGGGTGACCCAAAGCCTTGTTGTTCCTTTGTTGTTTCCGCAAGCATGCTTATTTTTCTACAAAGTATTTTCTTTTCTGCAAATGCAAGTTTGGTTTTATGCAAGTTTTCTTTTACAGTTTTGTAGTATATAGTTTTGCATTGCTTTCATTTTTGGGTGCCTTTATTTCATACTAACTTGCTTTTAATTTTCTTATTTTGTACAGATTTTTGTGCACTTTTTATTTCTGTTTTTTCACTCGTTTTGTACTAACTCATTTTGTACTGTTTCTTCTGCATTTGTCATGTACTAATTTCTTTCAATTTTTGTTTTAGCATTTTATTTGATGTCACTAAAATGATTTTATGATAAGCATAGGCCTACATCAGCTCACTCAAATCCTAGAAAAAGTCGAGATCTCCTCTCCTCACAAAGAGGAGATATTGATAGCAATCAAAGATGTAAGTACTCCTCTTGATACAAAAAAGAAAGGATCGATATTCGAAGAATCACGCATATTAGATGAGGAACACCTGTTTGAATGGGAAATCGAAAGATGATGAAGAAGGGATCTGAGGTGATCATCATGCAAACGAAAGCTGCATCAAACAATGTTTCCAACTAAGTATTACGTTATATCAGTTTTGTTTCTATTTTTACTTTGATTTACATTTACAATCCTTATTTTCACATATTTTTGAACACATTAGGTTTTATTTTATAAAATCATATGAACATTCTTTTACTTCTTTTAGATGGATGGTTGCATTGGAAATTTCATTTTATGTAAATAATCATTTTAATTAGAGTAGATATAGATTTTAGTTTTTATTTCTAATTTAAAATTAGCATGTAGGATGCTTCAACTTGCTTTAATATTTTGTTTACTAAAATTTTCATTTTCTTTTTCTTGATTACTATTTTTTTTTTAATTTTGAAATCTTGATCTCTTTTTATTAGGAATTAAGGTTTAGAAACTTGAAACCTACAAAAATAATCTTAAAACAACCTTTTATCCCTCCATATGAAGCCTAAAAATAGCCTACAATGTGAAAGTTGTAAACACAAATGCAAATAACCCTTCACGCGCAACCTGCAAATGCAAATGCAAACAACCCTTCATGTATAATAGCAGCAATTTTATTGCTAACTTTCATCCTTCGGTCCAGAAGAAAATAAAATCCCATGTACTTCAAAAACTTCACTCCTTGGGTGGCCTGGAAACCATCTTTAAAACGTTTTGTGAACCAACCCTGGAGTATCATCTCCTAAGATGCAATACATGCACATCACACTCATCAATATCTCTTTTCGTCGCTTGACTGAAATGTGTCTATCAATCGATGGATCCTCTCCGATATTTAGCTTTTATTATTGCCAGTGGTTACAGCCACATTCTAGGCATGATTCTCTCTGGATATTCCCACTTAAGGCTTCTTTCCAAATCGTTATACCTATTTGAGGGAATTTCTATCCCCAGATAATCGCAACAACCAAAATGCCCATTACAATATTTAGTTGAATTCATTAAGGCATTTAATCCAACTAATGGACTAAAGGAATGTCAATTTATTGGCAGTAATTACAGGATTGTGGATATCCTGCTACTAATTACTCTAGTGAATTGGCGCCTACTCACGATTTGGTTGCAACAACCTCCAGTAAGATTAATGGACACCAGCTATACTGACCATCTGCCAAAGGTTACAGGATCAAATCCCACTTTTTACTAAGTGGTTCCAAATTTCAATAACTATGCTACGCCCTCTCAAATTCTTCCTTCGCGGGTGCTCGCTACTATTTGTTCTAGAAGATTTCTTTTGTTTGGTGGGATCATTTTTTTAGTTTTCAATGAAAGGTTTTTTTTTTAATCATCACATGTAGACGATCGACTACCTACCATGAAATATTTCATATTCAAGGCTCCTAGGGTGTGGATCATTGTGAATGGAAGAGAATACAACAATTTTAGGAAACCAATGAGGGCTATCGACAACCATGTATTTATTTTTTAGGCCCTTGTAGAGAAGAGTTTTTTTTAATATGCCTTTTAATTTATTTTTTTTCGGTAGTGATAGTTTGCATGTGGTTTGCGGTACTTCAAGTTGGAGTTTGTTTGTGCTTGTGGCATCTTACAAAGTCTATTTTTTTTAATTTCATTGCCTTGTCATAGATACAGGATCGTAGTTGAGTAGATGATTCATTGATTGTAACCTTGCGTGCTACATACATTTCTGGACATATTATTCTGGGCGTATTTCACTATACATTTAGGAAATAGCATTTAAGGTCTTGCCTATAGGTCAAAATAGCTTTGCTTCAATCTCTCGGTAGTTGCTCACTTTTGGAGTTTTATAATGGCTCACATCTTATTAATGGGAAACCTCCCTCCTCTCTGTTGCCTTTCCATAGGTATGATAATATGATTTTCATGTGAATTGTAGCAGAATGGAAAATTTGAGCTCCTGCATGTTTATCTAAGTATGAATGAGCTTAATAAAAACGCCATCGATTGCTGTGTTTAACTCATATTTTTTCACAAAATTTCTCACTAACATCCTCCCATAGAAACAAAATGTGTGGGAGAGGAGCGACCCAGGCACTATTTCATATTGACAATTTCAACTAAGAAGACTTCTTTTCCAATAGAATAGAGGCATTATTTTTGCTAGAATAACCAACCCATAGTTGTCTACCTTAGACATTAATTTTATTTATTTTTGTCTTATTACCTAGTTTCCTAGATTCCATCTATGCTAGTTGCCTTCTACATGTCTTAGAAGTCAACACATGCTAAAACTGAGTCATAGAGTGCTTGGGAAACATCATATAAACCAAATTTAGCATATATTTTTTATTCCAAATCCTCCAAAGCACATATTTGATTTTCTCTGAAAAGTTGTATGTTTTATTGAGATTTAAGGAAAAAGGAAAAGCTAGACTAGGTGTAGTTGACTTGTTTTTTTCCCACATCATCCTCCCGCCTTTTCTCCAAATAAAAGCATGTATGAGTTGTATTTCCATCCCTCTTTATATTTCCCACTTTACTTAGAAAATCTGTGAGAATCTTCATAGATTTGGAAACTCCTTTATGCACCCATGGGGGATTTGACTAGATTTAGTAAGCCTGCTTTTCGAGCATTTTGAATGGAAGCCTTATAGATTCGAATCTCTCATGTAGTTATATACTACAGTAGTGTATTACTTCATAAGGTTTCCTATTGTACACTTATTGAATACAGATTAGTGTTATGCTCCAATTTTAGTCTTCTTTGGTGTTAATTTTGCATGTTTGATTAGTAATTTTATGAGTGTAATTGTTCTATCTCTTGGGTTCAATTTCCACATGGTATCAGAGCCTTTGTATATCAATTTATATCCTTCCAAATTGTTATTCTAGGTTTGAAATCTTGACTGGGAGCACATTCTGTTGAATGAAGGGCGCAATTTCTTATCTATGGACCAATCTCAGAAGATCATCTTGACTCCATTCAATTTCTTTGAGTGGAAATTTGAGATGGAGATATTGTTGAGAGAGAAAGGTCTCTACAGGATGACTATGGAAACTGAGGTAGAGCCCAATGCAACTGCAGAGAAAATTAAATGGCACAACAGGAACGATGAGGCCTATTGTCTTTTGTGTCTGACCATTTCAAGAGACCTCATCTTCCATACTGATAGATTCACATCACATAATGAAGTGTGGGAGAAGCTAGAAGATATTTTTTGAAAGACATATTAGATGATAGGACATCAAATCAAGAATGAGCTGATCTCCTTGAGTACCAGTAGCTTCGAATCCTTACAACTCTACTTTTCCAAGATTAAGGCCCTTGTTTTGTAGTTGAAACATTGTGGGATCGAAAAGAAGGAAGAGAAACTAGTTTTGGCCATTCTCTCTAAGCTTGGTTCTGACTATTCAGTGTTTGTTTTGACCTTCCATTCCACCAAGTTGACAGCTCGAAACTGGAAGATGCCTAAGCTTGCATATTTCATGGAATCCCTCACACAGGAGCAAGATAAGTTGGTGATGATGGGAACCATCAAACCTTCCAAAGACCAAGCTTTGGTTGCTAGAGATTCAAGGGTGGATTAAAAAGGAAAGAAAAAATATAAAAATCACCCTGAGCAAAAGAGAGACAACTCTAAGTCTCAAAAGGAGCCCCAAGGTTCCAAGAAGAATTCCCAGAAGAAGAAGAACAAATGAGAAATGAGCAAGTGCACATACTATAGTAAGGCATATCATCCTGAGAGATATTGTATGAAGAAGTAAATTGACATGTTGACCCAAATCCCGGAGAAGAATAACATCACCCTTGTTGATTGCTCAAAGAAGAAGGAAGGATGATCAAATTCAAAAGGCAAAGAGAGAGTACATTGTAACACACCGGTTTTAACCCCGTTTGCATTAAATAAACCTAATACATATATTGTAAATAATCATGGTGAGGAGCTAAATTCAAAATCCCCACCATCGATTTGGTTATGTTATGTTTAATATTGGAATGGTCACCGATGGTATATCGGGACATATGGCATATATTAAATTTTCACATCATGTAAATGTGCATTTAATTAAATAACCCAACCAGCTATGTTCACTGCAACGAATTTGAAAAGGGGCATGATTCTGAAGGATAAGGAAGGGGAATGTTGAACATTGAGTAATGGGGGAAGAGCCATGTGTCAACACTCTCTTTTTCTCACCACCACCTTATTTATTTCATTGTTAGTCGGGGCAACGATTTTCTGGAAGAAAGACCACTACACTCACAGTCTCTCCACAACGCATCTTTTGGACTGTCCACTATCCCGATCATGGCTGTTCGTTCACCTTCCCACGGACTAAGTTAAAAGAATCCACAATTCATTTTTTGAGGGTTCATTTGTCCTCTTCCTCACTGATTTTTGGCCTACGAACATGTTCAGTTCTCCTTTGCCTCATGGCTTTGTTCGCTTGCAGATCAATTCTTTCCTCTGTTCACGCAGAGTTTTGTGACTTTTCCCATCGTTGTTAGATGGCGTATTGTCCTATTATTTCCATTGTTGAATTGTGCCTATGATTTCTTCGATAGTTTTGTGGGTTGTGTTTTTTTCTCTCACGCATAGTTTGGAAGTCTAGTATTTTTCCATTCCCAGTTTGTGTAAATTTTCCCAGCGACTACAGTGGGATTTGTGTGCTGTGGGCCCGGGGTTTCTCATGGGCTATCATTTTCCATGATTGATTGGCTATGTTTTTCCCCTGTAAAAGCTTGAATAGCTGTTTGGTTGCTTGCATGCAGTGGTTTTGTCCTCAAACTGCATTGGAGTGGTGAATGAGGGCCTGAGGTGCTTGATAAACCTGGTGGGTTGAGAACCACACAGATAGAGCTACTAAGCTAGATTTCTTCTTCATAACCCCTTGATAGCACTGGAAGGGAGATCAGGGTTTGAGGGACTGCGTTGTAGAGAAGGGACTGGTTTCCTTGTGTTGGGTGTGTGTGGGTGTTCTAGAAGCTAGGATGGTTCTGGTGTTGGTGTCTGTAGCTCTTCAATGAGCTCACCAGCTTAGCATTTATCCTTTCCCAGCTCCTAGATGGCTTGATAAACCAAACATTGTTGGCTTGGATGATCTGTTGTTTGCCTGATAAACCCAACTATGTTGGCTTGGATGAACTGTGTACCCTTTTGGTGTTTTTATCATTGGCTATGTGTAAGCCAGTTAGTTCATTATTCCTTAGGGAATCATGCCCGGCTTGGGGGTGGCAGCATTGCTAAGAGATTAAGGAGCATGCGGGCCTATGGTTGGGTGGAACGTTGCATTGACGTAGCTGGTTGCGGAACAAGTTCTCTATAAGATAAGTACTCTTGCCTGACTTGTGTTTGCAATTATATTTACCATTGATGAATGATGATATACATCTTAAATGCTGATTTGTATAGGCATAAGTGTTGATTGATATGTTTTGCTTCCATTGTGTATATGAATGATTATGCTTCATAAAATGTCTGTATGTTTTAAGTATCATGCTTCAGTAGTATATATATGTATGTAGGGGTTCATGGGGCTAGATGCCTGGATGATCTAATGTATCATAGTGTCCTCTTCGTCGGTCGAAGGGTCGGGGACGTTACAGTGTGGTATCAGAGCTCTGGTTGCAGCATGGACGTAAATGGGCCATGAAAGACTAGATAGCAGAAGAAGGTTACCTTCTGCACAACAAAGATCAGAGAATTTTGACAAAATCTACCTAAGTGCTGGAACCATCGGCCCATCGGGAGACTAAGTGTGAAGCTATTCGAATCTAACGGCTCACCTACTCTGAAGGTCACCCAACGAGGAAAAGTTTTGACTGTCGATGATCGATGTGCTTCAGCTCCCCGATCGAAAATGAATAGTTTATTTGATCGGCATTGGATAAGAGATGGTTGAGTTGATACGACGACTGGAGAAAGGTGAAGGATCACCAAAAATTAGTTGGTTGAATCACCAACAATGGCAGTGGAGTGAAAGTTTTTGAAAATTTTCTAAGGCAATAAAATCATCGGCGATTGGTGGATGTTAGTGGTATTGATTGCCGATGAACATCGGCTAGAATTAGTTGATGATGTATTCGCCATTGCGGCTATGTAATGGACTATCCGCTCGATGGATAGTTGCTCCGACAGCCGACACGGCGGAAGACAGAGAAGGAAAATTTGCAAAAAATTTCCTAAGTGAAGAAAACATCGGGCAATGTTAGTGGATCGGATCGCTGATTAGAAAAGGTTCAATGAAGATGAACTACAGTTACGGCTGCTTAGTCAACTATTTCACCGATGCACTGGTCTTCCACTCGCCGATGCCAAGGTGTTAGTGAATTATGGTTCTGATAACTATGGTAGTGTTTAGTGCTCGGTAGTGATGACACTGTGGAAGTATGGGGGTTTAATCCTGTCCGATGAAACAACGGATCTGATCGCCGATTGGAAACAAATAGAGACGCCGCTTGGAAGAGTTAATGCCTGTGGAACCTCCGTTTCAGACATCTAGAGGACTAGGCGTAATTCCACAATGGGATGTCACCCTAACCACCGACAAAGTCATGAGCTACAGAAGACTTAGGAAGACTGTTGGCTGCCATTGCGAAAAGGTCGACGACTAGCCATCCGATGCATAGAACCTTCGACTGCTGACGCAACAATTAGTCTACATCATCGCTGATGAAGTTCGGAACAATAAACTATTATGCACTGATATGGCGGATGAAATCAGACCAATGAATCGTCGATGAGACTCAGGACAGTAGATCACTACCGTCCCGATACGGCAGAAGGAATTAGACGAGAAACTCGTCGATGCAGCGGAAGAAATTGGAATTTTCAGCCACCGAAACGTAGGGGAGTTGGCAGGGAAGAGACCCGATTAGAAGAAAACTTTGAAGAATAGGAGGCCATTGGAAAATTATTGACAATCAGGTCGCCGATCAGAATTTTAGTTGGTTTGACCACCGAAGTGTCAGAAAGATAGTTGGGAAGAGATTCGATTGGGCCAAAGGAGATTTGTTTTTTTTTAATGGAATTTCTCAACAATTTTTCAAGCACTTTCCAACTGTTTCAGTAGATTTCAGCAGACTGTCAAGGGATTACAAAGCTGAACAAGAGATAAAGAAAAATTATGTGTTTTAGCATAATTGTTGTTTTATAAATTTCCAAAGGAGGAAGGTAAGTAGTTTTGATTTATATTAATGTTATGCATCTAATAGTTTGCTACTAACACATTATAGAATTATAGACAACTTCCAAGAGCAGTACTCCAGAAATAACAGTGTGGTAAAGCAAGAGGTGGTTCAGTCATGAGAACACATGATGGGTATGATGCGCGAGATTCTTATGAGCGAGAAGAAGATGCCATGAGAGAAAATTTCCGTAATGGAAATGATGACATAGAGTCTAATGGAAGGAGATTCTATGGGACACCGTCCGAGGTAGCAGCCATCATGAGAAGCTTGGTTAAATCCCAGGAAGAGCAACATCAGTTGAATGCTTCCATATTGTATTGTTTGACAGACTTGCAGAACAAGATAGATTATGGATGAGCTACATCAAGACCAGAAGGCAATAAGAGAAGCACTAGGAGAAGAAGAAGGACTTCTAGTGGATCATCTAACTCTGGAGAATCTAGCGAGGATACAAGTTCATCTTCTCATAAAAAGAAAAGAAGAAGGCACCATAGGGATCGCTCTCGATATGAATTTAGGAAAGCTAAACTTCCTACATTTGATGGTGAGATAAAGATGCGAAAAGAAGCTAAAGCTTGGCTTCTTGGGATAAAGAAGTACTTTCAAGTGCAGGATTATTCAGGAAACATGAAGGAAAGAGTTTCCATATTCAATCTGAATGGAATATCATCCATTTGGTGGGAACACTTCAAGCAAGTAAAGAAGATTAGTGAAAAAGAAACTAAAGTGGAAACAGTTCAAGAAGTATTTTAGGCAGAAATAACTCTCTCACAGGTATTACAATGACAAGATCAAGGAGTTCCATGAATTGAGATTGGGACAACAAACCATGGATGAATATGCAAATAAGTTTTTGAAATTGTTGAGGTATGGCCGGTACATCAGAGATGAAAAAGTGAAGATCCAATAGTTTCTAAGTGGATTGCCTCAAGCTTACAAAAATAGAATTGACTTCTATGAACCAAGAACTCTCGAAGAAGCAATAAGAAAGGATAAATATTGTTATGAGCAAAGCAAAGGTAAACCTGATTACCATAGGCATGGAAGGACAAGAAGAATGAGAAGTTTGACCAAAGAAGGAAAGGTTTCAAAACTTCTAGATTCAGGAATCAGCAAAAGCAGCCATCCCAAGCTGCAAGTAATCTAGTTGGAGTGACAGGTGGGAAGCCTAAAGAACCACATCAGAATAAGGGTCCACTCAAATGTTGGAAATGTGAAGGACCCCACTTGCATAGATACTGCCCACTCGAGAATGAAAGTGCAATGCCAGCTTATAACATTCAGGAAGCAGAAATAGTGGGTCAAGTAGCAAGGGTAGTCCCTAGAAATTATGCAACACTGGAGGACTGCCAGGAATATCACCAGTCAACTGTGGTTGAAGTTGCAGGTAAGATTGTTGAACAATCCATTTCTATTTTGATTGACCCTAGTTCTACTCACAGTTATATCACTCCTATGGTAGTGGAGATTTGTGATTTTAAGAAGGTCAAGCATCGGAAACCTTAGTTAGTTCAGCTAGCCACTAGGACTATGAGAAAAGTCAGTGAATTGATAGAGAAATGTCCATTGGTTATGAATGGATTGATCACTTGTGTAGATCTGAATGTTCTACTGCTTGTTTCTTATGATGTTCTCATTGGAATGGATTGGTTAGAATCTCACCGAGTGAAGCTTGACTGTTATAACAAGAATTTTGAATGCATGAATGAAGAAAGAAGCTCGACAGTTGTGAAAGGTATTCCAAACTTAATTTCAGTAAGAAATGTTTCAGCAATGCAGTTGAAGAAATTCTGTATGAAAGGTTGCCAGTTGTATGCAGCTCATATTCTAGAACGAACAGGGGATGAGACTCCTAGGTTGGAGGACTATCAAGTGTTACAAGAATTCAAGGATGTGTTTCCTGATGAGATTCTAGGGATTCCTCCAAAGAGGAACATTGATTTCACCATTGAACTTGTGCCAAGAGTAGAACCAATGTCCAAGACACCCTACAGGATGAGTACACTAGAGATTCTAGAGTTGAAGATGAAACTGCAAGAGTTGTTGGAAAAGAACTATATCCGACCGAGTGTGTCTCCTTGGGGAGGACTAGTTTTGTTTGTGAAGAAGAAAGATGGTACACTCAGGTTATGTATTGATTATAGACAGTCGAACAATGTTACTATGGATAATAAATACCTTTTTCCTAGGATTGATGACCTCTTTGATCAAATGAGAGGAGCAAAGGTATTTTCCAAGATTGACTTGACGTCTGGCTACCATTAGGTGATAATCAAGGACAAAGACATTCATAAGACAGCCTTCAGGACAAGGTATGGACATTATGAGTTTGTAGTGGTACCATTTGGTCTCAAAAATGCACCAGCTACATTTATGTGCCTTATGAACAGTGTATTCAGCAAGTATTTGGACAAGTTTGTTCTTGTTTTCCTTAATGACATTCTCGTTTATTATAAGAATGAGGAAGAGCATGAAGAACATTTGAGACTGACATTACAAGTGCTCAAAGAACATCAGCTATATGTAAAACTGAGCAAGTGTGACTTCTATAGGGATAGAATTTAGTATTTGGGTCACATTATCTCAGAAGAGGGTATATTAGTAGACCTTGAGAAGATCAAAGCCATTATGAATTGGCCTACTCCAAGAAATGTGATGGATATAAGATATTTTATGGGACTTGCAGGATACTACAGGAGATTCATTGAAGGATTTTCCAAGGTTGCACATGCCATCACTTCTTTGCAAAAGAAGGGAGTAAAGTTCAAATGGAAGTCAAAGTGTGAAGAAAGCTTCCAGTGGTTGAAGAATATTCTCACCAATGCACCGGTATTGAAGGTTGCAGACCCAGAGAAAGATTTTGTGGTATGTATCGATGCATGTGACAAGGGCTTGGAGGAGTCCTTATGCAGGACAACCACGTGATATGTTATGAGTCAAGAAAGCTGAAGGAGAATGAGAAGAACTATGCCACTCATGATCTAGAGCTTGCAGACATAGTACATGCTATCAAAATGTGGAGAAATTACTTGATGGGTAGAAGATTTGAACTTGGAACAGATCACTGTGGACTGAAGTATTTGTTTGATCAGCCTACTCTGAATGCTAGGCAAGCGAGATGGCTAGAATTTTTATGTGAGTTTGATTTTGAAATCAAGCACATAAAGGGAAAAGAAAAAAAGGTAGCTGATGCACTCAGCAGGAAGGTACAGAAAATGCATGTGGCATCTCTTAGTATTTTCCAATCAGACTTGAGGCAGCAGATTGGTAATCATGTTGCCGGAGATGAATTGTATGAGCAGGTAAAAGACAAACTGCAGCAGCAAAGTCTTGAGAACAAGTATGAGGGATATAAATTGGAATAATATGGACTTCTCACTTATAAATGAAGAATTTATATTCTGAATGTAGCATATTTGAGGAGAGTTGTTATGGATGAAATCCATCAAGCTCTGTATTCTAGTCACCCAGGGTACCAAAAGACAATTGCTACATCTAGAAAGCAGTACTTTTGGCTGGGAATGAAAATGGACATGGCTGAATACATTTCAAGGTGCATTAAATGTCAACAGGTAAAGGTTGAGCATCAACATCCAACAGGTTTGTTGCAGCCTTTGCCAGTCCCAGAATGGAAATGGGAAGTTATTTCCATGGATTTTATTATAGGATTGCCGATGACTTGGAGACAACATGATTCAATCATGGTTGTAGTAGACAAGTTGACTAAAGCAACACATTTTATACTAGTAAAGTCTATGCACAAGATTGATGACATTGATAAGATATTCATGAAGGAGATTTTCAAATTGCATGGATTGCCGAAGGAAATAGTTTCTGACAGAGATGCCAAGTTCACTTCCAATTTTGGGAAAGGATTGTTGAGAGATTAGGGCACAAAGTTAAACTTCAGCACTGCATACCATCCTCAGATAGATGGGCAGACAGAAATATTTAATCGGGTGCTTGAAGATATGCTTCACATGTATGTGATGGACAAACCAACCAAGTGGGAAGATTACTTACACTTGGTAGAGTTTTCTTACAACAATGGATAGCAGGAATCCTTGGGGATGAGTCTGTATGAATATTTGTATGGAAGAATGTGTAGGACACCAGTGACTTGGGATAACCCACTGAAAAGAGTTGTGCTTGGACCAGAACTGCTCAAGAAAATGGAGCAAGAGGTTGTAAATATCAAACATAATCTAAAAGAAGCACATGATAGACAGAAAAGCTATGCAGATAAGCATAGGATGAACATAGAGTTCAGTGTCGGGGATCATGCTTACCTTAGAGTGAAAGAAAAGAAAATTTCCTTGAATCTTGCAAGTTGTGCCAAGCTGTCACCTAGATATTGTGGGTAGTTTAAAGTGCTTGAAAGAATAGGTCCTGTTGCATATAGACTTGCATTTCCTACTAGTACTAGAGCTCATAATGTTTTTCATGTTTCTTTGATTAAGAAATATGTACACAATCCTAACCATGTGATAAATTGGGATGTGATTTAGGTGGAACCTGAGGGAGAGTTCCAAATGGAGCCAATATGCATCCTCGACAAGAAGGTCACAATGCTTCGGACCTGAGCAATAGGGCAGGTAAAGGTATAATGGGAGCACTACGGACTTGAAGAGGCTACATGGGAGCTGGAGGATGCCATGCGATTGGCACATCCATTTTTGTTCAATATTACGGAACACTAAGGCGATACCAGTGTAGCATTTTGTTCAAATTTTGTAAAGCACTCAGGACATTGCTATTGAAGGGGGAGGGGAATGTAACACCCTGGTTTTAACCCCATTTGCATTAAATATACCTGATACATATATTGTAAATAATCATGGTGAGGAGGTAAAGCAAAAAGCCCAACCATCAATTTGGTTATGTTATATTTCGAATTAGAATGGTCATCGATGGTATATCAGGACATACAACATATATTAAATTGTGACATCATGTAAATGTGAATTTTAATTAAATAACCCAACCAGCTATGTTCACTACAACTAATTTGAGAAGGGGCATGATTCTGAAGGATAAGGAAGGGGAATGTTGAACATTGAGTCATGGGGGAAGAGCCATGTGTCACCACTATCTTTTGCTCACCACTACCTTAGTTATTCCATTGTTAGTTGGGGCAGTGATTTACTAGCAGAAATACCACTACGCTCACACTCTCTCCACGATGCATCTTTTGGCCTGTCCACTATCTCGATCGTGGTCGTTCATTCACCTTCCTATAGACTGAGTTAAAAGAAAACACAATTCATTGTTTGAGGGTTCGGTTCTACTCTTCCTCACCGATTGTTGGCCTACGAACATGTTCAGTTCTCCTCTGCCTCACGGATTTGTTGGCTTGCGGATTGTTATTTCCTCTATTCACGTAGATTTTTGTACCTTTTCCCATCATTGTCAGATGGCATATTGTCCTGTTATTTCCATCGTTGAATTATGGATGTGATTTCTTCAATAGTTCTATGGGTTGTGTTTTTGTCTCTCACATATAGTTTGGAAGTTTGGTCTTTTTCCATTCCCAGTCTATGTAAGTTTTCCCAACAATAGTAGTGGGATTTGTGTGCTGTGGGCCCACGGTTGCTCATGGGATGTCATTTGCTGTGATTGATTGGTTGTGTTTTTCCCCTGTAAAAGCTTGAATAGTTGTTTGGATACTTGCATGCGGTGGTTTTGTCCTCAGACTGCATTGGAGTGGTGAATGAGGGCCTAAGGTGCTTAATAAACCTGGTGGGTTTAGAATCGTATAGACAGAGCTAATGAGATGGATTTCTTCTCCATAACCCCTGAATAGAACTGGAAGCAAGATCAGGGTCTGAGGGACTGTGTTGTAGAGAAGGGACTGATTTCCTTGTGTTGGGTGTGTGTCAGTGTTCTAGAAGCCAGGATGATTCTTGTGTTTGTGTGTGTATATCTTTAATGAGCTCACTAGCTTAGCATTTATCCTTTTCCAGCTCTTGGATGGCCTGATAAGCCCAACTTTGTTGGCTTGGCTGTTCTGTTGCTTGCTTGATAAACCCAACTATGTTGGCTTGGCTGATCTGTGTACCTTTGTGGTGTTGTTATCCTTGGCTATGTGTAAGCCTATTTGTTCCTTATTCCTTGGGGAATCATTCCCAACTCGGGGGTGGCACCGTTGTTGAGAGATTAAGGAGCACACAGGCCTATGGTTGGGGAACGTTGCAGCGACGTAGCTGGTTGCGGAACAACTTCTCTATAAGATAAGTACTCTTGCCTGACTTGTGTCTGCAATTATATTTACCATTGATGAATGATGATATACATGTTAAATGCTGATCTCTATATGCATGAGTGTTGATTGATATTTTTTTTCTTCCGTTGTGTATATGAATGATTATGCTTCGTAAAATGTCTTTATGTTTTAAGTATCATGCTTCAGCAATATATGTATGTATTTCTGGGTTCATGGGGCTAGATGCTCGGATGATCTAATGTATCATAGCGTCATCTTCGCTGGTCGAAGGTTCGGGGACGTTACATATTTGCACTGGTTGCTTCCACATATAGCTCACCTAGCTTCATCATAGATTCTGGAGCTTCTAAACACATGGTTTCGACAAAAGAGACATTCTCCTCTCTTGACATGTTGAAAGGGTGTTATACCAAAATCCTGTCACCATCATGTGATAAAACATTTGACATACCTACTTGCCATGAATCCTAGCTTTTGGAGTGAATACTAAATGGTTTTTTATCAGTCTGTCATACAAATTCTCAGCACCATGCATGCCCCTTCATCTAGGATTGGTACCCCTACTCGCACCGCCTTTCATCAGTTGTCCATAAGCGGTGCCACTGCCTATTACCCTTGGTCCATAGGCGGTTATTACCAGAATCGCTCTATCATAGAAGGAGAAGCATGGTACCCTAGGTAAAAAGGAAAAAAGAGAATCTTCTCGAGGCTTCTAGATGATAAGCC
Source organism: Pseudotsuga menziesii (assembly GCA_001517045.1). Classification (NCBI taxonomy): domain Eukaryota; kingdom Viridiplantae; phylum Streptophyta; class Pinopsida; order Pinales; family Pinaceae; genus Pseudotsuga; species Pseudotsuga menziesii. Next base: position 22,331 of record LPNX010986293.1, read on the forward strand.
TCGAGATATCCCTTATCCCTAATGTTGTGGGTTGGTTGAGCTCGAGATCCGTCATCCTAGGATCTTAGAGGCCAACTCAACCACTAATTTATCAGCTATCTCTATCCATTAAATCCCTATAAATATGAGCTCATAGCCATGGTTGGGGAGAGAACATTGAAGGTATTGTTATGTTGTTGGATTGATTCTCAGCCCAAGATCATTTGGAGAGAGCATAGAGAGTTAGAGTCAGAGTTTTTGGGAATGAAGAGATGGTTTCATGGAGATGCATGTCAACACTAATGCTTGGTTGTAAACTTCTTCATATTTCTAATGCAAGTTGATTTTTTGTTCGATATATATTGTTGATGTTTGATTTCAGATATATATTGCTAGATTCCTTAGTCACTAGCATAGATTAGTATATCATATTCTAGTTGCTTTGATCTATTTCATGTTGAGCTCTTTTGTAGGTACACATGTGAACTATCAAATCCTTGTATTCCAAATATCTGCAACGTCTAGGGAGAGTTATCAGCCTCTGTGATCTATTTGTTTTGTATCTTAACCATTCAGACTAGCGGACCACCTTACTGTCCGCAAGAGGTGAAATATTCCGATCAACAAATATGGCGACCTTGCTGGGGAATAGAGTATTCAGTTATTCCGATCTTCCTTAGTCGGCAACTCTTGTCCGAATCCAGGCTCTATTTTCTTCAAATCATTTTAGTCAGATCGACTTTCTAACTTGCATTATTTGGGTTTGAAATTTCTAGATCCATTTAGATCTAAGTCATTTCGGTCTTTTATGCTCTATTTCCATACTCAATTCAACAGTATTTCCCTTGATCTAGACTTCTTATAACTGGATCCTTCATTCTTCTTGTGTTTTGGTCATCTACAGGGAACCACACATGTTGTGTTGGCAAGGAGCGGTTCCACCTCCTGAGTCTAGTTAGCCATACACGGTGCCACCGCCTGAATCCAGTTAGCAAGAAGCGGTTCTGCCTCAAAACCGTCTATTAGAAGCTTCATCTGCGCGGTGCCAGGTAGGCCATGTTCCAGACTCTAAATTTTGATTTTTTTGTGTTTTTGGCTTACTTTTTGATGAAAATGAAGTGTTGGCTTACTGTATTCTGCAGTCGCTTTGAGTGTTATACTCCCTCTACATTCAAAGAGAGTTTGTGTTTCTTGCATTAGATTTTGCATTATTTTCTTTACTTGAAACCTCATGCTCTTTTTTGTAGATATTATTCATCGGAATTGAAAATATACATTTCATTTTCATGTGTAGTTTTTGGCTTGTTTTGGACTTGGAATGCATGGGTGATCCATGTTGTTTTGAGTCTTTCTTTGCTTGGGGTGATTCTTGTTTCCTTTTGCATGCTAATTTTTTCAGTGCCTGGTAGGAAAGATTGGTTCTTTGTTTCCTTGTCTATTTCAAAGAGAAGTTTTAGTTTTCTCTCTCTTTTTCTTTATTCACAAGTTTGTTAATCGTTTTTCTTCTTGTTTTGTACATGATTGTTTGAAATTATAGATCTTACTTTGATTGAGAAGAAATATTTATTTTCAGCTTTGCGTGCAGTAGAGTTAGATTTGTTTGGAAACGTTAGTGAAATCATATTTCCATTGAGTTTTTATGCGTCTTTTTCAAGCATGAAAAGATAGGAAACATTTTGATTTATGTTTTCTAGATCTCTTTTTTATTTTTTGCTTTAAAAGATTGATTGTGGTGCATTGATATTTCACTTTTCGTTTGAAAAGGTAGAATTGCATTTGCATTTGGTTGTGCATTTTTGGGAACAAAAGTAAATATCTCTCCCTCTCTTAAGTAGAATTTCATTGAAGAGGAAAAATTGCACTATCATATAGATCAGTATGCATCTTCTTTAATTTCAAGTTTTCACTCCATGGTTCCACCTAAATGCACAAGATAAAATTAATGGTAGTACTAGGTTAAAACTTTTAGCAATTTGAGTGATAAGTTAGAGACGTGTTCGAGTGTCGTTAACCATATGAGCTGTCATTACTTGTCTGCATTACATCCTGGGACTCACATGGTTCTTCCATGTACCGTCAGTATATCGAATGGCTTTCCACATACCCTTGAGGTATATAGAAAGGTACTTCACGTACTCGATTGTATATAGTAAGGCCCCTTGTGAATGGTTATGCATTAGATAGCACTACTACCGATTTGAGCTCCCTCATACCTTGCATATATCGGGAGACCCTTTTAGGAATCCTCAAACCATCTGAGTTATCCTTTTGGCCTGTCTTGTGAGGTTCCTAACTCTTATCCGCTCCTTTCACATGTTTGCTTGTTTCTTTTAGTTTGAGTAGTACTTGCTTGTGCATGGTAGTTAGGGGATTATTAGAGATTTTAGAGATGGCATCATCATCTGGAACTACCACTCAAGAGGTCCCCTTCCAAGGTGTACCTTTTGTATTCCCTCCAAGTGAAGGTATTGGTCCTCCCTTTATTGCCACTCTAAATATTCCTAGATTAACTATAGGATTACCAGTCTGGTTGTTTAATCTGGTAATTCTTGTTACACCTAATGTCTAAAATGTCACCTATCCTCCAGGAGAGGATCGACCTCAACGTAATCCTACTCCTTCTTCACCGATTGTGGCTTCATCTCTTTCTTATTCTTCGCTTGACCAAAGCTCTATGGTTAGTATTCATGAGGGTAAGAAGAAGAAGAAAGGGAAGAGTAAGGAGAAGAAGGATAAGAAAGGGAAAAATTAGCAACCATCTACTCTTGATGGTGCTCATTCTAAGAGAACAGCTGAAAAACCCAAGTTCCCTTGTAAGCTTTGCAAGGGGGGTCGCCTTCTTAAGGAGTGTCCTGGCCTCTCCCGTGTACAAGAAGAGTGGTCTAAAAGGTCCAAACTGTCTGTGTCATCAACCTCTAATCATCATGTTGATGACACTCCCTCAACAAGTGATCCATTGGTAAAAGGTCGTAAGGGTAAAGTCTTGTATCCTTGCTTGATATGCAAGGCTATGCATCGTGCTTTTCTTTGTCCAAGCATGGATGAAGATTCACGTTGGTTGGAAAATATTACTGATCATCAACAGGTGATTCCAACAAGTGATAGTAATTTATCCCTCGATCCCCCATTGGTTGACCAAGTGGTCGATTCGGATTTATTTGTGATTGATCCCACTCTTCCTTCAAAGAGTTAAGTGGTCGAGTCAGTGTCATTTCCACCTGATCTCACTCTTTCATCAGAGAGTGTTAAAACTAAAGTAGTCTCTTTGACCAAATCTTCATCTTGTTCTTCTCTTCCAGTAGAGAATGAACTTAAACCCACTAAATTTGTTATGCTTCATTCTGATTGTTCTTGAAAAGAGGAAATTTTTTCTGTTTCGACAGAACCCTCTCAGAGTAGTGAGGTTATTTCCTTTGATTCGAGTAATCTAACAGAGTCTCGTTTTCATTTGAGTGTTCCTTTCTAGATAGTTGTGAATGCTACTGCTAGGTGGATACTTCGCACTATTGTTGACGAAGGGGCTGCTATTAGTATACTATCCTCAGCTGCTTGGCAAGCTTTAGGTTCTCCTCAGCTTGTGCCAGCCACCGATCAGATACTGGCTTTTAATCGTAGGCCTACTACACCTTTAGGGACCTTTCCTTTTTTTTCCTATTACATTAGGAGGGAAAAATGTCTGCATTGATGTTATGGTGGTCCAAGGTCCTTTAGATTTTAATCTGCTCCTTGGACGTGATTATGTTTACGCCATGAAATTCGTAGTGTCCACACTCTTTAGAGTTATTTATTTTCCCCATGATGGGAATATTGTGACCATTGATCAGCTTTCTTTTGTTACACCTGACCATCGCATTACTCCTAGTAGTCAGACTACCCTGAATGTGCCGCATGTTCTTGTGGTTTCTTCCCCTTCTTCTAGTTAGCTTCTTCCCATCATAGGTAAAATGGGGGGCATGGCTCCAGCCTCTGGAATTCATACTGGAGTTAAGTTGCTAGCTTCTTATGTAAGGGGGAAACCTACCAACCTCTGGATATCATGTTGGGTAGGAGTAGGTTTTAGAGCATAGTTTACTTTTGGTTTTAAGCTCGTTACAAAATAAAACCACTCCTTAAGAATAGTTTACCCTTTTGGTTTCAAGCTCGTTACAAAATAAAACCACTCCTTAAGCATAGTTTACCCTTTTGGTTTCAAGCTTGCATAAAAATGAAATCATCTCGAGAGCATAGTTTACCTTTTGGTTTCAAGATCGTTAAAAAATAAAACCACTCCTTAAGCATAGTTTACGCTTTTGGTTTCAAGCTTGCATAAAAATGAAACCATGTTTTGAGCAAAGTTCCCATTCTAT
>LPNX010986309.1:0-12470 GCA_001517045.1 Pseudotsuga menziesii
ATATATATATATATAAACATCTCACCATATATAATATTTACCTCCACCATATATAATATTCGCCTCCTAATTCCCGCCTGTGAATACTAAAAATTTCACTTACCTCACCCATGAACCAAGTCTGGAGGCCCCAGAGGAGGTGAAAGAGGTCATTGAAGCTGAGATGGTAGTGCTCATTAAGGAGGTCAGAGTGGTTAGTGAAGAGGTCCTAGCGCTCATTAATGAGGCCAGTCACAAAATAGGTCGTAGATCTCATCGAGGAAGTCACACAGGAAAAGAAGGTTGTTGAGAATATCCACTGAAGTCGCAATGGCCTTCGAAATTGGTCAGCAACCTACCATTTGACCTTGGATTACTCTATAAAATTTGTCGATGTTTCAATTTTTCTCAGTGTTGTAGATGCAATTTGGTTTAGGGTAGAAACTGTGTGAAATATTGAAATGTTAAGATGACCTTTTCAAGACTCTTTTGGTAAGTTTGACCAGGTGAACCCTAATGAAATGATTAATTCCTTTTGAAACCGTAGTGGGGTCATGCAGGCCAAGCCTACCCTTTAGGAAGTTCTAGGTTTTCCTCCCAAAAAGACAGTTACACAAGATTCAAACCCTTCTTATCACCATGGGTTTCAATAGTGTTACAATCCTCAAAGAATGATCAATTGGATCTCAAAAGGTCTTCATCTAGTGAGTCCCAATGGACCACTCTCTCATTAGCATCATTGGAGGTATAAATATTTGTCGAGCTAAGAACCTCATTATCTAGATTAAGCAATATTGTTTCTTTTCTAACCCAATGAGGTGCTTTTCGAGGGCTCATGTCCTAAAAAAATCTCTTCAAAATATGTTGAATCATTCCAAACCAATATATAAAGGCTCAATAATGGAATGGATCCTCCTTATTTTTCATCAATACGCCTCCAAAGGTTGCGGATCTAAAACAATGCCCTAAAACACTGTCTTTTTTCCCTAGGTTTACTTGTTGCTACTATAGGAGTACTCTTTCATGCTCAAAATATACCAAACTTGATAACTAGGTTGTTTAGTGTATTTTCCATGATTCATCCTAATTGAATATCTATTGTTGTTTTGGTGTGTCGAACCTCCTCATAACTGCAGAAATTTGTTATTTATCATGTACGTAGTTCCAAATTGAATATTTAGGGTTTTTTCATACTGAAACTATACCCATAACTAAAAAACAGTTTCACTCATGTTATTTTATGCCTATACCTACTAGGAGGTCAAGAAACACCCCTAAATTGTTTCTTTATTGTTTCAAGAGGATAGGAGCAACTCTTGATTAGGCCCATATTTGATAGAAATACATCCTATTGCCCCATACCTACCCAGGGATTGCCCAAAAAATTCCAATATCTCATATTAACTACTATTGATGGTTAAAAGGTGTCCAAAATTTAGGATTAGGGATTTCTTCATGCCCATAATTCAAGATCGAGGTGTCTTATTGCTGGCTAGGTGTTGATTGATGGTTATTATCAGCTCAAAAATTCCCATAATTTCTTCTTATCATTGTTGTTGTAGGCCAAAATTCCCAGAACTAGAAGATGATTCCCATAATTTCCCAAATCTACTCTTTCATCGCAGTTTAGTCACTTCCATATAACCCAATGTTGGTCTCATATTGTAAGGAAGAAGCCTGAAAGGTCCCTTATATCTAAGAACCGCCACTGGCAATATATCTGCATCTACATGTAAATATCATTTACTGTTGCTTTCATCCATAGACATTCCCATAAGTGATCCTTTACTATTGTTTAGGAACAAGAACAACCTTAATTTGACATATAACAACTAGGTTTGACCATAAAGCTACCCAACATTAACCCAGGTTTAATTCAAAGGTTATTCCATTTTTTATTAGTGCCAAATCATGCACAAAATCTCCCATATGATAGGGTTCATTACTATTTGTTATAGGTTCACGGTGATACCCTTCTTCCTTAAAGGAGATATCATTTTCATCAACTTGTCACCCCTATGGGATATGTGAAGAAATCCACATATAGAAAACCATGCAAATTGGGGCTAATACAATAATTATTGTATTACAGTCCAAGGGCTTAGCTCAAATAATTGTCACCAATTCTCTTAGGAATTTATCTAATTCTTTGTTGATAGGTCCACACTACCCAATGTGTAGGGCCAAATCGATGGCGAATTTACATGTGTAGCAATATTTGAAGAAACAAGGGTAGAAATTCCACTCCACCTCGATCTTCTAAGTTTAAATAAGTGCATATGCTATTTATATAGAAGTGCTTCCACATGCTTCTACATAGGAGAAATTGATGAAAGTACATCATGCATTCCAAGCAATCTAGGTGCAATTTGTAGAGCTATAATAAAAATTGAAATTAGTGCTCACTTCAGAGGAAGTTGAATTAGAAACACAAATGATAGTTTCAAAGGAAATTTTGAAGTGGGTGAATGGTAGGAAGAATGGGTTTTCGATCCTAGTTGGATCTAATTTTTACATTTCGACATAAGAAGCACATGAAAGGTTATAAAATTTGAGAGTGAGACTTGTATATTTTGTAAAAACAACAATTTATTTGGTATTTATTGATGACTTTGTGCAAATATTCCATGACTAAGGTGACAACTCTAATCAAGCGCATTTATATAGAATTCTCAGATTAGCATCAATTCACACATAAGCTAGAACAAATTCAAGGCCATGCCAAGAAGAATTATTCAACATTTGTAGACATTTAGATATAGATTTTTTTGGTAACTCAACTCTATTACAAACTTAAACCCATGAAAGGATGAACAACCATTAACCCCATCACTTCCAAAATAATTGAAGGTCCTTTACTTGTTGTTGCATTGCTACTGATTCAAGCAAGTATATAATTCTCACTTATCCCACACTTCTTGTTCTATGATCCTACTCACATTATTGAATAATAGCAAAATTTCAAGCTAATTTGACTTTAAATAGTGTACCAAATATTCTTTAACTCTGTCTTATTATTAAAAAAAACTTCAAAAAACACAAGTACTCCTATTAAGGACCACTCTTGAAGGGATGCCAACAAGTCCTAGAATTTGTACCTAAATGAATCTGCAATAAACCTCTTCCAGGACTGTCTTAGTGAGCAAACAAAAATTGCATTTTGTTCCTCTTTTGTTGTCATATCCTCCTCTTAATACTTGGAAAAAAATTATTGGCAAACTTGTTATGTGATTTTATCATATTGATTGTACTACTACTAGTTCCATATTTTTATCATGTAAGGGGTTGTGCATCATATAATATTGTTTTAGTGCTTGCAATGCTAGTGCTTGCAATACTTCAAAGCCTCTAAATGGCATCCATAGTCCAAAAAACATTCTACAACAACAAATAATTATATATCATCAAAATGATACCCTATATTGGGATCCTCATCATTGACAAAAACCTCTACCTCATCCAATATCAAATCAAAAGAAATGACTATCAAATTTAACAAACCTTCTGCTATGCTGTAACGTCCTGCTATGATACAGAAAGAAATCCATGCTTAAATCTAATTAAAACACATTGGATATTTCACATGAAAACAATTTAACAAGCAGTAACTACAGTACAAGAATTGGAAAGAACTAATTTAATTCAATAGCTTGCTTCTACGGATTCTCAACAACAATTCCAATGAAATCATTCACCATAGAAGTAATCCTGATTCAATGTTCATAATCCACACATTCCCCTCTGTTCACTAGCAATGATTATGCAATTTATACTGTCCAATCATGTCAATACTCAGGCATTCACATTCAACTATGATCAGCACACCAAATTGGAATATAAATAATTAAATCAATCATCCACTGTATAACGCTTTGATTTTATCAATATCAACTACATGCATAAAGAAAATGAATTCTAACTACAACATCACTTGTCACAAAAGGAGGCCCTTCCTTCCGCGACAGGATAATATAGGAATTTTATATAAAAAGGTTTGATCACAACGCTGTTCAATAGATCTATGCAAAATGATGGCTAACCTCCCCTGGCAGAGATTCCAAGTTCTTATACATCAATGCTCATGAGAGAATTATGAAAAGGTTCATGTGATGATGCTAAAAATATTTCTTAGCCACCCTAGGAACTAAAACCATGGAGAGTGGAGATGACTCTAGGAATATGTCAAAGCAGTCAACAACCTCTTTGTATAAACCAACGAATCATGAATAATTAAAAATAAAAAGTGTTGAGTTGGACATAGAATCTTTGATCCTTGTATTGATTGCATCATAATGTATGAGTTGGTCCAAAATGATTTAAAATAACGAGCAGGAGCATAATATATAAAATCAATACCTATCTGTTATGTCTATCTCCCATAAGTCCTTCATTCTACAACTTGAAAGTAAAATGATATTGAACCTGAAAAAACCACTTCTTTAGTAGGGAGTCATGGCATCATAACTCTATCCAAATCATCAGCAATTGACAAACAAAAAGGAAAACAAGATCAATCCTTACCAAATCCAAAACTTCGCCAAATACAATGAAGAGAGCAAATAGTGATATAGGATCAAATCAGGAAGTTCATAAACAAGGAAAAATATTAGAGCAAAAAGGATCATATACACAACCTTTCATATGCATTCATTTATTTTAACATATAAGAAGCCTCTCATTGAACAACTCTACAGCACTTTCCATCATCTAATTTCCTAAGTCCTTTTAACACATTAATACCCTAGTAATGATAGGTTACATGACTAACTTACCAATCAAACCATTGCCTGTTATTCTCATGTGAACAACTTAATAAGTCCATATAACCTTCAAATTAAGCAATGGAATAAGGTCATGCCATGTAATTACAGCTAGTATTTAAATGAATAAGAGTAACTATGAACACAGTTCAAACTATCACTTGCTTATATAACTTACCTTTGCTTTTAACTATTCTAACATATTCTTCACAAACTTGCAACAACCTTATAAGTTACCTCCACATGCTAGAATTACCCAATTTTTAACATCATCAAATATTATATGTGAAGAAGAATACAACTTTTTCCACCTATGAAGCTTAACTTTGATTCCTCAAACACATGAAAATTATTGCTGTTGGCATTATGATAGGTACTGCGATCATATGGAAACATATTAGATTATGGTGCGGTTTTCATTGATGGAAACACATAAGTTCCAAGAATATGATCCAACAACAAGGAGGACAGATAAGCAGAGAATTCGAGTCTAATCAGGCTCTCTTCCCATGTATGTAAGAAAACGTGTTCCCCTCAGGAATCAATCTATGACTCAACCTGGATGAATACCTTGAATATTGAAAATCAAGAAGATGAGACATGATGTCCATTCAATTCATTCGACGTATATTGAATGATCTAGAGAGTACATTCAATTCATTCGATAGAGATTGGATGATCCATATTAAAGGATGAAAGATGGATCAACGTTTGGTCTTACTGATTATAAATCCTCAAGCCTTGGCACTATATCATCTTCTTTGGTCGATTCTTCCTTAACTATGCCTTTTGTGGAAGATAACAAAGTGTTGGGTGTTTTGTTGTCTGAATGAATTCACCAAATATTTAATTATCGACCCGGGTTTGTAAACTTGGAGTTGACACACAATATATGCTAAGGTAGAGGGGTACCTAGGATGTTGTAGAAATATTTTAATAGAGAAAATATCGAAAGATCTTTCAAAATGAAAAACCGAGCCAAACTTCAGAAATACAACTACTAAGTTAATTAGACTTGACCAAATCTTGAATAGATCATAGTAGTATCAATCTATACTACTCTACTCTATGAACAATAACTGAAAAATATATAAACAATACTATTCTAGGAAAGAATACTTGATCAAAAGTAAACTATAGTTAAGCTATACATGCATTTAACAAACACTCAAAACTAAGCTGAATTATCTAGTACCACTCCTCTTGAGGATTCTGAGGATATGCATCAAATGTGATAGGAACTAGAGAAGGTGTATCAAAATGACTTTCAAAGGTAACAAGGAAACTGAACGGAAGTAAGTTTAATTTAACCTCTATAAAGAGATGTAAACTGAAAAGTGTCCAATTACAAGTGATTGCAAACATTCTAATCTACTCTTTGTTCACGAGCCAGTGAAACTTTAATTATTTGAAATAGAATGCTAATTAACAACTAATCTATTAACAAGGAACTAAGAACATGTATGTCTAATGATTATTATGAAACCAGAAACATGCAAACAATTATGTTACCTTATGAAATATACTGATCAACATAAGTTTTAAGGAAATATAAATGTATGGAAAATGACTTAGAAAATGTAATCTAGAAGCAAGTAGAAAACTTAATAAAGATATTTTATTTCTGAATCAAATACTATCCAATGAACATCTTCATCAACTACGAAATAAGGAGAACGGATCCTATTCTAGAAATGATGATCAAACCATAAAGAACTAATGTACTTTTTTACAAAATGAAATTAACAAGTTTAATCTAAAATCAATCTAGATAAGAATGAAGTAAATTAAACTAGGAATGAAGTTGACAAGTTCTAAAGCAGTAATCAATTGATAAATCAGAGATAAAAGAAACACAATTCAAAAAGAAAACTAAGGAAAAAAGAAATGAACGATAAGAATCATTATGAGGCTTAAAGGATACTTTATGTGCTTCGAAATAAGGTCCTAATTATATATATGACTATTGGTTGATTACAGAAAATAATACAATTCTAAAACCTAAAAACTGAACTTTAAACAAGCATAAAATAAAGTAGGAAATATTAAAGTTTGAATGATAGTATAGAACGATAGTCCGGATGGAGAAAAACAATGTAAATTATGAAATAAGTAACCTAAATGATCCTGACTCTAGCTAGTTTGTGCATATGAGGCTATAGTGCAGAAAAGAGAGTAACTAAGCTATTTAGAAATTGAAATAACATATTAGCAACTATGCTAATCTACATCTAAGGAGAGAAATTATTTCCTATTGTATAATAAAACAAGCTAAAATATAAGTGAAGTTAATCTACAACTATAGAAGAATTAACAGAGTCGAACCTAACTACGAGAAAAGCCTAAAACATTAAACTAATTAAGCTCTAGCTAATTGCAAATGTAAAACTAGAAAACAAACTGAAAGAAAGGATGGAAAGAACTATGCATGACCGGTCACTTTAAATAATGAAAATATAAATTATATTAACAACAAAACATAGTTTATATTAATAACAGAAAATATACATTTAGAAGACAAAACGACATCAACTACAGGAAAATCGAATTACATACGAAGATTTAAAACAAAAACTACTTATCTACAAAAGGAAATAATGGAAATATACACATGAAATACCTTTGGTTGTTGAGGGGTCCTTCTCAGCAATCAGGGGCTACATCTAAGTCAATAAATCACTCATAGAATATAGAAACATACATCCACAGCTGAAATAGAATTTTATTAAACTTGTAACAGACTTTTACAGAGTTTCTATGCCAACTACTTTCTCCTGGATTTGGTCTGGAGGCGTATTTTTATAATTTTAGAATAGAGGAGCAGGTCAACAATTTCAGTGGTCGACCACTCTAATAATAGGAAGCCTTAATTGCTGACGAAATGACTACATAAAATTTTACGACAATGCATAGGTCGTCTTCCTAATTTCATGGGTGTTGATTCTCCTCGTGCAAGAAGCTAGTGCGTTGATATCCTTTGACATGGGAAGAGAGTGTGGTGTCAAGAATGAGGGCTCTCAAACCATTGGGAATGCATGGCCAACAAAAGCATGAGACCATTTTTTCTTTTAATGCCCCGAAATATTCTAGCCAACAAATCTGCAGGTATGAACAGAGGGTTGTATAACGGTTTGAATAAAGCTGAGTGTCCTCAGCATGAATGCACATCTTGATGGAGGTACATTTGAAAATGATATCTTGCAAAACAAAGTCTATATGACTAGCACATCTAAAAATTTCACATGATTGTTAATAAAACCATAAAATAATGAAAATTAACCAGGACTTGTTTGATATTCAAATATATTCATACATGGGTTTAATTGATCGTGTGAATGGAATAAAGTATGCCAAAAAGTGGAAAAAGTAATGCCGACAGAGAAATTTGACAACAAAAAATGATGAGAAAATTGGGCATCAACACTCCCCCAAACCGGAGAGATGCTAGGTCCCACTGAGCAAAACAAAGAGGAAGTTAGGAAGAAGGTTGAGTTGCAGTAGTAGCTGCCTTCAACTTAGCAGAGGGAACGGTAAATTTGGATTTTAACTTCATGGATTGTGCCTTCAGAATGTTGTGCCTCTCCTGACGAGAATCACACAAATAAGTTATGGCCTTATTGAGATCTTCAACAGCCTTGACTTGAAGACATAGATCCTTATTTTCCTGACGAAGATCAACAATCATCTCGACATATCTTTTATTTTGTCTTTTCGACTGTGCTAACTCTTGAGTCAATCGATCTATTGTCTGCTGATTATGAGTAAATTTCTCTGGAGGGCACTTGGAATATCGAGGAGGAATTAGATATCTAGATGGTGCTTCAAGTTCGATAGAAGGGACTTATTCTTTAGGACCCATGCGTTGAGCAGATGCAGAAGTGAGCTCAAGAGTAGAGGCTTTAAGCAATTTGACCAAGATGCTAGCGAGTGTAAACAAGGGCAAGTCAGAAACAGGTTCATCCACCTGGATGACCACACTATCTGAATGAACAGACTGAGGGGTAGGCTAAATGGTGGTCTGAATGTGATTCACATTCCTGTTCTTAATGGGGGCTTGTGAAAAAGATGGAAATTCAATGGTCACAGGGTCGACAGAGGTGGGTGAATGGCCATGCTGACTTGATCCTGAACTATCTTCATCAATTTTCACTACATTGGTGATTTTATTTTCTTTGGGAGGGGTCTGACTAGGTTCGCGCTCATGGGTGTGTCGAGGGAACTTCCAAGAATTTAGATGAGGGTTCAATACCTTAAATACAAAATTTTCCTAGGTTTGGCCCCTCTCCTTCAACTGATGAACGATCATGAGCTTGATAAGACTATGGTGGTACAAACTACCCATAGGGTTGATCGTATTTTTCCTGACCTGGTTCGACATCTTTTCCAAGCTATTAAGGAAATAGAACGGAAAATTAATAAACTGTTTATTGACAAAATGTGCCAATAATTGAAAATGGAAATATTTAAACACAGTAAAATTACCTTCACAAGTTATGAGGAGAATGATAATGGCTAAAGGATTGAGGTATTATGGCTTGAACCATTCTCCGTGAAACCCTTTTGTACTTGCAACATGCTGATAATATGTCTTAAGAGAGAAGCCGTGGAATGACTGAAGGGGGAAAGATGTTTGTGCCGACGGGAACCTTCCCTTGGAAGCTTGGTAGCTATAGAAATGGACTCTTCGGTAACTAGAAAGGTGAGGTAGCTAACCCTAGACACCTTATCGTCGAACCCTTTTTCAAATAATAGTGAAATTTCCTCATTGTATCCCTATAGAAGGTGGAGGAATGGGTTCCACCTTGCTCGAAAAAATATCTCTTGACATTCTTGGAACTCCAGAATCTGGAACAAGTCCTAATAACTCTCAGGATCAAAATGGCTAGGCATTGTTAAGCAGAGGCAGAAGTGTAGTGGGTTGCAGAGGATACAAAGGAATGGCATGTGGATGGCTCTGCGAGGATGATGATGAGTAAAAACAAGGGCAAGGATCCTGAGTTTAAAACTTTATCTGTTTAGGCATCTTGAATGATCATGAGATCATGATTTTACATGCTTCAGCAATCATGTTATGGTTCATTAATTTGAATCATGTGCCCTAATAATTATTTCGTATGGTTATGAGTTATTCAACCATGCCCAAAGTAAACTTTGGACAGGTTGAATGAATTATTCGTTATGGGATTTATAAAATGCATTTAAAAATCATAATGAATTTAATTAATAGAATGATAGAAGACCTAACGATTTTCACATATGACTTGATGAGAGGGTAAGGGTAATAATAGTCAAAAAGATCCTAGAAATCATATCCTATCAACATGGGGTTAAACAATTTATTGGATGAGTTCGAGGTGAGTCCCAATGAAATCATATTGTTTTTATGAGAATAGGATTGAGACCTAATAGTCATAGGTATGGTTTAGTTGATTAAACTCTTTTCCCATAATTAAAACCAAAAGAAATAAACACCTTGACACATTTAATCATACTATTATAATGTTACAGTTTCATTCGGATCACCATTTGGCACTCCATTCGGATCGAAATTCGACCTTTCCTTTGATCCTTCATATGGACCCTCTACACAAAATGTGCTTTGTTGGATCTGAGTGCTACTGGTTATGTAGTCGATTTTTTCTAGGCTGTCGACAATTAAAAAGATGATGTAAGCCTACTTTATTGAAACTTCAGTTGCGCTCTTCTTTATTCATCATGGATTGGAACAATCTTCTTCTACTTGCATTATCCTAAAAAAAAGCTATCATTTTTTCAAAGATAAATGAATCTTTTTATAAATAATCAGAAAGTAAAGATAGTTCTAACCTTCCCTTAAACAAAAAATATGGCGCGTCCTCAAGCCATCAAAGAAAAACTGATTGATTTCCAAATAGTTTAACAAATAATTCTAAAATGTTGTTATTATTTTCGTAAGAAAAAGACATACTAACTAATAAATGGAGATGATTCAGATATGTACATTCATAAAAAAAAATAACACTGCTTAGGAAGACCATATGAATAATCATAGTATAACTGATGCGAAAAATGCCATAGGAAAACCAGTCAACCATGACTCATTTTAAGGATCTCTTGTCATCCAAAGAATATAGATAAAGTTCACCCTGGAGTCTATGAGATTGTATAGTTATGGGTCCCATTTCTAGGATAATCATATTCTAGGTATTGTTTGAACTAGATGAAAGGGTCCAATTCCAACTTACAACCATCCTCTAATGACAATATAAATAATTGTCCTAAATATGTATTTTATATACTTAGTTTTTTTATGAGTCATGTGTATAGTAATGCATTAACCAAATCTATTTTACCTGATATTTCCCCACTGCCAGCAGGCCTATTTAGTACCTCGATGGGTTTATCTTGGTACCATGCAAGCATAGCCCCGCTTCCAGGGAGCCTGTTCAGTACCTCGACAAGCTTACTTGCATTTACTAGGCTTCCTTGTTTAAGATGTTACTTAGCATGGACCCGCTGCTAGCGATCATGTTCGATACCCCGATGGGTTTTCTTCATATAATTATTTTAGTATGTGGAAGTCAGTTGGTACTAGATCATGCTAATCCTGCTAAACACATAATTCAAATTTTTAGAGTGAACCTTATGAATAACTTTATTTATAATAGCTTAAATTATAGATCATGTCAAGGAGAATAAATCAAAGATGTTCCTTGACCTCTCAGTTTATATTCTTAACAAAAGATAAATAATGTTCCCCACAAGTATAAATTTCACTTACTCTTGGGTTACCACGAAAAAAAATGCTTAAGAGACAAGTTTTGATAATGAGTCTAGGATGAACTGGTAGTCCATAGGTGTAAGATAGAAATTTGGAAAACATGATGATTAGAGTAGGTCTTAAGCAACTGTTATAATGATAATCAGAAAATGTGCATGTCTGAATCAAATACCATATATAAAAGAATCAAAAGAATCATAAAAGAAAATGGTTAGAAATTATATAAATGACACTTTAACTCTTCACTATAAATTTCAATTTTCAACAATAATAAAAAAAGGAGTTAGGATGCATTATGAGTTTTTTTTTTAGAGCACTTCCCTTTTAGATAATATTTCATGAGCTGATTATAGAGATAAGGTTCTTGTAATCAAACTGCAAAACTACTTGTTAGATGATTCAAATTTATTCATAAAAAATATGTACAAAGAAAAGTCACATGAAATTGATCAAAATTAGGAAAAGGAAAAGAGTCTTCCTGTTTTAATTGAAAAAATTCCATAAGATGATCATGTTAGAATAATCAAACCCATAGTATTACCCACTTAGACATTAATTCATTTATTTTTGTCTTATTTTCCTAGTTCATGAGTCCCACCATGTGCAAGTTGCTAATTGCCTATCCATAGAGGTCAAACTTGCCATATTTGAATCATGTAGCACTTGGGAAAGCCTTAGGAATCAAATATGCTTTATTCCTGGCCTCCTAGGTGCCCTTCTGCTTTTTCTGCTTCATTGCCTGCTTTTTCAGTGTTTTAAGGCACATAGGAAAGCAAGACTAGGTGAGGTGAACTTGTTTTCTGCCCCTTTCATACTCCACTCTTTCCTCCATGCAAAAGCATGTATGAGCTGCCATTCCATCACTCATTATATTTCCCATGTGCCCTTTCCAATTCATGAGCCTCATGACAGATTTGGGATCAGCTTTTTACACCTATGGGGGATTTGCCTATTTTGGGTAAGCCTGCTTT
>LPNX010986309.1:38350-98691 GCA_001517045.1 Pseudotsuga menziesii
TGCTTTTTGCTTGACCAGCAAATGCGGCCACCACCAAACATGAATACATATCCGGAAAATGACTTCTGATAAATAGAATCACCCGCCCAATCGGAATTTGTGTGTTATCACCTAAGTTGTACTTAGTGGTTTTTTATCAAGTGACCTTGGTGAACTAGACAAGGATAACTTGTTCGGACTTCAGAGAACCCTCATTCTTGCTTCTGGGAAGCTTTGTTGTACTATATCACATGTTCATACCCCATGGGGGAATTGTAATAAATGTTCTAGCATGATAGTGTCTGTAAAAGACTCAGTCTCTTAGACTTTATTTGTCAATCCGATCAGGCCAAGTTGTTTTTTCCCTTGGTTATTATTGGTTGTTGAATAAACAACTAATAATTTCTGAGTTTTTCACTCCATACCTCCAAAGTTGGGGTGCTCGGCTTGGAATTTAGGCCTATTGAGGTTATTAGAGTCTATGTGTCAATGTATAAGCATGCTAGACATAATGGCCGAGTCATATGAACATGTCTAAGTCCCCCTAGGTTTTTTCAATTTTTCAATTTCTTAGTTTTTTCGGTGTTTTTTATTAAAATTTAATTTTTCCAAAACTTAGGCTATTTTTTAATAGTTTAATTGGAAAAATTGATTTTGTAATAAAAGTGGGCCAAATAATCAGTTTCAGTGATGTAGGTGCTCGTTTTCAAGCTAAGAGCACCATGTAAACCCATGGACCCACTATTTCCTAGTTTTGAGTGATTTTCCATCACTCAGATCAGAAAGCCCAAAAAATAATTTATTGATTATTTTAATTAATAAATTGATGAATAATGGAGCAAATCCAAAATCATAGATCAGTGGATTCTTAGTTGATTTGATTGAAATAAGTCAGATCTGAACCAGATTGACTGGATCTGAAAAATACTTGACTGAAGGAGGTAATCAAATCAGATCCATAGTTGATCTTCAGCATCCTTTATGGGGAATTTCACCCTCCCTCTCTCCTCAACACGTTTTGGTTCATCTAGATGAGTTTTGTTGGATGCTTCAGTCAACAGGTTGAGGTGTTAGTCAGATCATCTCTCCAATTGACACATGCACTCAGTGAGACTCAGATCTGGCTCAGTTAGACACAGATAAGGCATTGATGGACTCTCCATCAGCATATTTGGTCTATCTCCTTGGGATTTGCGCCCCCCTGGGTTGGATCTCCTAGTTTTTGTATATATCCGAGCACAACAACCTCTTCCAAGCAGAGTTAGAACCAGGATTGAGGTACTGCTGCTATTGTACTGTTGTTATTGTTCATTTGAAATAAAGAGAATCTTTGGAGGCAAGACGGTGTTGTTCCATTGTATGTGTGGATGATCATTGCCATTTTTTCACTGAGGTAACCTGTATCTGTGTTCATGATTTGCTAGTTGGTTGTAGATCTATTGTTAAGATTGATAATAAGCTTATTATAATCTTGATAGGAAAGGTACTTTTCAATAAGTTTATTGGCCATATCTTTCCTTTGATGCATGTTTAGAGATCTAGATTCAACATGTTCTATAAGCTTATATGCATGTTATTCTGAATCTCTGTGTATGTACTAATCAGATCTCACAAGTTTTTTGGCAAGTTTTTTTATTTCATCTGAGCTGCAGGTTCCTAGATTGGAGAGGATGCCGATGTAGTTTGCTTCTTCACTCTCTCCAAAACCTTCCAAAGGCATAGTCCCTCGACATTCCACCTGAAAGCTCCACTGTGGATCTTCAAGGCTACCAACATTTCTCTCCTCCTCTTCCTCCCTAAAAATCAACTCTTTTACCCGGTTACTTTGTTCATAACTTTGATATTGTTTAGATCTATCATCTTAAAAGTAAATTTAACATAGATCTATATTCTCAAATCCCATAGTCTAGATCTTGCTCTTAAAAGGTTTCATAAGCATTCTATATCTAGCTTTAGGGAAATCGTCCTTTTTGCATGGAATTTTAAAGAAAATTGGTAGCTTGCATGCATTAGATTTCTGTTTGCTGTTATTAAAGATAAATCTAGCAATAAGTGCACATCATATTGGCTTCCTAAAATTCAAGCCAAGATCACAAGGAAAGCTTGCTTTCTTTGGTTCCTTTCGTACCTTTTTTAACTAGTTTTTACTTAGCATTTTTTGGTTAAAAGTAAGCTGACCCAAAGGTACTTTCAGAGTGATTTTGGGAATATTTAAGTCTAATAAGCTTGCTGGTTTTTAGCAGGAATAACATAAAAAAGGAGGAGCTGCTGCTCGAAAGTGCCTTTTGGGCCTCTGAATCCCCCCAGGGGTCTCCCTTTGTGACTAAAATATTTAATTTTCATACTTTGTAAGCTCTTGATTTCATTCTATATAAGAATCAAGAGGCATCATATCAGTTTTCTGATATTGTAACCACTGGTAATAAAAATTATTTTTGAATAGGCTCTTTCGAGCCCATTCCCCATCCCCCCTGGGGGGATTTGCGTCCATGTCGTTTTTTTTCTTTTCGTTCATCTTTTTCAATCTAGCATAGTATTAATCTGTAGGGTAGTATACTTTGACATAAAATCAATTCCATATTCCATTTCTATTATTTTCAAAGAAAATTTAATAGTTACCCCACGAGCCTCCTTTTGAGTCGAAAGGTGAAGAAAGGTTCGTGGTAGTCTAATTAGAAAATTGTGGTTTGCTCATCTTTTTTAGGTTTCATTTGCTATCATCATTTGTTTCAGTAACCATAATAAAATAAACCCCTCCTTGAATCCCCGATTGAGGTCCACTTGGACTGAAAGAGGTTCCTGGAGGGTTTTCTTTTTAACAAGAACACCCATCTTAAAATTTACTAAAATTGACAAGACTCCGGTGTGTATGCTCTGCACTTGGCTACGGTTCGTCTGACTAGTCAAGATGTATCAAAAGCATTTGAGTGACTAGAATAATTAGGACTCACTCTCCCAAATTAACAAACCATCAGGTGAAAATCCAACACCTAGATCAAACCATCACGGTGGCAAAATACCCAAAGGAAGCGGGAACTTCTGAAAAGTGACCTCGGGGCACCGATCTCTGTCACACCCTAATGGGTGCATTATGAACAATAGCCCTAGAGACTCCATTCAGCCCACATATTCCTTGTAGGTAGCCGTGAAGGTTTAGTTTTGGACATACTCCAAGTACTCTCGGGTATATCTGGAGTCCTCCCCTTCGCCTAATTTTAATCAACTCATACCCCACATTAACTTAAAATGTACCAATAGGCAATTGAAAAAAATTCACTCTAAGCACATGCAAGTATATTGATTTATTTTTTACTCCATTCTACGGCACTGGTTATTTTCTTGCTATATATTTATATTGTGTCTCAGCATTGTGCTTTCGTGTGCTCATTTTGTATCTTGTCATCTGTGATCATTTATGGTTAAATTTCAAAAATCCTAAGCAACTCATTCAGTTTAACATCATTATACTAAGTAATTAAGCCTTAGTAACTTAATAGGGTCTACCCCCCTTGGCTTCGTTAGTAGTTGAGCCTAAACGGAGGAGTCAAGAACAAGGTGACAGCCTTGAATCGAGACTTGCCCCCAAGGACACACTGAGTGGCTTGAGGATTTCTGCCACGTGACCTAGGTGTGTGAAAGGAGGAAAAATTTTTTGGCACCGTTGCCGGGGATAAATATTTTTATTCCTGAGTACGACTTAGCTTAAATTTTTTCTAAAAAACTAAAAAGATAAAAACTTTTGATTGATCTAGTCTTTAAAAAACATAAAAATTAAAACTCGATCCATCTAGCAACGCCACTGTCTAACATCCCTTCAAGAATTTCTACCCGAAGAAACCGCTGACAATTATTCAATCCTCTCCCTGATCCCGAAAGGTTTATTAGGGAAATATTGAATAGGCAGACTTCTCATAGAAACCTTGAAGATTCAGGAGACCAATCCCTCTCAGATATGCATCACATATTTGTAGAGAGTCATGTTCACTAATCTCAAGAAATGATGGAATTTTACAAACCCCTTGAATTTTCTCAGATAGCAGGTAGTCCTCATGACATTCCGAATGATGCTATCAAGAAGCTCCCCATATTTTAGGGAAATAATGCCATCACTGCCAAGTCTTACCTTCGAAAGTTTGAAAAGCACCTGGTCAGTTATTGCAATGATGCTGCCCATGACCATGATGATGTCAAAATGATGCTCTTTCCTTTATCCTTGGAAGATGATGCTGAAGAATGGTACTTTGACCTAGATGATGATTCATATCAAACTCTTAGTGAATTCCTATAGGTTTTTAAGAAGAAATGGGAGAAAAAAAAGAACCAAGACATCTGCTTGCTGCCCTTCATAACATTAAGAAGATGGAGAATGAAACCATGGATGAATTTCACACTAAGTTTAGGCGTGTGGTTGCGGACCTCCCTAACGAAATAAAGCCAAAGGGTGCCTCCATCCTCATATATTACATCGAATCTTTTACCGGTGATTTGAGGTACCAGTTAAGAGACAAAGAGCCGACAAATCTAAAAAATGCTCAAGAATTGGCCGAGAAAATAGAAAAGAATATGCAGTCTTTAGGAAAATCCAACATTCCAGGTTACACTAGGGGAAACACTTCATACAACGAATAAAAGGGAAAATCCTTTGAATTAGAAGAAAAGGGAGCCTCTAAAGATCCCATGGAAAAGGTAACAGACATGATAAAAGACTTGGTTACTAGTCAAAACCAACTTATGACAGATTAGTCCGCACAATAGAATAATCACAATGGAAAGAAATAATGGACCTAGGAACTTTCAGCCTAGGTAGAATCATATGTATCAAAATAAGTTTCCTCAACAAGAGTCTAGGATTCCAAACATGTTAGACTCAACTAACATGGTAGAAGAAGTAATTCCATGGTGTAGAACCTGTGAACAATTCCACCAAGAAAGAACTTGTTATGTTGCAAATCAAGTCATGGAACATGGACTTCCCGAGGTCAGTAATCAGGAAACAAATTCAAGCGAGCCTAATCATTTATATATGGTAGGCCAGGCCTACCCTTTGTTACCATCTAAACAGTACAAGCCTGAGGATGAAACCATTGCAGAATCTGATAGTGAAACTTATGATGAAAACTGTAATATACATGATGGGACTCCTATGTGTTCTCCATATAATGATGACAGTCTGGAAGGTTTACTACCTTGTGACCTTTTCTTTGAAGAAGATGAGTATGAAAATGAGGACAAGTATAGCTTGGAGCATGATACAAGCAACGAAGACTCCCTTATCCTCGATAAAGATGTTGATGAGGAGTCCTGGACATTCATGGAAAATCCAGTCTGTGACATGAATAAAGAGGAAAATAATGAACTAGAAACTTTTGATGGTTTTGTTGATTTTTCTATCTATGGAATATCTAAAGGAGAGAGCATGGACCATGTGGCCTTGGGAAACTTTCATATGAAAAAGGAGCATGTAGTTTATCCATATGATCATTCAGAGTCATATCATGCAGAGCTACACAAAGGTATCAATAATGAAACATGGAGAAGCAGTGTTGTGAAAAGATAGATGTGATGCAGTTATTAGAATATCAGTCTCAACTATCATCTTCACATATAGAGTTTCCTCATGACTTGGAGCCGCTTGGGGCTTATACAGTGAATTATCATCTGGTAAGCCTTGATGATCAGTATGATGGTGTAGTCAATCTACCTCATCATTTCGATTTGTACAGCAACCCTGTCCAGTCATTGATAGAAGCATCCCGCACAAGCACTTACCAGTTTGGGAGGAAGTTTGATGACATTATTCATGCCTATGATTTCCCATCCATCTCGCCCCTTCTGGATCATCACATAGGTTTGCATTTTTTGAATAAAGTATCCTTACTTTGGCTGGCAACCAAAGACAAGGAAATTTTTTTTATGTTAATAAAATTCTTAGGTGGTTACATTGGATTTCTGATTACACTTAACCCTTTTTATATCATGCTTAGAGTAGGAAAATAAGATCCTTGAAAAAGAGCACTTACTTTCCGCATTTTTTGTTTTTTACTTAGCTATAATCAAACATTTTTGTTTTCATTAGTTAGTTACATTTATTTTGTTTAAATAAATCAGCTTAATGGTTCATTTGGTTTTTTATGTAAAGCTTCTGCTACTAAGGTTTTTTTTGTCAAGTTGAGATGTTTTTACAAGGTATATAAACCAGAGATTCTGGTGTTCTCATATCCTCTCCTTGCCTTAAAGACTAGATCGAGCACACATCCCACAGTTGGAGCCAGAATGTTATCACCTAAGTTTTACTTAGTGCTTTTTTTATCAAGTGAGCTTGGTGGACTAGACAAGGATAACTTGTTCGGACTTCAGAGAACCCTCAGTCTTGCTTCTGGGAAGCTTTGTTGTACTATATCACATGTTCATACCCCATGGGGGAATTGTAATAAATGTTCTAGCATGATAGTGTCTATAAAAGACTCAGTCTCTTATACTTTATTTGTCAATCCGATCAGCCCAGGGTGTTTTTTCCCTTGGTTATTATTGGTTGTTGAATAAACGACTGATAATTTCTGAGTTTTTCACTCCATACCTCCAAAGTTGGGGTGGTCGGCTTGGCATTTAGGGCTATTGAGGTTATTAGAGTCTGTGTGTCAATGTATAAGAATGCTAGACATCATGGTCGAGTCATATGAACATGTCTAAGATCCCTTAAGTTTTTTCAATTTTTCAATTTTTTAGGTTTTTCAGTGTTTTTTATTAAAATTTAATTTTTCCAAAACTTAGGCTATTTTTTAATAGTTTAATTGGAAAAATTAATTTTGTAATAAAAGTGGGACAAATAATTAGTTTCAGTCATGTACGTGCTCATTTTCAAGCTAAGAGCACCATGTAAACCCATGGACCCACTATTTCCTAGTTTTGAGTGATTTTCCATCACTCAGATCAGAAAGCCCCAAAAAATCATTTATTGACTATTTTAATTAATAAATTGATGAATAATGGAGAAAATCCAAAATCATAGATTAGTGGATTCTCATCCGATTTGATTGAAATCAGTCAGATCTGAACCAGATTGACTGGATCTGACAAATCCTTGACTGAAGGAGGTGATCAAATCAGATCCAGAGTTGATCATCAGCATCCTTTATGGGGAATTTCTCCCTCCCTCTCTCCTCAACACATTTTGGCTCATCTGGATGAGTTTTGGTGGATGCTTCAGTCAACAGGTTGAGGTGTAAGTCAGATCAGCTCTCCGATTGACAATCGCACTCAATGAGACTCAGATCTGGCTCAGTTAGACACAGATCAGGCATTGATGAACTCTCCATCAGCATATTTGGTCTATCTCCTTGGGATTTGCGCCCCCCTGGGCTGGATCTCCTCATTTTTTTATATATCCAAGCACAGCAGCCTCTTCCAAGCGGAGTTAGAATTGGGATTGAGGTGCTGCTACTATTGTACTATTGTTATTGTTCATTTGAAATAAAGAGAAGCTTTGGAGGCAAGATGGTGTTGTGCCATTGTATGTGTGGATGATCATTGCCATTTTTCACTAAGATAACCTGTATCTGTGTTCATGATTTGCTAGTTGCTTGTAGATCCGTTGTTAAGATTGATAATAAGCTTATTATAATCTTGATAGGAAAGGTGCTTTTCAATAAGTTTATTGGCCATCTCTTTCCTTTGATGCATGTTTAGAGATCTAGATTCAGAATGTTCTATAAACTTATATGCATGTTATTCTGAATCTCTGTGTATGTACTAATCGAATATCACAAGTTTTTCGGCAAGTTTTTTTATTTTAGCTGAGCTGCAGGTTCCTAGATTGGGGAGGATGCTGATGTATTTTTCTTCTTCACTCTCTCCAAAACCTTCCAAAGGCATAGTCCCTCGACATTCCACCTGAAAGCTCCACTTTGGATCTTCAAGGCTACCAACATTTCTCTCCTCCTCTTCCTCCCTCAAATTCAACCCTTTTACCCGGTTACTTTGTTCATAGCTTTGATATTGTGTAGATATATCATATTAAAAGTAAATTTAACATATATCTATCTTCTCGAATCCCATATTCTAGATCTTGCTCTTAAAAGGTTTCATAATAATTCTAGATTTAGCTTTAGGGAAATCGTCCTTTTTGCATGGAATTTTAAAGAAAATTGGTAGCTTGCATGCATTAGATTTTTGCTTGCTGTTATAAAAGATAAATATGGCAATCAGTGCACATCATATTGGCTTCCTAAAAGGAAAGCCAAGATCCCAAGGAAAGATTGCTTTCCTTGGTTCCTTTCTTACTTTTTTTAACTAGTTTTTACTTAGCATTTTTAGGTTAAAAGTAAGCTGACCAAAAGGTACTTTCAGAGTGCTTTTGGGCATATTTCAAACTAATAAAATTGCTGGTTTTTAGCAGGAATAACAAAAAAAAGGAGGATATGCTGCTCGAAAGTGACTTTTGGGCCTCTGAATCCCCCCAGGGGTCTCCCTTTGTGACTGAAATCTTTAATTTTCATACTTTGTAAGCTCTTGATTTCATTATATATAAGAATCAAGAGGCATCATATCATTTTTCTGATATTGTAAATACTGGTAATAAAAATAATTTTTGAATAGGCTCTTTCGAGCCCATTCCCCATCCCCCCTGGGGGGATTTGCGTCTGTGTCATTTTTTTTGCTTTTCATTCATATTTTTCAATCTAGCATAGTATTAATCTGCACGGTAGTATAATTTGACATAAAATCAATTCCATATTCCATTTCTATTGTTTTCAAAGTAACTTTAATACTTACCCCACGAGCCTCCTTTTGAGTCAAAAGGTGATAAAAGGTTCGTGGTAGTCTAATTAGAAAATTGTGGTTTGCTCATCTTTTTTACGATTCATTTGATATCATCATTTGTTTCAGTAACCATAATAAAATCATCATTTGGACCGAAAGAGGTTCCTGGATGGTTTTCTTTTTAACAAGAACACCCATCTTAAAATTTACTAAAATTGACAAGACTCCGGTGTGTATGCTCTGCACTTGGATGCGTTTTGTCCGATTAGTCAAGATGTATCAAAATAATTTGAGTGAATAGAATAATTAGGACTCACTCTCCCAAATTGACAAACCATCAGGTGAAAATCCAACACCTAGATCAAACCATCACGGTGGCAAAATACCCAAAGGAAGCGGGAACTTCTAAAAAGTGACCTCGGGGCACCGATCTCTGTCACACCCTAATGGATGCATTATGAACAATAGCCCCAGAGACTCCATTCAGCCCACATATTCCTTGCGGGTAGCCATGAAGGTTTAGTTTTGGACATACTCCAAGTACTCTCGGGTATATCTGGAGTCCTCCCCTTCGCCTAATTTTAATCAACTCATACCTCACATTAACTTAAAACGTACCAAGAGGCAATTGTAAAACATTCACTCCAAGAACATGCAAGTATATTGATTTCTTTTTGACTCCATTCTAAGGCATTGGTTATTTTCTTGCTATATATTTATATTGTGTCTCAACATTGTGCTTTCGTGTGATCATTTTGTTTCTTGTCATCTGTGATCGTTTATGGTTAAATTTCAAAACTCCTAAGTAACTCATTCAGTTTAACATCACTGTGCTAAGTAATTAAGCCTTAGTAACTTAATAGGGTCTACCCCCCTTGGCTTCGTTAGGAGTTGAGCCTAAACGGAGGAGTCAAGAACAAGGTGACAACCTTGACTCGAGACTTGCCCCCAAGGACACACCGAGTGGCTTGAAGATTTCTGCCACGTGACCCAGGTGTGTGAAAGGTGACAACATTTTTTACTGTCGTTGCTGGGAATAAATATTTTTATTCCCAAGTACGGCTTAGCTTAAATTTTTTCTAAACAACTAAAAAGATAAAAACTTTTGATTGATCTAGTCTTTAAAAAACATAAAAATTAAAACTCGATCCATCTTGTGACTCCACTGTCTAACATCCCTTCAAGAATTTCTACCCGAAGAAACCGCTGACAATTATTCAATCCTCTCCCTAATCCCGAAAGGTTTATTAGGGAAATATTGAATAGGCAGAATTCTCATAGAAACCTTGAAGATTTAGGATACCAATCCCTCTCAGATATCCATCACATATTTGTAGAGAGTAATGTTCACTAATCTCAAGAAATGATGGAATTTTACAAACCCCTTGAATTTTCTCAGATAGCAGGTAGTCCTCATGACATTCTGAATGATGCTATCAAGAAGCTCCCCATATTTCAGGGAAATAATGCCATCACTACCAAGTCTCACCTTCGAAAGTTTGAAAAGCACCTGGTCAGTTATTGTAATGATGCTGCCCATGACCATGATGATGTCAAAATGACGCTCTTTGCTTTATCCTTGGAATATGATGCTGAAGAATGGTACTTCGACCTAGATGATGATTCATATAAAAATATTAGTGAATTCCTAGAGGGTTTTAAGAAGAAATGGGGAGAAAACAAAGAACCAAGACATCTGCTTGCTGCCCTTCATAACATGAAGAAGATGGAGAATGAAACCATGGATGAATTTAATTCTAAGTTCAGGCGTGTGGTTGCGGACCTCCCTAACGAAATCAAGCCAAAGGATGCCTCCAACCTCATATCTTACATCGAAGCTTTCACTGGTGATTTGAGGTACCAGTTAAGAGACAAAGAGCGAGCCAATGTTAAAACTGCTCAAGAATTGCCAAGAAAATAGAAAAGAATATGCAGTCTTCAGGAAAATCCAACATTCCAGGTTACACTAGGGGAAACACTTCATACAACGAAGAAAAGGGAAAATCCTTTGAATTATAAGAAAAGGGAGCCTCTAAAGATCCCATGGAAAAGGTAACAGATGTGATGAAAGACTTGGTTACTAGTCAAAACCAAGTTATGACAGATCAGTCTGCACAATAGAATAATCACAATAGAAAGAAATAATGGACCTAGGAACTTTCAACCTAGGAAGAATCAGATGTATCAAAAGAAATTTCCTCAACAAGAGCCTAGGATTCGAAACATGTTAGACTGAGCTAACATGGTAGAAGAAGTAATTCCATGGTGTAGACCCTGTGAACAATTCCACCAAGAAAGAACTTGTTATGTTGCAAATCAAGTCATGGAACATGGACTTCCCGAGGTCAGTAATCAGGAAACAAATTCAAGCGAGCCTGATCATATATACATTGTAGGCCAGGCCTCCCCTTTGCTACCATCTAAACAGTACAAGCTTGAGGATGAAACCATTGCAAAATCTTATAGTGAAACTTATGATGAAAACTGTAATATACATGATGGGACTCCTATGTGTTCTCCATATAATGATGATAGTCTGGAAGGTTTACTACCTTGTGACCTTTTCTCTAAGGACAAGTATATCTTGGAGCATGATATAAGTGATGAAGACTCCCTTATCCCCGATAAAGATGTTGATGAGGAGTCCTGGACATTCATGGAAAATCCAGTCTATGACATGAATAAAGAGGAAAATAATGAACCATAAACTTTTGATGGTTTTGTTGATTTTTCTGTCTATGGCATATCTAAAGGAGAGAGCATGGACCATGTGGCCTTGGGAAACTTTGATATGAAAAAGGAGCATGCAGTTTATCCATATGATCATTCAGAGTCATATCATGCAAAGCCACACAAAGGTATAAATAATGAAGACATGGAGAAGCAGTGTTGTGAAAAGATAGATGTGATGCAGTTATTAGAATATCAGTCTCAACTATCATCTTCACATATAGAGTCTCCTCATGACTTGGAGCCGATTGGGGTTTATACAGTGAATTATCATCCGGTAAGCCTTGATGATCAGTATGATGGTGTAGTCAATCTGCCTCATCATTCTGATTTGTGCATCAACCCTGTCCAATCATGGATAGAAGCAGCCTGCGCAAGCACTTACCAGTTTGGGAGGAAGTTTGACGACATTATTCATGCCTATGATTTCCCATCCATCCCGCCCCTTCCGGATCATCACGCAGGTTTTCATTTTCTGAATAAAGTATCCTTACTTTTGCTGGTAACCAAAGACAAGGAAATTTTTTTTTATGTTAATAAAATTCTTAGGTGGTTACATTGGATTTCTGATTACACTTAACCCTTTTTATATCATGCTTAGAGTAGGAAAATAAGCTCCTTGAAAAAGAGCACTTACTTTACGCATTTTTTTTTACTTGGCTATAATCAAACATTTTTGTTTTCATTAGTTAGTTACATTTATTTTGTTTAAATAATTAAGCTTAATGGTTCATTTGGTTTTTTACGTAAAGCTTGTGCTACTAAGGTTTTTTTTGTCAAGTTGAGATGTTTTTACAGGGTATATAAACCAGAGATTCTGGTGTTCTTGTATCCTCTCCTTGCCTTAAAGACCAGATCGAGCACACGTCCCACAGTTGGAGCCAGAATATTATCACCTAAGTTGTACTTAGTGGTTTTTTTATCAAGTGAGCTTGGTGAACTGGACAAGGATAACTTGTTCGGACTTTAGAGAACCCTCAGTCTTGCTTCTAGGAAGCTTTGTTGTACTATATCACATGTTCATACCCCATGGGGGAATTGTAATAAATGTTATAGCATGATAGTGTCTGTAAAAGACTTGGTGTCTTAGACTTTATTTGTCAATCCGATCAGCCCAGGGTGTTTTTTTCCTTGGTTATTATTGGTTGTTGAATAAACGACTGATAATTTTTTAGTTTTTCACTCCATACCTCCAAAGTTGGGGTGCTCAGCTTGGCATTTAGGCCTATTGATGTTATTAGAGTCTATGTGTCAATGTATAAGCATGCTAGACATCATGGTCGAGTCATATGAACATGTCTAAGTCCCCCTAGGTTTTTTCAATTTTTCAAATTTTTAGTTTTTTCAGTGTTTTTTATTAAAATTTAATCTTTTCAAAACTTAGGCTATTTTTTAATAGTTTAATTGGAAATTTTGATTTTGTAATAAAAGTGAGCCAAATAATCAGTTTCAGTCATGTAGGTGCTCATTTTCAAGCTAAGAGCACCATGTAAACCCATGGACCCACTATTTCCTAGTTTTGAGTGATTTTTCATCACTCATGTCAGAAATCCCCAAAAAATCATTTATTGATTATTTTAATTAATAAATTGATGAATAATGGAGCAAATCCAAAATCATAGATCAGTGGATTCTCAGCCGATTTGATTGAAATCAGTCAGATCTGAACCAGATTGATGGGATCTGACAAATTCTTGACTGAAGGAGGTGATCCAATCAGATCTAGAGTTGATCTTCAGCATCCTTTATGGCGAATTTCACCCTCCCTCTCTCCTCAACATGTTTTGGCTCATCTGGATGAGTTTTGGTGGATGCTTCAGTAAACAGGTTGAGGTGTCAGTCAGATCAACTCTCCGATTGACAATTGCACTCAGTGAGACTCATATCTGGCTCAGTTAGACACAGATCAGGCATTGATGGAATCTACATCAGCATATTTGGTCTATCTCCTTGGGATTTGTGCCCCCCTGGGCTGGATCTCCTGGTTTTTGTATATATCCAAGCACAGCAGCCTCTTCCAAACGGAGTTAGAACTGGGATTGAGGTGCTGCTACTATTGTACTATTGTTATTGTTAATTTGAAATAAAGAGAAGCTTTGGAGGCAATACGGTTTTATGCCATTGTATGTGTGGATGATCATTGCCATTTTTTCATTGAGGTAACCTGTATCTGTGTTCATGATTTGCTAGTTGCTTGTAGATCCGTTGTTAAGATTGATAATAAGCTTATTATAATATTGATAGGAAAGGTGCTTTTCAATAAGTTTATTGGCCATCTCTTTCCTTTTATGCATGTTTAGAGATCTAGATTCAGCATGTTCTATAAGCTTATATGCATGTTATTCTGAATCTCTGTGTATGTACTAATCGGATCTCACAAGTTTTTCGGCAAGTTTTTTTATTTCAGATAAGCTGCAGGATCCTAGATTGGAGAGGATGCTGATCTAGTTTGATTCTTCACTCTCTCCAAAACCTTCCAAAGGTATAGTCCCTTGACATTCCACCTGAAAGCTCCACTGTGGATCTTCAAGGCTACCAACATTTCTCTCCTCCTCTTCCTCCCTCAAAATCAACTCTTTTACCTGGTTACTTTGTTCATAGCTTTGATATTGTTTAGATCTATCATCTTAAAATTAAATTTAACATAGATCTATCTTCTCAAATCCCATAGTCTAGATCTTGCTCTTAAAAGGTTTCATAAGCATTCTAGATCTAGCTTTAGGGAAATCGTCCTTTTTGCATGGAATTTTAAAGAAAATTGATAGCTTGCATGCATTAGATTTCTATTTGCTGTTATAAAAGATAAATCTAGAAATCAGTGCACATCATATTGGCTTCCTAAAAGGCAAGCCAAGATCCCAAGGATAGCTTAGTTTCTTTGGTCCCTTGCTTACCTTTTTAAAGTAGTTTTTACTTAGCATTTTTTGGTTAAAAGTAAGCTGACCCAAAGGTACTTTCAGAGTGATTTTGGGAATATTTTAGTCTAATAAGATTGCTGTTTTTTAGTAGGAATGACAGAAAAAAGGAGGAGCTGCTGCTCGAAAGTGACTTTTGGGCCTCTGAATCCCCCCAGGGGTCTCCCTTTGTGACTGAAATATTTAATTTTCATAATTTGTAAGCTCTTGATTTCATTATATATAAGAATCAAAAGGCATCATATCAGTTTTCTTATATTGTAACTGATGGTAATAAAAATAATTTTTGAATAGACTCTTTCTAGTCCATTCCCCATCCCCCCTGGGGGGATTTGCGTCCGTGTCATTTTTTTTTTCTTTTCGTTCATCTTTTTCAATCTAGCATAGTATTAATTTGTAGGGTAGTATAATTTGACATAAAATCAATTCCATATTCCATTTCTATTGTTTTCAAAGTAACTTTAATACTTACCCCACGAGCCTCCTTTTGAGCCGAAAGGTGAATAAAGGTTCATGGTAGTCTAATTAGAAAATTGTGGTTTGCTCATATTTTTTACGTTTCATTTGATATCATCATTTTTTTCAGTAACCATAATAAAATCAACCCCTCATTGATTCCCCGATTGAGGTCCACTTGGACCGAAAGAGGTTCCTGGAGGGTTTTCTTTTTAACAAGAACACCCATCTTAAAATTTACTAAAATTGACAAGACTCTGGTGTGTATGCTCTACACTTGGCTGCGGTTCATCCGATCAGTCAAACTGTATCAATAGTATTTGAGTGACTAGAATAATTAGGACTCACTCTCCCAAATTGACAAACCATCAGGTGAAAATCGAACACCTAGATCAAACCATCACGGTGGAAAAATACCCAAAGGAAGCGGGAACTTCTGAAAAGTGACCTCGGGGCGCCGATCTCTGTCACACCCTAATGGGTGCGTTATGAACAATAGCCCCAGAGACTCCATTTAGCCCACATATTCCTTGAGGGTAGCCGTGAAGGTTCAGTTTTGGACATACTCCAAGTACTCTCGGGTATATCTGGAGTCCTCCCCTTCGCCTAATTTTAATCAACTCATACCTCACATTAACTTAAAATGTACCAAGAGGCAATTGCAAAAATTCACTCCAAGCACATGCAAGTATATTGATTTCTTTTTTACTCCATTCTAAGGCACTGGTTATTTTCTTGCTATATATTTATATTATGTCTCAGCATTGTGCTTTCGTGTGCTCATTTTGTATCTTGTCATCTGTGATCGTTTATGGTTAAATTTCAAAACTCCTAAGTAACTCATTCAGTTTAACATCACTGTACTAAGTAATTAAGCCTTAGTAACTTAATAGGGTCTACCCCCCTTGGCTTCATTAGGAGTTGAGCCTAAATGGAGGAGTCAAGAACAAGGTGACAGCCTTGACTTGAGACTTGCCCCCGAGGACACACCGAGTGGCTTGAATATTTTTGCCACATGACCTAGGTGTGTGAAAGCCGGCAACACTGTGTATCCAACCAGCTCTAGCTCGAAGTCTGCAGCATAGTGAATGCCATAGGTCCTAGTTCCCTGAATATACTAGAGGATCCTCTTGGTTTCCTTCCAATGAAGATCATGAAGCTGCTGCATGTATCTTGATACAACAATCATGGCATAACAAATATCATGCCTAGAATGTGTGAAGTACAACAAGCTACCAATCAATTGTCGATAGATAGTGCAGTCCATGGGAGGTGTGTGTTTTCCTTCTTCAAGGTTGATCCCTGAAAGGAAAGGGAATGGTGCAGGCCTACATTCAGCCATGTTAAACTTGACTAATAGGTCTGAAGTGTATTTGGACTGAGTGACCATAAACCCATCATAATTTTGCTCGATTTCGAGTCCCAAAAATTGTTTTAGAAGCCCCAAATCACTCATTTCAAAGGCATTGTGGAGAGTCGTTTTGATGGCTGAAATGGAGGCAACTGTGCTACCTGTGATCCGTAATTCATCAACATATAAAACAATGATAATTAGATGACCATCATGCTTCTGTAAATACACATTTGGATATGATCTACATCTTTGAAAGTTTTGCGAGAGAAGAAAGGCATCCATCTTGGAATACCACTCTCTTGGGGCCTGTTTTAACCCGTATAGTGACCTCTTTAGCTTGCAAACCAAAGATGGATCAGTGATGTAGCCCTCAATCTGCTTCATGTATTTCTCCTCATGAATATCTCCATGTAGAAAGGCTGACTTAACATCCATGTGATGCACCTCCCAGTGCTTGGGTGCTGAAATAGCCAAAACAAGGCGGATGAAGTCCATTTTTGCAACCGATGCAAAGGTCTCATGGTAGTCCACTCCTTGGATCTGAGAGAAAAAATTTTCTCCCAACCTTGCCTTATATTTGTAGGTGCTTCCATCAGCAGCAAACTTTTTCTGAAACACCCACTTGCATTGAACCAATTTCCTTCTCGGAGGAAGAGAAACTAGCTCCCAAGTAGTGTTTTTTTGAAGAGAATTCATCTCTTCATCCATGGAAACTTGCCATTTCGAATAATTCCGAGCATGGTAGTAGGATTTTGGATCTAAACAAATCATCAAATAGCAAGTTTTGGACATAAAATTATCAGAACAAGAGAGTGCAATAAATGCTCTTTGGAAATCAGACCGGGTTCTCCTTGGATCATCCAGATTTCCAATGTTGTCTCCTGCAGAGGAGAGTGTCTGTTGGGCCCATGTAAGAAGATGATTTTGCACTTATGGTTTTGCTTCAGCATCTAATGATTGCTATACACTGATATCAGAAATAATAGGATCCAAATCAAGGTCATCACCCCCAATTTCATCTTCCAAATATTCAGTAGAATAGGAAGGAAATTCAGCAGTTTTCTCCTTCACTAGTTCCACCTCCTGAAGAGGCTCATCGAACTTGACACTTCTCTCGATGATGATCTATTTGGTATTGATATATAGCATATTGAATCTTTTAGATTCATCAAGATACCCAATAAACAGACATTCTATGCTTTGCAGTTGCAAATCCCTTCTTTTATCAAGCGGAATCTGGGCCCATGCAGTGGACCCAAACACGTGTAGGTTCGACACATCCGGCTTATGTCCGAAGTATGCTTCAAAAGGAGTATTTACTTTCACAGATGAGTGTGGTACCCTATTTTTAATGTATTCTGCAGCATGCATGGCTTCAGCCCACAAGTTTGCAGCAAGATTCTTTGACTCCAACATACAGGTGGTCATCTCCTTGAGAGATCGGTTCTTCCTTTCTGCTACTCCGTTCTGCTGGGGAGTGTAGGGAATTGAATGCTGGACCTGAATATCAATTTGGGAGCATATGTACAGAAACTCATTACTGACATACTCCCCTCCATTATCAGATCTCAAGATATTGATCTTAAGCCTAGAGGCATTTTCGATCAAGGCCTTCAATTCAAAGAATTTTTCACATGCTTCTGATTTCTTTTTGAGAAAGAAAACCCATGTATACCTTGAAAAATCATCAATAAAAGTAAGGAAGTACCTTGATCCATTCATGGATGTGACAGGAATTGGACCATTGATATCAGAATGTATCAGCCCCAATATGCTTGTAGCTCGGTTTGCCTTCCCCCGATCGAACTTGTGCTCAGGGTGTTTTCCAATCACACAGCCCTTGCAGACTCTTGTGGTTGCCTTGATGACCGGGAGGCCTTCAACCATGGAGTTTTTATATAATTGCTGCAAATATTTTAAATTAATATGGCCAAACCTCTCATGCCACAGCCTACTAACCTCATTTCCATGAGTTAGTAGAGCAGTGGGCTTTACATCCACAACAAAGTGAGAGAACTCATAAGCTTTTGCATGATGATTTGCAAGGCCTTTTGCAATGAGTTTCCCGGATGCAATTTTTGTTATCTCAACATCATTTGGGATGAAAGAGACTCTCTTAGGCATTCCTATATGTGTCATCTGATAGACACTAAGGATATTTGCTGCTAGATACGGTACATACAAAACATTAGAGAAAAAACCATTTTCAAGATCTACAGTACCTTGTCCTTCGGAAATGATGGTGGAGTCATCTCCCATGTGGATGGGGATGGATTTTCCGGTCTCCAAGGATGAAAAGGATTCTTTTTCATCCATCATGTGATTCGAAGCTCCAGATTCAATTAGCAGTGCTTTGGACTTCGAAGTTCTTGCCATGAGGGCATGACCTTTCTCATGTTGTGGTTCCCGATCTTGGTGATCTCTCCTCCGAAAGCTCTCCGGAAGATTGATGTGATTCCTCTCAAGGAGAGAGGTTGCTTCATCAAGATTTTTCTTCATGCAGGAATGTTCAGGGTGAAAACCCTTCCCGCAGTAAGAACACTTGACTTTATCTTTCCCATTGTGCCCTTTTCCTTTGTTCTTCCTTGAACCGAAAGATTCATCATGCAGTTGGTTTTCAACTCTAGGCTTTGGAGCATCAAATTTAGTTTTCTAATTTTTCTACTGCTTTCCTTTAGCCTTCAGATCTTTGGGCCCTGAGACATGGAGGGCTTGATCATGGGAAGATTGGATGATCCCCATCTGGACAAGCTTGTCATGTTCATTAGTTAGGGACTCAATGAAGGCATTGAGTGTATGCATCTTCCATCTGGGGGTTGTGAGATTCCCCACACGGAATGTAGAAACAAAAACTAAATAATCAGCCCCAAGTTTGGAGAGAATGGAAAGGATGAGTTGATCATCCTCCTTCTCCATGTTGCATTGCTTCAAGAATAAAACAATATGCTTGAACTTTGTAAAGAAATCATTCAGAGTCTCGAAATTGGAAGGTTGGAGAGACATGAGTTCATTTTTGAGCTAGAAAACCCTCAAGTCATCATGCTTTCCATATAGAGATTCCAATTTGTCCCATATTTCTTTTGGTGTCTTCAAATCCATAAGATGGAAGAGGAGGTCTCGAGAAATAGAGAGGCACAAGAAACCGAAGCCTTCATCCTTCTTGTTCAAGAATCTTGATTTTTCTACGGCAGATCCAGGCTCAACTTCAGTGTCCATGGTGACTCTAAATATTCCTTTGGAGCACAACTGAATCTCCATATAACTTTTCCATGGGTGGAAATTGTAGGGAGTCAAGAGATTTGCTGAGGAGGCCATCTGGATGTGCTGTAGCGAATGATCCACCTGTAGAAACCTGGAAATCAAAACAGAAAGGGAAAAATAAGGTCAAACAGCCTACACATTCTAGGATTTCATCACACCCAACATAGTCAATCAAGCAAGCTTGATCAACAAGTTCTTTACTTGGGATATTGAGTGGTAAGCCTTGGCTTTTGGTGCAGTGCTGGAATTTTGAGCTATTGCTCACTTTTCATGGAGAAATCTGTCAAAAAGCTTGTTTTTGAGAGATAGATCTTCGTCCCATCGTAAGCTCTGATACCGTATTAATATTGCATATTGATCTAGGAACAAATAATCGATCTCATTAAGAAATAATCAACAAATAACTCAGAAATGGTGTTAATCGGAACCAGAATTGGTTTCCTCTCTATATATTTAATAAACAATGAATGGTTACAATAACAATGTCAAGCAATAGCTTGAATGAGTGAGGAATTTGAATACCCAAGGAGGCAATTCAAAATCAATGAGTGATTCTGGCTTAACTGACTGTAAGCCATTCATTCACACTCAGTTAACCACTTGACCAAAACCCTAATTGACTCACCAAACCCTAACTAAAGTTGGAGTGCAATAAATGACTGAATCTCAACTGAAGGAGATCAAACACATGTCATATCAAGACAACCATCAAGTGCTAGTGCTCCATGACTTCAATGAACCCCGATGAGGTTAACTGAAGCTGAACTGATCATCAGAAGTTGGTGGAGGTGCCCCTGTTGACTCCAAGTCATTAAATAATAATAAATAATCATTAAATAATATATTTAATGAGAGGAGGCGCCTTAACTAACTGGTTGAACTGATTGTAACCACCAGTTAGCAATTAGGTGCATTAATATCACTTAGATCACCCTTGGAGTGCTCCAGTTATCTTCCTTGACTGTAGGAGAAGGCTAAGTTAGCCTCCTTGACTGTAGGTAGGCGTGGGTGTGACTGGATGATGTTAATTAATGTCAATTATACTTAGGATAGTGGTTTAACTAGGCCAATTTGACCAAAAAGAGTTTTTATGGTGGTAAATGTCTCCAAAATAGGGAAGTCACTTTGTCAACTAGACAGTGAAAGCGCTAACTGAGGAATTGCAGGTGCAACATAAGAGGAGTACACCATACCATCCATAGGCGAATGGGACCGTTGAAGAATTCAACAAAATCTTTGAAACAATGCTGACTAAGGTATGTAGTGCTAATCGCGATGAATGAGACCTAAAAATTCTCATTAGAGGAAATTTCAACTCAAAATGGGCCTCCTAAAATGAACTAATAAAATAATAAAATAATATTTATTAATTTTGGAGGAAGAAAAGAAAAAAACTACTTTTTTGTTTGTATTTTTGACATATCTCCCCGTGTTTTTACTTAAATTTCGATCAGGAGAGCTTGTTGGATGCGGAATTAAATTCCGCATCCAACGAGTGCCCACTCAGCATACTTTTGACAGACCCTGCTACCCCAAAAACAAGAAATACCTAAAAAAATGGAATGATGATGTCATCATTCCATTTTTTCAGGTATTTCTTGTTTTTGGGGTAGAGGGGTCTATCAAAAGTATGCCGAGTGGGTACTCGTTGGATGCGGAATTTAATTCCGCATCCAACGAGCTCTCCCGATCGAAATTTGAGTAAAAACACGGGGATATATGTAAAAAATACAAACAAAAAAAGTAGTTTTTTTTATGATACCTATCTGCAAATTTATATTAAAAAAGTGTTTAAGAACTATACGGTATTTCAAATTTAAAGCAATTTCATTGGCTAACACATGATGACATGGAATTTGAATAAAAGTTAAAAGGCCCATTTTGAGTTGAAATTTCCTCTAATGAGCAGTGCTATGGGCCTATCGCACTACTTGTAAATGGCTAACTGGCCAGACACCATTTAAGATGGTCTA
The DNA here is from genome assembly GCA_001517045.1 of Pseudotsuga menziesii. Taxonomy (NCBI): domain Eukaryota; kingdom Viridiplantae; phylum Streptophyta; class Pinopsida; order Pinales; family Pinaceae; genus Pseudotsuga; species Pseudotsuga menziesii. The sequence continues at coordinate 59,779 of LPNX010986309.1, forward strand.
TGGGAAAAAGGCAGTCCCATGGAGTACATTGTTCCTAGTTTTCACCTTGCCATAGCGACGGGTATGGATGATGCAGAAGCGTTAGAAGAGAAAATTGTGCAGTTGATCCAGCTTGAAGAAGACTGCTTTATTGCTGCCTTCCACCAACAGGTTGCGAAGGATCAACAAAAGGCGTGGCATGATCGCCACATTAAGAAAAAATAGTTTGCAGAAGGTGATATGGTGTTGTTATATGATAGTAAGTTTATCAAGCATCCTGGTAAGTTACAAATGCACTAGTTAGGTCTGTATCTTTTTCATTCCCTTACTTCTGGTTGTGCAGTTCAATTACAACAATTAGATGGCTCAGTATTACCGACTCTTGTCAATGGGAGTCGCTTGAAGCCTTATAGGTCAGGGTCGACGATGCGTACTACTTGAGGCATTGTGAAGAAAAATGAATATTTTTTTTCAGGGCAGCAAGGTGAGCCCCGAGAAAGAGGCTGCGCAAGGTTAGAGTTTGTAGCGATGACTGGTCGACCACTTGCGGCAGTTGCAAGGCTGTGGGTTGGTCAAATCAAGTAATAAATGTAGGTAGTTAAAACAATTGGCTAGAGGCACTTATTGAAGTGACCTGCATTTATGATTGATCCGACCGTTAGAGGAGTAGGATTGCCGACGGATTTGGCGTCATTAATACCATATTTAGTCATAATGGTGATCGTAGATTTGGCAATGATGAGTTTGAGTTGGAGGTGGCTATAAAAATCACGCGGGATGTGGGAGGATGGCATTGTTCAGTTGAGCGAGCAGCGTGTTGAGCAAAAGGGTGAATTGTGTTGTAGGTTGTGAGCTGATTGAGTGAGTTGTAGCACTAAAGGTTAGCATCATCAAGTGCATCTTTAGGTTGAGGGCGTAATGCATGCTGAGTGACCTCGACGCCATTGAGATTTCAAGTGAGTATGAGTCCCCTATTTGGCCCACAGTTGTTGAAGAAGAAATTATGAGCATGCCAAATGGCTCATCGTCCATTCCCAAGCAGAAGCAGTAGGCTTAGAAGCCTAGTCCCACGCCACCGCAGAAGAGGCAAACTCGCACGTCAATGAGAATGAAAGGAGAAGGAACTGCATAGACTGGGCCGTCGAGCTTGGGAGCTGTTGAGTCCACCGCACCTCAGGGTGTCTCTATTCATGACATTTTGGAATATTTCACTCCTATGGATCTGGGACCCAAGCCAAGGCAGCCGTCAAAAAGTATGACATATCCACCAAAATTGTCGTCGCTGTCGGAAGGGATGACGTGCTCGGTCGACATCATCCCTGAATTGATCAGGTTGAAATTTGAAGACCATGACTTTCTATTTCTCAAATATTTCAGGGATGAGCCCTATGATTTAGTCCCAATGGTGGTTGGTGCCCCCATTCATCGAATTCCTAAACCATGGGCGAGTGGGTTTGACCAATCTAGATTGTTGGGGCTCATCAATATGCCTCATTTTGGGTGATTGAATGAATCCCATGTGTGTGTAAAGCAACTGTTGGCTTATTTTCATGGAGGGACTTTGTGGTTGAATACACCTATCCCAGTTACTATAGATTTAATCACGAGCATTACAGGCTTTTCGAATGTCAGGTAAGATCCGACGCAGTATATCCATGGGAGGGATACTGACAAAAAGCTTGCCAAGCAGCTGAAGGAGTGCTTTGGTTTACATCATGATGGCAGTTCTTATCGCATCGATAGCATTAACTCATAGGTGATGTGCATCGGTGCAAGGATTCTAGTGAGCAAGGTTGTTTGGGGAAATCAACCAGTCCAATGCAATTCGGGTGTTTTCTCCTGCACCTAGAAGTGTGCTAAGGGAGTGTAGATGAATTGGTCTTTATTTTTGCTAAAACAATTGTTAGAAGATGCTATTGCTGCTCAGACTTGGCGGCCATTTTCATATAATTGGTTGTTGATTCTTATTTCCCTCGTCGCCTGGATGGAACCTGAAGACTACCAACCAATGGCGGTTGATGCCGAAGGTGCGTCGAGGTGCAATGTTTCAGAACTTATGGTGGGTTGAAGATCCTAGTCGACAGGCAGACTGTGCCATTCACTTTTGGGTTTATTGGGAAGTATTACAAGCCACAGCCATTGCTGTTACCCGAGTCTCTCCTTATGCCATGGCCAAGTATCAGCAGATCCTTTGTTTTTCCATTGGGCCCCACTCTATCTACATTAAGGTGCGACGGGACCCTGACCAACAGTGGCTACCTTTTCCTTACAAAATCACAACAAAAGAATTGGATGCCATTTTCCAAGAGTGGTCAATGGAGTGGAGAAAATTGGTGAGTCAGGAGGAATTGTCTAAAGAGCCACCATCGGATTCCCTAGAAGAGCCTGCCCAAAAGGAGCTAAGCACTCACAACTCTGACAACGAGTCGTCGATGGACCCTAAGGATGCAGCATAGTGCATGCGGGAGGAGACTCACACCAAATGGCACCAATAATATGAGGTAGGAAGTGGTACCAAGTCGGGGATGGAGGACCAACTACAATGGGTTATCAAAGTGGTCACTGACTCATCCATGACTACGACAAAGGTGATCCAAGTGTCAAACCATGAAGAATTCAACGTGGTAAGAGATCGATTAGATTCAATTTTTGGTATTGTTTCTAGGCAAAAATATGCCATACCTATGATGCAGGACATCCCTTCAATCAGCACTGAGCCTTGGGCTAGGAACGTGCAAGTTCCCTCGACTGCGATCAACGCAGGAAATGAGGAAGTTCACAAGTTGCTGCGACCGATCCAGAGTGTGGAATTGGATCTAAACAAGTTGTCCACTATGGCATTCATGGATTTGCATCATGTTGCCACCCTAGAATTCATAGAATGACAGAAAGAACTGATTGAGGGCTATGTTCAGTCACAGAGCCCAGCAGAGAAGCTGCAGAAATAGGTAGATGAGCTGCATCATGTCCAAGTGCAGTTGGCAAAATAAAAAGTGCGAGAGATTGATGACTTGAAGGCGACACAGGATGAGATGCAGCGAAAGGTTGCTGAAGAGATTACTGAACTGAAAAAGGTGCAATACCACCTGATCGTTGAACAGGCACAGATGTGTGCCAGGTGCGACGAATTTGAGCAATCTTTTTCTAAAGTCTTCCAGCACATTTTTGAGAACATGACCAAGCTCACCCCAATCGAAAAGGCCAAGTGATTAGGGAAAAATATTGTTCAGCTTTAGGATACCAACCTGATGCTCAATGCCCTAGTACAACCTACGACACCACCGGAGTAGGTTGCAAAGAGGAAGGCCTCCATTGAAGAAATCGCAACTTAGTTCGAAAGCATGGAGCAAGAGGCCAAGACCATTATGGAGGCAACAACGCAGTTTTGGCAGAGCGTTGTCCAGGATGAGTAGCTTGATCAGCTGATTGCTCAAGTGAAAGAATTCAAAGGTCAACTGACGACCTTGAAGACATCACTAAGGGCCATGCCACTGATGTTACAGATCACATGGGCTGAGGAACTAAAGGGCCTACAGCAGAGACTCTCCTGTGCGTAGGAACTCCAACAAAAGCGTCGCACTCACCTTGATGAATTTAAAGAAATCGGTGGACAGTTGGCTGTTAAAGCAGTCGCCATGTTGTAGGAAGTACAAGAGAATCAACAAATGGTCAATAGCAAAGCCAGAGAAGAGCACCCAGTGCAACAGGATTTGACTAATTGTCAGAGTACTGCTAACAAATTCCAGCTTCAAGTTCATGAGATTGTGCAGCAATTCGAATATTAAAAGGCGCGGATGTCGACACATACCCTATCAACCTGACATGGCTTAGGGATGAGCCACAATACTGTGTTAGGGGCCTGTTCACAGGGGTTTTGGTAAGTGAGTTGTGCATCGTCATAGTAGCTGTGCAAGCTCATGTGGTACCGCGCAAGGCCAAATCAACACGATGTGCGAAAGAATAACCGAATTGAATATTTTATATATTATTTGAACAAGTTTTGTTGCAATAGGTCATTAGCGGTTATAAGTCAGTTAGAAGTGGACCCTCGATGTAAAGGCACAAGCCTATTTATAGATCTATTTTTGCAAGTAGATAGAGATGAAGGATCATGATCATCATAGAAGAATCGCATCAGAGGATAAGTATCACATAAGGTCTAGTGCGATCTAGTTTTTGAAGAATTTCTTGTTGTATCTGCAATTTATCTGGGTTTTCTTGATGTATGCAGTCTCCAGTTTTGGAGAAGAATTGTGTAATTTGGATCCTTTGCAGAAGATTACTATGATATGACCATTGTTGCACAAATCTTGTTTGTTATCACTGATGCAATCTAATATGTTATGATGTTGCGACCTGTTTTGTTATGATGTTGCTATGATTTAGTCCCTATGTGCTATATTGATGTGATCTATTTTAAATTCTGTTACGTTCTATTGCACTATGAGTTGATATGTTTTATGAATAATGTTGCGGTATTAGCGATATTGTGACAACTATATGATGCTGTGGAAATGAATCAATAATGACTACCTAGTTCTGGGTGCACTCTGCATGTTGTGGAAATGACTTGACATCGATTGCAAAGCTCTAGATCTAGTAGTTATGGTGTCTCCTTGTCGGATCCCCATATTCTTTGTCCCTACTGTCAGAAAATCGGTTCCAACATCTCGGGTGAGACTTCCTTCGCTCTGTGGACGTTGCTGAACAGGGTAAAACCTGTCTGGGCCTATGCTCAAGGAGATTGCGCTGGTTGGGCGTCGATAGAGTGAGAACCCCTATCAATGAGGCTTTGTTGGTGGGTTTCACCAACAATCCCTCTGAAACTCGTCTCCTCGCATTTAAAGAATTCTTCCATATTTCCTTCAAGCCTATTAAAAATAGTAAGGAAGCCACGAGTTGACTTTTTCTGGCTCGTTAAAACACTACGGGAAAGATAGGGAGTTACCTTTAAGCTTTTGTCTGACTCCTTAAACATGACTAGATTTCTGAGTTTGCTTGTTATTTCAAACTCGTTAAAGGATGTGAAGGAACATCCACATTGGTATAAGTTTACCCCTTTTTTGGAACATGTGGATTACTTATGAAAAAGGAATATTCTAGTAGACTATGGCTAGAATAGTATTTCCAGTTATAGGTTTATCTCTTTTTCGGGCCTAGGAGACTAAATTTATGAAAACTGAACCTGCTTGAGCTTACTTTTTCATTTTTTATGCTCTGTTTTAAACCATGAAAAAGATTTTGGGCATTCTTCATGTCATTGTCATGCTCGCTAAAACTTCAGTACAAAAGCATCGGGTGATCTGTATTTCCTTCACACTTGTTAAAACTAAAATCTTTATGCTTTCTCTTGAAGGAGCGTCGGTATGGCGATAGTTTAACCTTTTTTGGACCTTGTCAACTAACTATGAAAAATGAATACCTTAGTTCTTATGAGCTAAGATATTTCTCCTCTGGATTGTTTTATAATTTTTCGTAATTTGGAGACCAACTTTACAAAAAAGTCCCCCTAGAGTCTTATTTGGAGTTTTCAGACTCTCAAATTGTGAAAAATATGTTGAGCATTCGCTAATTCAGGATCGTAAAATCCATGAAACAATGTTTTATCAAGCATTCTTCTATCTCTTCTTCGACCTTTTCAACTATGAAGAAGGTCCTGAGTTTTATTTCTTGGAATCGTTAAACATTTAGAAGAAAGAGGAAAAGGGAAGTGTTAGCGACCAAAATAATGGCAATCCTAGGCTTTCATGCTTTGGCCTGATGAAGAACAATAGAGATGGTAAAATTTACAACACAAATTTGGCTTTCACTCTTCCAGAGTACTTGAGAACTGGAAGAATAACATCTAAAAGTGTAATCTATAGTTTTGGTACCCTTTTGCTGGATCTCCTAAGTGGAAAGAATATTCCACCAAGTCATGCCCTTGATCTCATAAGAGGAAAAAACGTTTTGTTGCTGATGGACTCTTGTCTAGAAGGTGACTTCTCTAATGATGATGGAACTGAATTGGTACGCTTGGCTTCATGATGTCTACAATATGAACCTCGTGAGAGGCTGAATGCAAAATCTTTTGTGTTGGCACTTTCTTCTCTTCAGAAGCAAACAGAGGTTCCATCATATGCCTTGATAGGGATAACAAGGGAAGATGTTTCACTGGAGTAAGCCCTCATTTTATCTCCTCTTGGTGAAGCATGTCCTAGAATGGATCTCACTTCTATACATGAGATATTGGAAAAATTTGGGTACAAGGATGATGAAGGCACAACTAATGAGATTTCATTTCAAATGTGGACAAAAAAAATGTAGGAGAATCTTAACTCAAAGAATCAGGGAGATTTTGCATTTTTAGGAAAGGACTTTGTCACTGCAATTGATTATTATTCTCAGTTCATTGAGGTCGGAACAATGGTCTCACCAACAATACTTGCAAGATGTAGTTTATCTTACCTAATGAGTGACATGCCATGAGAAGCTCTTGGTGACGCAATGCAAGCTCAAGTCGTGTACCCAGAGTGGGAAACAAGATTTTATCTTCAAGCTGCTGCACTTTCTGCTCTAGGAATGACACGTGATGCCCAAGAAATGCTGAAGGATGTTGCACAAAATGAAGCAAAAAGGAAAAATATGACGTCTGGATAGTAAATAATGATCAGAATTAGAGATGCGGCATAATCAAAATCCATGCATTTGTTTCTACTGTGTATGTTGATTGCATGTAGCTTGTCAAGCTGCCCACGTAATTGGTGCTGAATGAAGCATAATTTATCTTGATTTTCCTCTGAAAGTGAAATGAAATCATTGATTGCAACCAGGTTGCAGCAATTTGGAATCTTGTTTGTGGTCACCAAGGGATTTATAGGGCTGATTCAATACTTAAATCAGAGTATTTTGGTACTCTGATGGTGTGAAATTTGGATGATGTTTTGTGTTTTTCAGCCACAAATCGACACACCAAGTATGAAGATCGACTATATAGGTGGCAGCTTCATAGATATGGAGGGTTGTGTCTCATAAATAAATCAAGGAGTTAGATGTGTTGTTGTTTGAAAATTTGCATCTACAGGTTCCAAAAACACGCAGGAGTATTTTTCGATGGTTATTCGGGTTTACACAGGCATCTTTAGCAACCAATCAAGGCTTTCGATGGCCTAATCATTCTAAAATTTTCTCCCAAAAGCCATTGAAAGCACAGAGATTGGCAGAATAATCTTCTTTTTTCCCAGATTGAAGTTTTTGTTCCCAGGATGTGTGGAGATGATTTTTATGAAGGGAAATAATTAAAAGGATTCAAAACATTATCCTCTCCCAGCATTAGAGGTAGATTACAATGCAAGAATATCAAAGGATCTTCACTATTTTTGGTCAAGTATCGCATAAGCTGTCAAAGAAAGATTCCGAGTGCCTTATCATCTCCATAAAGACCATTGAAGTTGTTGAAGATGTTGAAGACCATATTCGGATAAGGGTTTGACTCCCCTTTATATAGGATATTCTCCTATGAAGTTTGTAATTAGTTTTATATTATTCTATTTTTAGTATTCTCAATCATTCCTTATAGGATCTAACTTCTTGATGTAAAGGATATAAATCCAAGATAAATAATATTGTTTAAGGGGAGGCGAAAAAACATAGTCTGAGGATTGTAGTTCTATTCTTGAAGACTTGTAACTGTATCTCATCCTTTGGAGATGTTCATGAATACATCTTGACATTGAGCTTCTTTCACTTTGTTTGTTCAGTTTTCATCTTCTTTCTTTCCAGATATATATATATATATATATATATATATATATATATATATATATNTTCTAATGTTTATCTTAATGCTCAGTGCATTCATAAGCTCAAGCTGCAAGTATTTACCTATTATGTCTGGCCATATATTATATGCAATCTTATATATGTTTCTACTGGTATGAAGAGTGTTTTACCTATCATTACTATCCATTCACATATTCTATTGTATAGATATTTTTGCTAGCATAATGAGTCTTCTCCATGTTTCCACATATTTATTAAAACCTTTTGAGAAGCATAGTTGAAATCCTTGGTCTTCCAAGTGGATTTATATATTTATAAATGGAGGTGAGTTTACAACATCATCCAAATTGATACTTTTTCCTTCACACTATTGAATATTAAGTTAGCAAGCTTACACCCTTCTACAGTCAGGGAGTATTTATTGGAGTGATAATAAATAAATAAATAAATAATTGTTATCACTCCAATAAATTACTCCCTAACTATAGAAGGGTGTAAGCTTGGTAACTTAATATTCAATAGTGTGAAGGAAAAAGGATCAAGTCAGATGACGTTGTAAACTCACCTCCATTTAGAAATATATAAATCCACTTGAAAGACCAAGGCTTTCAACTATGTTGCTCAGAAGGTTTTAATCAATATGTGGAAACATGGATAAGACTCATTATGCTAACATAAATATCTATACAATAGAATATGTGAATGGCTAGTAATGATAGGTAAAACACTCTTCATACTAGCAGAAACATATATAAGATTGCATATAATATATGGCTCAACATAACAGGTAAATACTTACAGCTTGAGATTATGAATGCATTGAGCATTAAGATAAACATGAGAAGCAATATATAAAGTTTAATATACCAACGAAGAGATGGGATGACAACCTTCTGTCATTGAATATATATAAACTTGGAAATAAATAAGATGAAAACCAAACAAACAGAGTGAAAGAATATCGATGTCAAGATGTATTCATGAACATCTCCAAAGGATGAAATACAATTACAAGTCTTCAAGAATAGAACTACAATGCTCAGACTGTGTTTTTTCGCCTCCCCTTAAACAATATTATCTATCTTGGCTCTATAGCCTTTACATCAAGAAGTTAGATCCTATATGGAAGGATCGAGAATACTAAAAATAGAATAAACAACTGTACATCAATGGCAGTTCCTCTCCTAGAAAATTGATGACCTTCTTCTTCTCTTAATATCAACTTGTGGTCATCAAAAATTTCAAATTTCTCTTCAGCATAATGATTACAAAAGGATAACAAAATAGGGTTTACGTCATATGGATAAGGATCAGCTAAGAACATATAATTTCCAATGCAATCATCAGTTATCATAGGCTCTTCCTGATTTACAAACTGATCATAAACTTCACATGTATACTTGTCTCTAGAATACTCAACAAATATTGAAGAATCCTGACTTGAATCTGAAATAATTTCACCTACTTGCTGCTATTCTAAATATTCTTTATACTCCTTACCTTCCTGCTCAAAATCTGAAATGTAATGACATTCTACTTGCTCAAGTGCTTGCATATTTTCATAGTAAACCCACTCTCTAATCATCCTGGAAGCATGAACGTTCTCCTCTACCTCTTGAGCATATTCAAACAAGTACCTTAAGGATGAAGACTTCCTTTCTAGCAGAAGAAGGGCAAGTTCTGAACGCAAACTCGTAACATAATATATCATGGCAACTGTCTCTGTAGGCCAGATCTCCAAATGCATGTCATGATAGCTTCTATAAAACCTTCGATTGAAAATAGACAAAGCTTCGTCCTCCTCTCTCTTCAAAGCATAAAATTTAGCGATATACAAATCAATAGATTTGTTCTCACCCCAATGCTTCAAAAAGGAATTTGGCAATTCAATCCAAGAGCCAATAGAATCATCTCTCATACCCTTAAACCATATTGAAATATCTTTAAACAAAGTTTTGGAAAATATCCTCATAATCACATCATCATGAACTTTATCAAACTGATCAAGGAAGTTTTCAAAAGCCCCTAAGTGCCTCTCAGCTGTAACATGATCATCTCCAAAAAACCGAGGAAGATACTTAAATAAATCAAAAGGATAGGGGTTAAGGTGACATGGAAACCTCAAAGGTTTAAAAATCCTATTTCTGATTCTGAATTGAAAAGCAATGGGCTGAACATAAGGGTTAATAGTTTGATAAGAAGGATCAGCAATAAGGGCAAAAGGTGCTATGATCTGGACAGGTTTTGAAACAAGTTCAACCTGCTCAAGGTTACATGGATGCTCAAATTCAGAAGGAATTTGAATGCATAACTCTTCTTTAGGAATAGGCTGAGGCAAAGATATAGAATTAACATCAAGCACACAAGGAGGCTGCAAACCTTCCTTTTTCAAAGATGGGTATACGAAGGTAGGTTGATGATCATCGGGATAAAAAAAATAGAAGATAATTCTTTTAACATGTGAAGGAAAAAGTATAAAGGAGATGATAAAGAACAACAACAGTTCATAAAGTAAACGGATGAACTAGTACCTTGATTTTGAATTCATCCTCTTCATCTTCTATCAACCGGGTCCTGCCCAGTGGAGTCTTTAATGTGGAGTCATCAGAAAAATGATTATAGTTGAAATTTATGTCTATCTCTTATCTGCCATCAAGAAATAGATTTATGTTGTTCTCCCAGGTAAACTCTGCTTTCACTTGCATTCCCTGGCAATGACGCCAATTTGTTATCACTCCAAGAAATTACTCCCTGACTATAGAAGGGTGCAAGCTTGCTAACTTAATATTCACTAGTTTGAAGGAAAAAAGATCAAGTTGGATGATGTTGTAAACTCACCTCCATTTAGAAATATATAAATCCACTTGAAAGACCAAGGCTTTCAAGTATGCTGCTCATAAGGTTTTAATCAATATGTGAAAACATGGAGAAGACTCATTATGCTAGCAGAAATATCTATACAATAGAATATGTGAATGGATAGTAATGATAGGTAAAACACTCTTCATACCAGTAGAAACATATATAAGATTGCATATAATATATGGCAAGAAATAATAGGTAAATACTTGCAGCTTGAGCTTATGAATGCACTGAGCATTAAGACAAACATTAGAAGCAATGTATAAAGTTTAATATAACAACAAAGAGATGGGATGATAGACTTATGCCATTGAATATATATAAACTTGGAAAGAAAGAAGATGAAAACTGAACAAACAAAGTGAAAGAAGCTCGATGTCATGATGTATTCATGAACATATCCAAAGGATGAAATACAGTTACAAGTATTCAATAATAGAACTACAATCCTCAGACTATGTTTTTTCGCCTCCCCTTAAACAATATTATCTATCTTGTCTTTATAGCCTTTACATCAAGAAGTTAGATCCTATAAGGAAGGATCGAGAAGACTAAAAATAGAATAATATAAAACTAATTACAAACTTTATAGGAGCAGATCCTATATAAAGGGGAGTCAAACCCATATCCGAATATGGTCTTCAACATCTTCAATAGCTTTAATGGTCTTTAAGGAGATGATAAGGCACTCAAAATATTTCTTTAAAAGCTTATGCGATCCTTGACCAAAAATAGCAAAGGGCCTTTGATCTTCTTGCATTGTAATCTGCCTCTAATGCTAGGAGAGGATAATGTTTTGAGTCCTTTTAATTATTTCCCTTCATAAAAATCTCTCCACACATCCCGGGAACAAAAAATTCAATCTGGGCAAAAAGAAGACTATTTTTCCAATCTCTGCGCTTTTAGTGGCTTTTGGGAGAAAAATTTAGAATGATTAGGCCACCGAAAGACTTGCTTTCGGTTGCTAAAGATGACTGTGTAAACTCAAATAGCCACCGAAAAAGACTCCTACGTGTTTTTGGAACTTATAGATGCAAATTTTCAAACAACAACACATCTAACTCCTTGATTTCTTTATTAGACACGACCCTCCATATCTGTGAAGCTTCCACCTATATAGTCGATCTACATACTTGATGTATCTATTTGTGGCTGAAAACACAAAACATCATCCAAATTTCACACCATCAGAGTGCCAGAATACTCTGATTTAAGTATTGACTCACTCCTATAAATCCCCTGGTGGCCGCAAACAAGATTACAGATTACTGCAACCTAGTTGCAATCAATGATTTCATTTCAATTTTGGAGGAAAATCAAGATAAATTATGCTTCATTCAGCACCAACCACGTGGGCAACTTGGCAAGCTACATGCAATCAGCATACACAGTAGAAACATATGCATGGATTTTGATTATGCCACATCTCTAATTTTGATCATTATTTACTATCCAGACATCATACTTTTCCTTTTTGCTTCAATTTGTGCACCATCCTTCAACATTTATTGGGCACCACGTGTCATTCCTAGAGCAGAAAGGGTAGCATCTTGAATATAAAATGTTGCTTCCCGCTCTGGGTACACAACTTGAGCTCGCATTTCGTCACCAAGGGCTTCTCGTGGCATGTCATTCATTATGTAAGATAAACTACGTCTTGCAAGTATTGTTGGTGAGACCATTGTTCCAACCTCAATGAACTAAGAATAACAATCAATTGTAGTGACAAAGTCCTTTCCTCAAAAAGAAGAATCTCCCTGCTTCCTTGAGTTAAAATTCTCCTGCATTTGTTTCATCCACATTTGAAATGAAAGCTCATTAGTTGTCCCTTCATCATCCTTGTACCCAACTTTTTCCAATTTCTCATATATAGCAGTGAGATCCATTCTAGCACATGCTTCACCAAGAGGAGATAAAATGAGGGTCTGCTCGAGTGAAACATATTCCCTTGTTATCCCCATCAAGACATTTGATGGAACCTCTGTTTGCTTCTAAAGAGAAGAAAGTGCCAAAAAAAGAGATTTTGCATTCGACCTCTCGCGAGGTTCATATTGTAGACACCGTGAAGCCAAGTGTACCAGTTCAGTTCCATCACCATTAGAGAAGTCACCTTCTAGACAAGATTCCTTCAGCAACAAAACGTTTTTTCCTCTTATGAGATCAAGGGCATGACTTGGTGGAATATTCTTTCCATTTAGGAGATCGAGCAAAAGAGTACCAAAACTATAGATTACACTTTCAGATGTTATTCTTCCAGTTCTCAAGTACTCTGGAAGAGTGAAAGCCAAATTTGTGCTGTAAATTTTACCATCTCTACTGTTCTTCATCAGGCCAAAGCATGAAAGCATAGGATTTCCATTATTTTGGTCACTAATAGGAATTTCATTCAAATTTTTTCTATATCATGCCAGCAAATCTTGTCTCCTTGAACAAAGCACCAATTTTGAGTCTATCAACAGTTCGGTTCTAGGTTTTGTCCTTAGGATTAATCTTGATCTCAGAGTTTTCACTCCTCTAGTTGGTTCTTTTCCAATTATATGGAGAATCTGTCAGAGTCTCCTACATTGCATATTTGTATCATTGATCCCTTGGTATCAAAAAGCTTCCTAAGTCACTTGTTTCATGATCAGTGTTCAAGGATAAAACCTTTGTCATACATTATGCAGTTTCCTTGACCTTTTGTGTTGGACACTCCCTGGTATCAGTTCATTACATCTAATATTCAATGGTCCTTACTACAAAACTTTGTCTAAGTTCCAAGTCAACTCAGTATTTGATTTTCCTCCTATTGGATGATGGATGATGTCATAATTCCTTCCTTCCAATGAATCTCTTCCTATAAAATTCAACACATCTTTCCTGGGAATGATATTTAGAGTTTATGATGGTACCTTGGGGATTGTTGTCATCTATGGAATACATTAATATCTCTTACTCGATGGATTATTTAGGCGTTCGAATTCAAGACCATTTATTCACACTTGTTAGAATGTACTAGGTACATTTGGGACCATTTTCATTAATGGCGGTTTCCCTCGCATTTGTTAATAGGTCCCATCAATGACCAATAATCAAATGAATTCCTCCATGTTCAACATCAAATCCTTTATTCGCATGGTTAAGATTCATTCCTTTGGGCGGTTTGGATTGAAGAACCTGGGTCAACAGTAGTGTCATCCTCTTTAGTTATTTCTTGAGTTGCACAAGGCCTTGTCACACTTCATATGACAGTTTTCGAGACATAGATCCACCTTGTATTCTTGTGGCTATGATCTATCATTGAGCATGGATCCACATTGTTCATTTGTGGCCATGACTCCTTTAGATTTTATATGGTTCCTTTTTGCATATTGTGCGTCCATGATAGTTACATCAGTTATACACATGTTGTATCCTCCTTGTATCCTTATGGATATCATTTGTATATGGACATGTATGTCCCAGAGATCATTTTTTTCTAACATTTATCTCTCTTTCAGGTACCTTAGTTCGATCCTACAATCTTGCATTCTCCAGTTTCTGTGACTCCATCACTCAACCGTCCTTACTTTTAATGTATTTCATCTATCGTCTTAGACTCTAACCTCATACATTAGGGCATCTATTATAGCCAAAAATGACACTTCTATGTCTGCGACGACATTTACATGTTTTGTCAGATGACGACACTTCATGAAAGTTATTGTTAGTCACTCAAAGGACACATGTGGACGGAAGGGCGATATTTGGATTTATGTAACTCTGTTTAACCTATTTTATGGACAACTGGAAAGGCATCGGACCAAGGAACAACTTTTGAGAAGACACCAACTCCTAAAAACCCTTGAAAATACCCTAAAATGGATTTTTTGACCCATACGGGACTTGGTAGAAGGAAACCTACGTTTTATATGTGACTTGGCAGTAAACCCGTGTATATACCTTGAAGTGGTAAAAAAATATATAAAATATATACAATTCTTGAAATTTGGGTGGTTTGGGTAGTTTTGGAACTGCTCCTTCGGTTCTAACTGATCCATCCTTGACCCTAACTCTTTAGAGTACTATATAAGAGAGGGAGAGGGATCCATGAAAGAGGACTTAGCTTTTGATGTTGTTATGCTGGTGAAATTGGGACTCTTATCCCCCCTACCTTTGCCTTAGTTGTTATCTCCCTTTGTTGTAGAGCTTGGAGGCTAAGATTCTTGGAGAAGAGAAGCAGGAGATCCAGATCAAAGGTTTCACGAGGTGCCTTGCATGTCGAGAAGGTATATCTTGTACTTCTTCCATTGATGAATAATGATGTGATGTTCTTCCCTTTTCAAATCATTGTATGATAGATGTCGCATCTATGTTTATGACCACATTTTAATGTTTATCATATTAGGGTTTTGAATGATATTGAATATCATCTCCTTACATGTGGTCAAATTGGTTTGAGGAAGGTTTTAAGTTGTTTTTTAGGTCTCTTGGATTGGAGAGAAAGAGCAAATATAAAGGAGAAATCTAGGATCAACCTTCAGTGCGTGAGGTAAGAACCCTCCTAACACTTGAACCGTTGTTTATATTTTCACTTGCAAATATTTTTATAACAATCTTTATACCCCTAGTAAGTTGGTGGCCTCGATCCCAACCATAGGAGCATTTCGTTAAAAACACTTGTACATTGAGTTGAATTAGGGGTGGGAACATTTGTCACCAATTGTAATAGATTCATAAAATAAAACTATTGGCGATCCATGTCATATCCGAGTAGAACATTATACATAATATTTAAGAATATTAAAATACATGTGTTACCACTATGTTTCCACAATTAACAAATATAGAGTAATCAATATTAAGACTCTAAGGAATTGTTAATATGATCTAATTCATGCAGTTATCTTACTAAAATAAAACATTTTACCTTTTCCATGGATTTGTACCCTATTAAGATAGCCCATGAATATGGGTGTCTATTTTGGTGGGTATTGTGAGAAAATAATTCTTATTTTTTCATGCTTTCCAACTTTGGGTGAACAAAAGTTATATTTGCGTTAAGAATTTCACTTTCAAGTAAGAAGAAAAATTTTAGAGAATTTTGTTAGATTTCTATTCATTATTTTTTCTATTTTTTTATGGATATTTGATATGTCAATTTGGAAAATGTTTCACAATATCTTATTATGAAATGAAAGCACTAATAGATAGTAATGTTTTTTTATGGGCCTATAATTATGGTTAAACTTGTGTTTCTTGAAAACAAAATATGCTAGAACAATTTATACATAATCTATTAGGTCATGCCTAGAATTTCGTAACCAATTGATTTATATACTAATTATTATAATATTTTGAATTGGATCAATGTGGAAATCTTGTAGAATTTCAACATGTTTATTTTGAGGGGACATTTCTCTCAACTTATTCTAAAACTAAAAAATATAAGAATACTCTTTTGAAGTTGACACATGAATGAAGGGCTCCATATTTTTTTATAATTTTTTTATTGTGTATTTTTCAAGATATGAATTTTTCATTTCACTGCATTTTGAAAGTAATGAAACCAAAATGGACACATGTTAACAAAAAAAATTAAAATTATTAGATCTCACCTAAACACAACAAAATGTATACCTACGGAAACTAGATTCAATAACAAGTCTAATGGTGTTAGCTCTGACGCTTTGTAGTACTTGATATCATTTTTACCCTCTAAAATTGGAGAAATGTGAAAACCTTCTAGTTTTCACTATTAACAGGTTTTCAAACGAACAATAGTTCGGTCGAACAACTATTTATATTTTTGACTGAATTGTTTTTTCAATAATTCATGAGCGATTTTCATCGAAAAAAAATCACGGGGGCTTCACTTGTTGGCCAATATCCAATCACGTTAGTTCATATTGTGGGTCTTAAAATTATAAAAAATCGAACCAATATATTGCAGGTATTGGGGGGATGAGGGGTTTAAGGTGGGGGTCGGTAGGGTGGTTTGTAAGGATTTAGGTATAAAAAGGGGTGGGGAGGAGGTTTTAAGTAGTGGGAGGGGGTTTCAACAAAAAGAGTTTGGGTCAATATCTCTCGAAATTAAGGGTATTCTTTAATATCCCACGATCGCACGTGCTATGTGAGAGGTTCACTAAGTGAATTCCTTGTGAAAAAAATTCAGTTGTTGGATTAATTAATTTTCCGACTGAACTATTCTTCGGACGAAAAATTGTATAATACGATTTTTGCGATGTGATTCTCACCAAATAGACACCTATCTTAAAGAATATGATGAATTATCTTACTAAGAAAACCTTTTACCTTTGCCCAGGTTTTCAACCCTATTAACATAGTCAATACCCTATTCCCTATGGTATATTTTAAACTATTCACATTCATTTATTCATCATTTAGATGTATAGGAATGTTGTTAATTAAAACATCCCGAGGTGAAATTTAAAGGGTATGCTATGTTCAACCCAAAATTTCCACAATGGTTAGATGCAGGTCATATATGTATGTATGTTTATAGAGAGGCCGAGAATTAAATTTGGACAACAAAATCCTAATATTTCGATTGTAGACAAATCGCAGGGATGAAACTCAAGGAGCTTAAAGGGTTGTGGCTTCGAGAGCTGTGAATAATGGAAACACTAACAGGGTAAATTCTATTCATTGTAGAGAGATGGCATATTTTTCCAAAACGTAGGGCGAGAGCGAGAGGAAAACAATAAAACCGAACAAAATCACTCAAAGTGGAAAGAGATAAAAATAAAGATCGCTGCTCCCAATTAGTGGCATACAATTTTTTATGGACAGTTTACAGTAAATTATGGAAGATCTATAACAATCATGCATTACATAGTTGGACCTTGAATTTAAATAGAGAGCTATAACTCTATTCATAAATTTATTTAGATCCTACCGTCATGATTTATCATTTCCAATTTCCAAAGTTTAAAACAGAAAACTATTTCTTACGAAGACTATAAGGTTATTTTTAACCATATAGATTTAAAAGTCATCATTAACCTTCTCAATTGAGCCAAAATTTATACGTATAGAATATATTTGTCCAAGATATTCCATGAGTCGTAAAAATGCAACACAGTTCATGAAATATTTCTATATAACATAAAGAACCATAACCACTTACGATCTATTCAAATGAAAATCCAACAACCATAAAGAAAGTTAGACTTCCCATTTGATGCAATAATGGAGGAAAAACATCATAGACAAATGAATTTGACAAAATCTGAGCGTAGATCGTTCCCAAAAGTTTGTGACAGGTAAAAAATATGGAAATTTAAAATAGAGAGACTACTCAACAGCTTTCTTTGCACATAGCAACAATTATCTCATGCACCACACAACATCCTTTGTCTCCTTAGTGCACCATTATATAATTTTTTTCTTGGGTGTTGTGCCATCTCAATCAAATACCAAGCTAATATCTTGCTCCCTATAATTGTGATCGGCTTGCTGAGCTTTTAACTTTGTTTTGATTGATATCAAATATATCGATTTCTATCCACTTGTTCATTGTCTATGATGGTGTCCCCTATTTCAACTCGTGGCTCCAAGTGTTTATTTTTATTAATAATAAAATAGTATTCTTTGTCCACAATATCCACTCACATGAGTTTGAGTATGTCTCATAAAAAATTAGAGTCTTATAACTCTTTTAAAAAATAAATGTTTGATATTATTTTCCCAAAAAAATACTTAAATCAAATAATTCAAAGTCTTAGGGGATATTACAAGAAAGTTATGCCAATTCTTAAATAACTTTCTACTAATTAGGTGTCTAGTACTCGAGACTTTTATTCTCTAAATGTGATAGAATTTTCTCTTGAAGTGACTATCACTTCATCTCCTTATCCTCTTATTCAAGAGTTGATATTTGAGTAAGTAGGTTATCTATATTCTTCACACGTTTCCCTTTTATGTTTTTAAGTTCCTTTTGGATATCTTCTTTGAATTCTTTGAATTCATTTATTATTCATGATGTCCACATTTTTTAGAATTTTTGTTTGAATGTTCTCTACTCTTTTAGTAGGCTTGGACATCCCAAAGTCCACATTGTCATTTCATCCCATGTCATGCATAACCTTTTGCGAGGTATAGTAGCATATACATTTTTTATACGCCTGTTTCAATTTTGGCCCACTAATATTTATTGTTTTTCATCTCTATTTTTTATTTATTATCCCTTTTGAATCACCCTAAAAAATATTCCAATCCAAAGTTATGCAAGTTTCAAGTTAACATACCTATGAAAACCTTTGTTTGAAGGTTGCTTTTCTAGCTAATCTTTCTCATAAAGTATCTCTAGAATTTTGACCCTTCGGAATTTGAAATTTTGTCATATAGTAGTATAGTCCGACTTCTTTGAAATACCGTAGTTTTGATGTACCAAGAGAACATTATGATAGAATTTCCAAAACTTGTTGTTTTTTTCCTTTTAAGAAAATTTAACTTGTATGACCTACCACGTGTCCAAATTTTCTGATCTTATTCTTAAATTTCTACCATTGAAAGTATGGTTTATAAGTTATTTCTTATTCAATTGGTGTCACTTAGTTTGGATTTTCCAACCTTTAGATACAATAGTATTACCCATAACACCAATTTGAGAGTAATTTTTGGATTATTAAAAAACACCAACTTCTAAAAACTATAACTCTAATCTTATAATGAAACAAGACCTACATTTTTTACGAGTAGTACTTCTCTATGTCTCATGAGTATCCTCAAAATTTCATTATCTAAACTACCATCGAGAAACTGTTATAGTTAAAATGACTCTAATACTAAATGTTATGCACCAAATTCCCAAAATAGAATAAAATTAGAAATAGAGATGAACACAATGCCTGGAGAATGAAATCAAGAGATGAATAAGAATCATGTTTCAGGGGAAACCTTATTTTACAATGTAATAAATGGACAAGATAAAATGGTATCTACAAAAGTAATTCTTCTTATTATATAGAGGAGACAACATATATAATTACAATTAAGATCCTAGTTTACCAATAAATACAATCTAATATGATAACAGAGATGTAATGTCACAATATTTATGTATGAACAAATATATAATAATTGATCTTCATCTCAATCTTTAACTTTGAGAAAAACGATAAATGGAGAGTGGAAAGCTTATTATGGACTTGAAAACAAGTGTAAATCAATATAGCTTTGGATTTGGGATAAGAAGAGATGCATTAATTAGAATCACATCACTATTGTCATCTTATATGGTAGTGAAGTTTGCAGATACAAAATCTCTAGAGAATCCTGGACAAAGATAGAGGTTTTTTTTTTTTTATAACTGGTAGTCTTAGAATTAAAGGAAATACATCCTATCATAGCTCCCCTATAGAAGTGATTCTCCCCCCCATTTAGAGCATGAATATGACATGGTACCTAACATACAAGAGCAAGATAAACAACATGGAAGATAAGAGTATTCATAAGATTGCTTCAAGCTCTAGTCAAAGTCACTTGCGACTAAAGTGGGATTGATGTAAAGATGCTATGTCTTGGCTAACTCATTGGCGAATTGAGGAAAATGCCACTTTAGAGAATGATGATGATATCAAAAAAAATATTTCATCTAATTTTAAGAAGAAATTGTGGTTTGATAAATAAATAGAGGATAAGAAAAAATTAAAAGAGTGTTAGAAGTTGATCAACCACAATCTAGAAGACCAAACTCATTTCTCTATATTAACTAACATATGTAGGAAAATTATCATTCTTAAAATAAGAACAAACACTAATAAGCTCCATAGTGAAACATGAAGTTAGATAATACATAAAGATGGTCCCAGCTTTGGGGATTAAAACATTGAGTTTCAAATTAAATGAACATGAGTTCCCCTACTTTTGCATTTCCTAAAACGTCATGGGTTGAAAGAATGTGTCATCTTTGTGAAACTAAGAAGGTTGAAGATAAAAATCACCTTCTTTTAGAATCTCTTTTGTATACTCACATTCAATTTCAATTCCGAAATATTTATTACGATACCAACCTTGCTAACCATTTAATTTTTCAAGTCTATATTGATTTAAGAGTGTTTTTCTTAATAATTTTTTAGTATATATATATATTTCTTAAGCTCCAATAAACCAATAAACTTTAATTATCATCCTCATCTCTTACACATAATACCATCATTTTCTCATCACCATATATATATAGTTCAATCAATTTGTAATCTTATCATTTATCTATATAAAAAAAATGATTAAAAGATTAACAATTATATATAAATAATAAAGGTTATCTTAATGGATGATGAACCACACAAAACCTTTTCACTAAAATTAAAGAAGTCAAAAAGATAACTAAACCCAAATATATTTTAATTTTTATTTATTAATAAATTAAACATTACTAAGACCTAACTAACTAGTTACTCATTATCATATCAAGTTTATATACGATTACACTATAGTTGAATGTATGGCCCATTGTGTATATTATATTCCCAAGGGTCATTGATCCAAGCTTGTGTATTATATTCCCTAGGGTCATTGACCCAAGCGTTATTTTTCAATACACTTTCTTTTGGATGACAGAACTCGAATTTTTATATGTAAGAACCAACAAGCTATCGACAAGCTTTCTATGTAAGAACCAACAAGCTATCGACAAGCTTTCTATGTACACTCTATCATGACTTCTCTTCATGCACATCCTCCTATTAAATATTTAATGTTTTGAAGATATTATTCAAAATTATATGTGTTAGAACTTAGCTATGCTTTAGCTATGCTAATGGCCCCTCTGTTTCGTAATTGGTACTCATCAACCTCTCTTTTCGTTAGAACGACTTTCAAATCCAAAGCAATGAGTAGTTGCTTTTGAAAACCATCTAATATGATTTTATATTGGGGTGTTATTTATGATTTCAAATAGATTAATTTGGTGTATATATATATGTGGACGTAATATGTATTTTCATTCTAGGTCACATTTTTAAATTTGTCGAAGAAGAAGTAGAGTATATACATTTCTTTTCATAAACAAAAACAAAGTAATTTTATTATTTTAAATTGATAAACAAAGTAATTTTATACTAAATTGATATCAATGTAATAGTAATTTTAAGAATATATTATTATTATTATATAAAAGACAGAAAAATTTCTTAAATTTTTTTATTATGTTTATATATATTTTTTTACATTTATACTTTTTCAAAAAAAATTAAAATTAATTATATTTATATTTCTGTATATTTTCACTTCTTTCCTGAAAATTTCCTGGTTGAACATCGCATTCAAATACTTAGAATTTTCGTGGAAGTTGGATCGAATGCAAACAGATTGACCAGCCATATATACGACAAACATATCATTTGTCCTTATTTCAACGAAAGAGCCCTATGTGGTTATCATCATTTATGGGATAATAATCTTTCATTTTTATTTTAAATTAATATTTTTTATGTGTCTGTGGGGTAGAGCAAGTTGTAAAGTGGAATTGTTGAAATTGGTTGTAATTGGAAGTTCTTGTGTTCAAATCCCCCAAATTTACCCGTGTGCTATGGTTTGGGCCCATCAACACTCTTAATGTGATAAAAGGTTGATTTTGTGTTGAAGCACGCAACGAGAGTCTTCGCTTTCATGAATATTATAATAAAACTCGATATGTGCTTTTACTTTCTTGAAAAATGATTTAATTTCGTTCCACTTTCCTACTCAAAAGGAAAAAATAAATGGATGATAAATTTGAAAATTTTACTTTCTTGAAAAATGATTTAATTCGTTCCACTTTCCTACTCAAAAGGAAAAAATAAATGGATGATAAATTTGAAAATTTTATTTATTTTTAAGGATTTATTTAAAAATTAATTGTCTTAATAGTAATACATGAAAATGGTATAATATAATTAAATGATTTTTTAAATAGTAATATAATTATATTTTAAAATCTAGAATGAGTAAACTTAAAATTTATATATTAAAAAATATTTTTATCGTATAAATATTTTAGTAATTTTTAAATATTTATTTTTATGATTATTTTTTAAGTGTCTAAAAACTTATTTTACGAGGGAGAAATATTAATCGATGCTCAAAAGTGGAATTTACATATTTGACACTTTAATAGAAGTAAATTGAAATTTTAGATTGTTATCTTAATTTAAATTTGTAAAGCAAATATATATATGTATTTTAATTAACCAAACTAAACAAAATAATTATAATAAATATTTATTTGTTAAAGAAGGCTTTTGAGAGATGCCAATTCAAAAACCAATAGATTTTATTTAAGGGATAATGTAAAATGATAAAATTTATTATAATTAAATACAACGGTAGGTTCATCTTAACTCTAAATCTATCATGCTTTAAAAGGAACCAAATCCCTTGAGGTGCACACTTTTCCTTAAGTGTTTTCACTTTAAAAATGGTTTACACATAGAGGGATTTGATCCCTCTTGCATGATGGATTCGAAATTAAGATGAATTTGCGCTAGTTATTATAAATTTATTTTTAAAAAAATACGTATATTTATTGATTTTAAAAAGGTGACAATTTTTTGTCAAGTCAGGTTAATGGTAGCATGTTGAAGGGAAGCCATGAGCCGAGGTAAGTGATCAAATCTCGAGTTGCCACTTGTGCCCCAACACAAATTATTAACGTGTGCAAGGAAAGGAGAAGGATGGCTACTCCTCTTGGTCATTCACACGATGTGAGGGTAATGGTGATCGTAGTAGAGACAATCGAACTTGGAGAAGGTGAACTCACCAGACACATGATAGATAATCATTACGACTCTCAGATAAATCATGAAGGGAATGGGAATTGGATTATTACTTTGGCTAGGGAGGTTTATGCTCTAGATAGAGGAAGACTTCTCTTAGCAACACTTTATAAAATTAAGTCTCCGGACCCAAGAACTTTCACTTCCTTAAGATCTGAGAATGTTAAGGAGATCAAAATTGGAAGATGAGGTGATAGGATGATGAGAAGATGGATTATAATTTATGAATTTAGAGGAGGTATCACTGAAAATAATTCAAAAAAGTTAGAATACATGACAACCCTCCCATAAACAAAAAAATATAGCTCCTATGTGTGGTTGCAATGTTGAGAGGATAAACAAAGTTCTCATGGGTGGTTGTGGAACTCTTATGGGTTGTGAACGAATTTGCATGGGTGGTTACATAGTTTTTCTGGGTGACTCTATAGTTTCTATGGGTGGTCACAGATTTCCTGTAAGTCACGGTTGCATTAAAAAAATAAGCAGGGGAATAGAAAGGATTGGCTACGACATCCAACATCTAATCATTAAACTAATATTTATAGACGATTATGGTTCTCAATCCACTTGGGTTTGCATCTAGAACTTCACTGTAATTATAGGCACTATCATGCTCCATTAAATACTTTGTGTGGCTCCATTCAACAAGTTTTTCTACCCGACCTTCTGCAACAACTGCCATAACTGCTCTACAATTGTTCCAACTACTCCAATGACTATGCTCCTCGAGATCTTGTGTTTCTCAGTTGGTATTTATCTCCATTGTCTTTGGCTCAACTCATGAAGTTCTCCTCTTTCTTGTTAGCATCACCTTCAAACCTTTACTGCTCCTACTTCTTGATGTTGCTTGTCGACCATGTCTGATCAAAATCCTCATGACTCCCCTCCCCTCCATTATGTTTTCCCCTTTCCGATGGAGGTCATCAATTGTCCTCTCGTTGCTCCATTTTTCTAACTATGACTATTAGTATTGGGCTCCTGATGCCCCTACATCATCCCCCATGGGTTGAAAAGAACTTTCCTGTGATCTTGCCACTCCTCGAGATTTTCCTCTAAAATTCATGTCGCTTCCTCTAGGTCTTTTTCCTTCCACCAAACCAAATATTCATTCTTCTACTTCACGCTCGTCAAGTATTTCCATGACTTCTTTTGTCAGTTGAACTGGTATCTAACCTCACAAATCTACATCTATCTCACTGTTGCTTGTCGAACCTTATTTAAACTTATATAGGTTGGAAATATCAAACGTTGATGATGTACCTAAAACTTCAAGTAGCTCCAACACATATGCATTGTAAGATATTTTACTCGGGCCTCTGCATGGCCCAAACTTTTTCAACTTCTACTTGTTATACATTCCTCTTGGGAACCTTTCTTTCCTCAAGTTTGTGTACACTAAGTCGCCTTCTACAAAGGAATGTAGTCATCTCCCTATTGGACCTTAACCTGTATGCCCCATTTCTCTTTTCAAGATGTTTCTTCACCTTAACATGCACTTCCTTCAGATGGTTAGCAAATGATTCTGCGTTGTACTCTTTTGTGCTCTTGTCAGTAATTATGCCAATTTAAATACTCCATGTGGACTTCTCCCTTGCACAATATAGAATGTCTAGAATGATTGAGAATGATGTGTTTCATTACATGTCAAAACATATTGAAATGAAGTATCACTTTATTAGAGACACTATCTAGAAAGGTCTTGTAAAACTTCAGTACATTTCTACTGATGAACATATTACAGATGTGTTGACAAATAATCTGTCAGTGACAAAGTATAGGTACTTCTGAGACAAGCTTGGCATGGCATATAATTCTTCGTTGGATGAGAGGGAGTGTTAAATTTATAGCATCACGAGTCATTCCCCAAGCCAATATTATGCATCCAAGATTGGGCCTCATGTGTTGTGGTAGGGAGCCTGAGTGGGACTTATGAACTTTGACTAAAATTATTGGGTTGGACTCAAGAATGATTAAGCCTTCGGTGTAAAAGGTCATTCCTCATGTGTTGAGGTGAATACTATTATATGTCAAAGTGATGATGTTGTACAACATTGCTGGACAAGGCTAAGGATTTGTGTGCAAATTTAGATCCTCATATACAGTTGAGGCAAACATCCAATGTAGAGGTGATTATTCCATGTTGGAGCATTAATTTTGCATGATGTATTACTGATCATGGTCATTGAATGCTATCAAGTATCCTTTATAGACTATCCACCTCAAGAGTGAATTACTTTAGCATATGATCATTTAGTACAAGAGTAATATAATATGATCACAACATCTATTGGTGCAAATCAATGTCTTTTCATAACATCAATATCACTCATTCATTTAATCATCAATCAAGGTAAGTCTGTCTTTTAAAGGTTGTCTGCAAAGTCTATGTTGGTGATATAGAATGGTCACACTAATTTAAAAGAAACTAACTCCAACAAATTTAAATAAATTCTCACATCAATCACACTTATCCACAAGTTCCTTCAGTCTCCTAGATCAGATCATAAGTATAGAATTCATACTATAGTGATCAGCTATGCACGAATTATCACAACTCTAAGGATATTATAAAAGACAAGTTAAGTTATATTGCAGATTCAATTGTGACCATCAAAAATCTAGAAAGAAAATCAACAAATCTAAAACTTGTCATCCAACCAAGATATAAAGAGAAATTAACCCAAATCATCCCTGGGATATATATGAATTAATCACTAAGTTCTTTGAGGAATTCCTGGTTTATTCATACAAGAAAATCCATACATGAATATTCCACACACTCAAACAAGAAAAAAATATCAATTTAATAACCACACCAATAACTTTCTAACCAATGATTCAAAGAAATGAAATTATAAAATGGGTTGTACTTGACCTCTACTGAGGGGGTCATCCTCGCTTCGACTAGGAACAACACAATACATAAGTGAATTAACATAAAATAACCACTCGTGCACTTCACCATCTAAGAGAGTAAAAAATTGGACGAGAATTCACAATAATCCACTTGTATTAAAAACCAGAACATGTATTTGTCTTACATCAAGATCACATTTATACAAAAAAGGATAAGATCACAGTCAAATTGATAGAGTCGGTCTTATCACAATATATGCAACTGCAAATCCAAATATAACCTTGTTAACACAAAAGATTGTTCACCTATCTCTCTATGGTCCAAACCATAATCATACATCATATTCCCACCATTATTTTCCTCCATTTTGACCTTTGCAATTGTATTTCCACTAAAAATGGTCCAAAAAATCATTATTCCTTCCCATAAATGAAGGGATGATGAGCATTTATTGTGATTTATCCCCACTCTCTCCCAAAAAGGGTAAAAAACCCTAAAAAATGAGAATGGGTAAAAAACCCTAGATAAATACCATGGACAATAAAATACTATGGGTCAAAAAACCCTAAGACCATACTATAAATACATTGTGAAGGACTCCTCCAAGACACTTTTTTCCATTTTCCATTAGTCACATTATACACTTTTATCCATTGTTCCCATATTTCACCATGACATTCCCATGGTGTATGTTGAGCTTACTCCATACCCATTTGGATCCATCCCCCATCCAACAACTAGCTGTGGAAGATACTAGAGACCAAAACTGTGGAGCTGTGGGACCATTTCCTAGGATAGCTAAGGTGGACCAACTTCAAAAGAAATGTGTGTTCATTGTTATTTATTGCATTAGTTAGTAGTATAAATTTGAGAAAACCTAAAAATATTATTGTTGTTGTCTTGTTTCTTTTTTTATCATTGAACTCTTCCTTAAGCTCTAGACTAGATAAGTTTGGTGCTTTTGCACGTAGTAGGGGAGATATCCCCATTACATTTTTGGTGACTCCACTTGGTCAATCCATACGAATCTTTGTTTTTGAAGGTTTTTCTATTGGTTTGTTCTCTCTTGCTCCCTCAGCCATCACATATCTGATCCCCTGGCGACAGATCCAAACCAGTATTGCCTCACTTCCTACCCCCAGCCTTAACTGACAATCTATTTTTTTTAAACTTTCCTGTTCGGGTCGAGTCACACCTATCCAACCAAAGGTTGTGACCTAGTTGCACCTTTTTTCTCGATAAACATGACCCAGGTCACGCATTTTTCCTCGATACGTGTGACCTGGCTCAGAAAGCCAGATCACGCCTGTCCCAGTTCTTGGAGGGATCCCAGTCGCTACTGTGACTTGATTTTGAGCGACCTGTCATGCTTAATCCTTTGTTTTGCATGACCTGCATCCATCAGGTGTTTTTTATACCCATATCGCGATTGTTTCCTAGTTATGTGCAACCCAGATCTCTCCTGTTCCGTCGATAGGTGCAAACTGTAGTTTTTCAGTCTGTTTTGGTGCTTAAGATCCCTGTTTTAGACCCCCTGCTTGTGTTAAACCCTTTTCCAATCTATTTCTATCTAGATCTAATCCTTTACAACCCCTTGGTATGTTTTGTGATCCCACTTACTTGGGTAATGAGTCGTTCTAGTCGAGATTTGTGGTTGTGACCCCATGTATGTTTCCTACATTTGATTAGTTCATTTTACTGCTCATTTACTTCAAGTATATTTTATTTTTGAACAAACAAGTTATTTTGCAGCATATTTACTATCAATTGCTGCTTTTTATCTGCATTTTATTTGCATCCTGGCAGTGAGATTGGAACATCTTCATTGTTGGATTGCTAGGGTTTGTACACACCATTTGCACACATCTCACACCCTAAAGATCAAAATGCATGGTTCATGACCCCAAGCCAGCCTTAAAATTAACTTAATACAACCAACATTGTAACCTCATTTAAGGACAAAACAATATGGTATCTAATTTAGGACATCGAGGATAGGCATCCAAACAACACCCCTTTGTCACTTACATCTTGAGACATAGTTGTTTTCCATTAGGGGATCAATATCCTCTTGTACTTGTTGACACAGTCTAGGCCAGTTTGGCGGGGGGCGGGGCGGCTTCTCAACAGTAGTAAGCCGCAAAGAAGGGGTTCTAGAGGTCAAGGTGGAATATCACACTCCATATTGCATCAAAGGCTAAACCTTTGCATTCCTCCCTATATCACCCAGTTGGGGGTTAGGAGCCAAAGGGATTAAGCGTCAGTATACCAACTGGATGTGACATGAACGAGGTAGCCTAGTTTCCATTCTTATAGGTCTGTTTTACCCAGAGGTCCTTCTTGGTAGTGGGATTCTCTTAGCCTGTATTATTCTTCCATTTTGTATTGTCTGACTTGGATTTCATCACCTTGTCGAGGATACGATTTGTGAGGGGCTTCCAGCTTGTAGTTAGGATTTTGCTTGCACTTTTATCCCATATATTAATGCATCATTTTATTTTATAAGTAGTGCTTCCTGTTGGATTTATAGCCACTTTGTTGTAGACTCATCTTGCTGTGATCCATTGTCGTAGTTGGGTTTTATATATTGTTGTTGGTCCCTGAACCGCCATTTCATACGCTCTCCTTCTACACACTCGGTTGTAGTTGGTTTTTCTAGCTTGTGATTGATATTCTTTCGTTCTCATTCATTACGTAGCACTCCATTACATCATCATAACTACACGACACTACTCACATAGGTTTAGGGGGCATACCCCTCAGTTCGGTTCCTTGAACCATCGGATCCATAATCGACATTGTTCACCACCTTCGAAGCCACATATGAACTCTGAGTATGATTCAGATTCATGTGAGTTTGAACCCACCTTTTTCTCTGCTCCATCTAACCCCATGGATAGTGCACATCCTGATCCCTTTCGTGAGGGGATTGTTAGTAGTGGGATTACATCCATTCCACCTATCATTATGGGTATCCCTTTCGCCAAACCAATAGTTCCTGGTCCTAGTGGGTCATTCCCCACTACACACATTACTTCTGGTCAGTAACCCACTAGTAGTGGCCCCATTCCAACCACTGTGGTCACTACCATTCCATCATTTCTACCTAGGGGTAGTGGCCCTTCCACGTCTGTTTCAACTATTCCTTCCATCCGAGTGACTTTTCCTACTGTTGAAAATAAACCTTATCCAGCCCCAGTCACGCATGGGAACTATGTTCCTGCCGCCGTCAACACCATTGCGGTCCCTTCTCGATCCATTCTCAGTTCTAGTATACCTTTAATGGATAATATCAACCTGCCTGATTTGGCATGGTTGACCAATGACCCCATTTGTCATAACCCACAATAGCCTCCTATGCCTACCAAGATTCCCTCAAACATCCCTGAGTTTGAGGGTAAGGTAGAAGAGGATCCTCAAAATCACATTGTGTCATTCCACCTATGGTCTTCATCTAACAACATAGTGGATGATTCCATCTAGTTGAGGTTGTTCCAGCGCGCACTCACTAGCATTGCGTCCAAGTGGTATATCAAACTGCCTCATGCTAACTACCCTGAATTTTCCTTCTTACCTTCGATGCTCCTCCAAAACTTCTAGTTACTCATCCATTATGACGATGGAGAGACAATCTTATTATCTTGTTGAAAGAACACAACTACCCATATCAAAGATCATATCCATGAATGGCGTCGTCATTGTAGCTTGTGTAAGATCTAGTTAGATGATAGGATCTTCCTATACTGGTTCCTCAAAACCTTACTCCCCCCCATCGCCAAGGACGTCACATATGAGTGCCTGCAAACCGAAGAGGAAGCCATCCTTTAGGCTCAGCAGTTCAATCTGTTATACGCCCAATCCAGTTATCTGTATATCATTATACACGATGCTCCCCATACCGACACCTCATGTCGATATACAGCGGGAAAATATCATGTTGCTTATGGAGTTATCTACTCTATTACCCAACATCCTCACTTTTATCCAGCCTCTCCCATGATGCCACCCCATTTTGGTAAAACCCATAGTGTTTCCCAACTAGGTTACGCCCTTAATATTTCATGCGTGATGACTTAGTCTGGATATACTCCCTCCTATGTGCCTCTAGGTTATGACCCTAATTATTCATGTGTAACGAATCAGTCTGGAGCCACCCCTTCCTACGCGCCCCCTGCACCAACTCCTCATGTTCATGGACTGACTTGTTCGGTACACTCATGTAATGGATAAAAGGATGGCTTTGTAGCCCCACCAGCTACTCTGGTCTATTACGCACCACCTATGCAACCTACTTCGGCTCTGACCCCGTCTCCTCTTGCTCCTACAGGACAGGTCTACGCATAACATAACCTCCCTAACCAACCCGCCCCCAATAACCAATAAGGGCATGGAAATAACAAGAGAGGAAGGAACCGAGGTAACAACCCAACTCAAAGAGGTGGCCAACAAGCCAACCCTTTGAACAATAACGACGGTGAACCTCCTGCACATAATCCTCAACATCCCTCTAGACCTGGGAAGAACCCACATTTGCAGACTAACCATATGTGTGTCATCAGTAACAATTACATCCACTACACTCATTAGTGTCCTCACTTGACTCATGTCCACTAATTACTCCAAAACGATAGTCAACGTGATCCCAACGCAGTTTTTCCAACCCATCCAAACCCAGCACTTTCGAGTCCTACACCTATGGTGCTCCAAAAATACCTACCACAATAGGGAATGGTCACAACCCAACCCTTGGCCTCACAAACTACCGCCATTACGGTTGCAATTCAACCCACTAATCGTGGTATCCATCACCTCATGATGTTATCGTTTGATGTTAACCTCCAGATTCGATGAAACTAGTATGATTACACAACAGAAACTATTGACCCGTCTATGCCATGTACCTCCACAACTCCTGAAATATCTTTGCATTTGTCGAGACCCGCTATGGACGGGACTACCATAGTCCTGCGGTTCCCTATGCATCACATCACAAAAATGCCATAGATAGAGCTGCGCTCAACTACAATATTGTTGATGATGTTAAGAACTCGTGTCAACCCTCCTCTTTATTTCGTTAGTATATTTTGCTGCATGCATATGCTTTGTAAGCCGTCCTGTTAGTATGTTTTATTATCCCACGTTCATGGGGAGTAATAGTTTTTTATATTAGAATTAGTATATAAGTGCGTATTGAGGCCAATGTAGGCATCCAAGAGTTATTGTGTATTGAGCTTGTTCAAAGGAGGTTGCCCCCTCGAAGTGGCCTGTGATCAATAAAATCTCTTATGTGCTCCATTATTTCTGTTATATCGTGTATTCTCATTGTTTATTGTAAGAGGTTCTTCACATCTGGTACCAAAGAACATTCCTTGGTATAAGTGGGAATTTTTTTCTCTTATTTTTGGCAAAAAAAAGGGCAAAATTGGTTGGCGAATTTCAGATCAATTTATGAAACTTTTTGCATAGATTCAAAAGAAACAAGTTACATATCTGAATTTCCCTCGCAAAAATAGGTATTTAAAAAAAATTCATCTCATTTGGAGTTTTAAAAGTGGAGATATCGCTGATTTAAAATATGTCATTTTCCAGAATTTTGGTGATGGCCGCGAAAATTACAGAGCAAAATGTTTTGCCCGGGTGCCCAAATTTTTGTTTTGATTATGAGGGTAGATGCAGAGTGGTTGTTCTAGTTCTAGAAATAGGTTATAATACAGACTCTTGAGCAATATCGATAAGGTTATGCTAATTTTAAAATTTTCGTCTCAAAACCCTAGCTTTCATTAGAGGAAATTTCAACTCAAAATGGGCCTCCTAAAAAAATTAATAAAATAATAGTTAAAATAATAAAATAATATTTATAAATTTTGGAGGAAGAAAAGAAAAAAACTACTTTTTTGTTTGTATTTTCGACATATCTCCCCGTGTTTTTACTCAAATTTCGATCAGGAGAGCTCGTTGGATGCGGAATTTAATTCCGCATCCAACGAGTACCCACTCGGCATACTTTTGACGGACCGTGCTACCCCAAAAACAAGAAATACCTGAAAAAATGTGATGATGACAATGAGTACCCACTCGGCATACTTTTGATGGGCCCCGCCACCCCAAAAACAAGAAATACCTGAAAAAATGTGATGATGACATCATCATCACATTTTTTTCAAGTATTTATTGTTTTTGGGGTGGCAGGGCCCTTCAAAAGTATGCCGAGTGGGTAGTCATTGGGTGCAGAATTTAATTCCGCATCCAACAAGCTCTCCTGATTGAAATTTGAGTAAAAACATGGGGAGATATGTCAAAAATACAAACAAAAAAAGTAGTTTTTTTATGATACCTATCCCCAAATTTATATTAAAAAAGTGTTTAAGACCTATACGGTATTTCAAATTTAGAGCAATTTCATTGGCTAACACATGATGACATCGAATTTGAGTTAAAGTTAAAAGGCCCATTTTGAGTTGAAGTTTCCTCTAATGATTTACGGGTTTCATGGGCATTGGGTTGAATTTATGCAAATTTTTTTTGACGATGTGATTATTGTAGTAGTTCTTCTTCTTTGCATCCGTATTATTCATTCATATCAGGGAATAAACCCTATCCACTTAACTGTGGGAAGTACTTGGGCACGTGCTTAGGCATAACCCTAAAACCCATTGTGAGGAGTACCATAGGAACCCCGAAGTAGTTGGCCATTGAGAGGACCTTCCAAGTGAAAATGGAAATGACCCCTACCTAATTGAATAGTTCCACCTGTGAGGTAAACCAAGAACTGTCATTTGTGGCAAAGTTTTTATCAGTTTTACCTGAGCCATGGAGTGAGGGGTGCTTCCCTAATACGAAATCCATTAGACAAAATTGGTGGCTGAGTGAATCCCTTGAACCTTTAGGAAGCCAAACATACCTAGGATCCATATCCATTTCTATTTGATAAAGCACATATTTCTAGAACTGCCAACGATCATTAGCACTAAATGTAAAAAAAAATGCTTATGGTTGTCACCTGCACAGGCGCAAATAAACAAATGGAAGAAGAAATTGGCACCATCAAGACCAAACTCAAAGATATGGATTAAAAAATTCTTGGCCTCCATCTTTCGCATTCACCCATGAGCAACCGACGACATCTCGAGTCTTTTGCAGACTCTGGGTCCTCTTCCTCTAGCAACTTCCGTGGGCCAAAGCTTGAATTTTCTCGCTTCAATAGTGATGATTTGACTGGATGGATTTAAAAGGCATTACAATATTTTAGTCTGCATAACACTTTTGATGTCAATAAAGTCCCACTTGCATCCTTTCATTTGGAACATGAAGCCCTTCAGTGGTTCTATTGGTACATGAAGGATCATGAAGAGGCACAATGGACAGATTTTTGCCAACTCCTTTGGCAATGATTTAGCTCTAATGGTTTTGATGACTTCACAGGAGCACTCACCAAACTTTGCCAAACTGGCACTGTGAGAGAGTAATCAATCACATAGAAGGATTGTCTGATGCATTCTATAGAAGTTGTTTTATCAGTGGTCTGAAGGATACAATCCGATTTGAGGTTAAAATGTTCAGTCCCAACACAATAATGGAAATCCTAGGGTTGGCTAACTTGGCGGAGGATAAGATTAGGGCTCAACAACACTCCAAATCCACTTTTGTTCCATTCAGAAATATGGTATCCCAAATAACTCCAATCCCGACAGCTCCTAGAACCACTCCTATCAAGCACTTGTCTAAATTCGAGATGCGGGAACGTAGGGAAAAAGGGATTTGTTATAATTGTTATGAGAAATTCACCTAGGGACATCAATGTGCTGAGAAAAAGCTATATCTCTTGGATGTGGCTTCTCTACCTGCACTTGAAATTTGTGCAGCTACTCAGGATCCTATAGATGATCAAGTCAACATTCAACAACTGCTTACTGAACCTCCTTCTCATGACGACCACCTATATATATCTCTCCATGCATTAGCCAGAGTCACCACCCGACAAGCCATGTAGGTCAATGGTTTCTTCAAGAAGATCCCTCTTATAATACTCATTGATTCTGGTAGCACACATAAATTCATTGACCCTCAGATCGCCAAACAGGATGATTGTTTTGTCCATCCTTCCTCCAACTTTAATTCATGATTTCCAATGGGGGCACCTGCCCTTGCAAAGGAAAGTGTTGCAATGTGTGTATCTCGATTGGATATTTTAACTTGCGCTCTAACATGTTTTCCATGCCCTTAGGAGTATGTGATGTGATTTTTGGCACTCAATGGTTACACACACTTGGACCTATCTTATGGGATTTTGCTAAACTGTGGATGCAGTTTATAGTCAATGGGAAAAAACACACATTGAAGGGATTACAACAAGGGTCTCTCATCATCATCAGTTCACATCACATGGAAAATCTCCCTAAGAAGAATTCACATGGTGTCATTGCTCACTTCCATTTCATTCATATGCAAAATTCAGTGATCTCAACTACTCCCTTGGATCTTTCATTCAGATGCAACCTTTAGATGCTCAGTTTTTCTAATCCCTTCACTATTGAGAGTGATGCTTGCAACAATGGACATGGTGCTATCCTCCTTCAAGATGAACGTCCCATTGCATTCACCAACAAATACCTTTCTAGTAAGAATTTAGCCACCTATACATATGAGAAGGAAATGATGGCTATTTGGCATGTCGTACAGAAGTGATGGCCATACCTCTTAGGGAATTATTTTTGCATCAAGAATGATCACCAGAGTCTGAAATATTTCCTAGAACAACGGGTCTCATCCCCAACACAACCTAAATGGGTTAGCAAACTCATGGGTGTTGATGTATTTGTAACTTCGGAATGTATTCACTTGTATATCTTATGTCTTGTACCCCGATGTTTATTCTAGGAAGTATCTGTAATGTATTTGAGTCATGTCATGCCCCGATGTTCCTATCGGGAGATTCAATAATGTAAAAGAGTCATGTCAAGTCATTGTGGGTAACCCTCCTATTGTTCAAGGGTTAAATTCCTCGCAGTTTCGAGGCCCTAGGGTTATTAGACTCTCCGAGAGAAGTCGTCCCTAGTGAGTTATTTTCAAGTCGGGAATTAGTATAAATAGAGAGTGAGCCTCTCTATTTATCACACACTCACTCAAACTCAGTTGTAGCGCATAGCTGAGAGAGAAGAAGTTGATGGGGCTAGAAAGAAAGAGGATACTGTTGTCGGGAAATAATCTTACTGTTTTGGGGTTTTACTTTTGGTGCTGATTCTATCTCTGAGGAAGTTGCGAGGTTTTAACACATATTTCATTAAATTTGGAAATATTCTATTACAAGGACTTCATCCACATTGAGTTTTTTTGTAAATCTCTAAATACATATTCCATTAAATCTAGAAAAATCAACTCAAAAAACTATCCCATTAAATTTGGAAGAATTAATCCAATGAACTATTTTCTCAATTAATATTTTTTATTTATTTCAAGTAAAACTTTAGTATTCAACCATTCAAAAGGAAATATTACGTCTCAATTAGAACTAGATGGGGTAGATCTAGAATTTAGAACTTCTACTAGATTAAGTTCTTTCAAAATGAGGAAAGTCATAGCCTTTGAATCCTTACATAATTTATATTAATATTATTTATAGTTTGTATTGGATGTTAAATTGATTAAATTATTTTATGACATAATACCAACATTGTATTTGTTACTACAACAATTATAAACATTGTCATAGTAATTATTTGTGTCTTTGTTGAGTATGTTGTTTTATTTTTGGAAGTTGGCACCACTTATAATCAAAACTAGAAAATATTTTATGACTTTAAAGTCTAAGTTTTACCCTTGGATTAGAGTAAATTAAGAATTAAAATAGCAACATAATTTATTCTCGTTGTTGTTGGTAGTGGTAGTATATTAAAAACTAAGTTGATGGATGTTTACTTTATGAATAATAGATTAACGTGAGAAATTTCTTACCTATAAATTTATTTAATGATATTCATGTTAGTAAAGCCTCCCTTATTTATTAATATTAATTATTTTAAAAATCAAAATCAATTATGAACTAGAATAGCATTAGTGGAGTACACTTTGATTTTTTTCATATCTAAAAGGAAAGGGGGGAAACCAACTGAACTAATTATTGCAAGTGTTCATTATTTATTTATGTAGTATTTGAACAATGTGTTTGATTGAAAAGAACATATTTATATTGAAAATATAGATATCTTACGATATTTAAATTATCATTAATATTTTATATCATCTATTAATTTATGTTAGGGCACGGAGGAATCGAACCACCATCGTCCTGCATGTAATGCAGGCGCTCTTCTATTGAGCTAGCACCCTTTACAACATGAGGGGAGAGGGATTATGTTAAAAAAATAGATTACACATTTCTAATCCTCTGTGACAAATCAAAATGATGAAAGTCTTAGACTTTGATTCCTTAAATAATTTCTATTAATATTATCTATAGTTTGTATTAAATGGTAAATTGATTAAGTTTATGTAATGACATTAATATTGTATATGTTACTATGATTAAGCAATTGAATTATAATTTGATATGGTAACTATTACATTGTTGGTGTTGACTTCCTATACTAGTAGAAGGTTGGCACAATTTTAGAATAACCCATTTAAAAACTATTTAATGACATAATACATTTGACTATTTTTGGCATTGTTTTTTCTCATATGACTCCCTATGTTTCTGTTACAGTATTTTGACCACTGTCACACTATGACTCTGATTTTTGGACCTTCATGTTCGGAACTATATGATTTTTATTTGATCGGTACTTATTTGTTGTTTTGATAGTACTTGATACTTGAGACTCTTGAGTCTACTCAGGATTGCTCTTTCATCCTGATATCTGTTGTATATGTATAAATTCAGACCCTGACATGGTACTTATATGAATACATAGTGATGTGTATCTGAAAAATGTAATTTTGTTACTCGAAAGATGAAATAAAATTATGCTTTTTTTTCCAAGGAAAAAAAAAATACAAATGTGTTTGTTACTATAACAATTTTAATTCTCGACATAGCAAGTTATATTGTATTTGTTGAGTATCATGTTGTAATATATTAGAAGTTTGGCAACATTTTACAAGTGACAAGAAAAACTATTATATATTAAGTGTTACTATGCTAAGTTTATTATTTTAACGATAAAAAACAATTATATGTTAGAATAGAAATATAATTTATTTATATTAAACTACTATTTATATTTTCTAAAAAAAATTAAGTTGATTAATTATTATATCACAAAAGCTAGATTGTAGAAGATTTTTTTACATATTATTATTAAAGTTATTCAATGACATTAATAATCAATGTGTGTTGCTATTATTATCTTGGGATTTCATTTAATTGAAATTATGTTAACTAATGTGTCTAGGTTGAGTTACCATAGTAAGTCTAAGTCTTTTTTGAGTATGATGTTTTACTTTTGGAAGTTGGCACCACTTAATAGCGGACAAGAGAAAATATTTTATGACTTAAAGTAAAATAAGTTTTATCTTAGTAATAATTAAAATAAATTATGAATTAGAATAGACATAATTTATTATTGTTGTTGGTGGTGGTGGTGGTGTATTAAAACCTAAGTTAATGAATGTTGATTATATGAATAAAAGATTTATGTGAGAAATTTTACCTATAAATGTATTTAATGATATACTTTGATTATCATTAATATTTATATTTGCGTATTAAAACAAAAGTCATAAATATTTGACTAGTGAATTATTAATAATTTGTGGAAGAAATTTCTTACATAATATAAAGTTATTTAATAGCATATTAATATTGTGTTTTGACTATTATTAACTTATGTAGTATTGACATTAAATGTTAATACATGGCTATTGATTTTCAGGATTAAGCTATGTGAAATCTTTTCAAACCATAATGAATTTTACATTGTTCCATCGACGATCATGCATGGAGTGCCCACTTGAAATGTTGGTTTGAAAAACTCACTGACAACTTAATCCAGAAAATCATTCACAATGATGACAAACTGTGAAAGCCTACACTCTGAAAATGTTACTACTTTTTCTTTGTTGAGTATAAGATATTACACTAGTACAAAGTTCGCACCACTTTAAAGCCTGCAAAAGAAAATATAGTATTAATTAGAATGCAACAGAGTATAACAATTAAATTTATATCAATTATAATAACAAATAATAGGGAAAGTCGCTTCAAACCTTATTGCAAGTGCCTTACATTTATTCATAGAGAAAGTCTAGAAGATGTTTTAAGGTTCATTATTGAATATGATTATGCACATTTGATATAGTGACAAGTTGAGTTTATGTAAAATACAAATCGAAAAATTAAAAATTGAATGGTTTTATCTAATTCACATAAAGTACCATCACATGAATTAACATAGAAGTTGAACCAAAATTTTCATATTAGTAAATAACATAAAATTCCTCAAAAAGAGGCTTGAAGAGAATATTTGATATAGAACAAACATTGAAAAGTGTTTCTTCTTGTATATTAATAACTCGTTCAAAAAGAAAATTACATTCATGAATCATCTCCACCTAATCTCCTTATATTTAGTGAAGCAAATCAATTACAACTTGTACACCACATTTATTTATCCTGGTCTTCCTGCAATCTTCTTTCTTATGTCTAACATGAATTAAAGCTAACATGATGTTACTACTTAATGATTGATTTTCTGGATTAAGTTATGTGAAATCTTT
>LPNX010986314.1:3198-18728 GCA_001517045.1 Pseudotsuga menziesii
TATATATATATATTTTGATCGTACATAAATTATATGTTAGTTTGCAAAGTGTGTAGATTCAATGCTCAATGAATAGAGAAACAAGTATATTGTTGTGTTATTACTATCATGTTTGCACATGTATGAAATGATTTTTTTTGGTATGGACTTAGTTATAATTTATGCAATATGTGTATCAATAATAGCACGCTCGGGTTCCATTCCGTAACAAATTTGTGAGAATTAGAATTAATTAGTGTTGAAATTGAAAACATTATAGAGAATAAAGTATAGAGAAAATGGAAATGGGTGAGTATTAGAATTAATTAGTGTTAGAATTAAAAAAAGCATAGAGAATAAAGTTCAATGGGTGAATCCATAAATATGGATGTCTATTTTGGGGATCTTATGAGAAAATAAATCTGGTATTTTTGTGTGTTTTCAACATTGAACCAACAAAAGTTATATTTGTGTTTAGAATTTCATTTTTCAGTAAAAAGAAAAGGTTTAGAGAATAAAGTGGGTGCCCAACCCCATAATACCATTGTGGTTTCCTCAGTTGGTTCTTCTTGTTCATTTGTTTGATCTTCTTCTGGGTTTTATGGGTATGTCCCCTCGGTGTCTAATAATTGATACATTACTAGAGTAATTGCATTAATCCATTGCGGGAATCTCTTCTGAGGGTGATGTTCTTGGTGAAAAGTGCAAAAATTATCAATGCCATCTTCATTGAAATTCAAAACAACAAAATTGAGTAAAGGTGGTTGGGGTTGTCTACTTTCTTCCCTTTTTTGTAGAAGGGTTTGAATGCTTTTCTTGATGTACTAGCTCCCTTATCTTTATCAAAATCTACTATCTTGTTGGATAATTTATGTACCATTTTAACCACATTTTCTAATTCATTTGAAGGCTCTTTTTTGTGCCTACATAATAGCAAAGGATTCTTAGTGACCATCGGTTTTAGTTTTGGTTCTAAAGTATGTTTTGCAATACTATCCAGATCAACCTTGACCTTATTGGATTCTTTGTAATTTTATACTAACGTAAACTTAACTAGTACCCTTTTAACAAACATTGTTATGGGTGGATACAGTGTTGTAGTGTAGTCTTCTACCAAAGATTCTTTGACTGGTTTTGTCACAACACTAAAACTATTTAACGGAGTAGTGAAACTATGATTGAACTCTTGATCCTTTTGTTCCTTCTCCATCCTCATAGACATCAATTCCTTCATGAGTGTGGATACAATTTTTTAGTTACCAAAATTACTTATGAACACCTTTTCGAAACCATCCCAGTCTAATATTGAGTTGTACTGCAGAGTAAAGTACCACGAGGATGCTCTAGGCTCAAAAGTATAAGGGAACAATATGCATACAATGTCTTCATGTTCAAGCTTTAGAAGATTCAATGCGAGATAAAAGATTTTTAAATGATCTTCCATAGAAATACCTTTTCCAAGATCAAATTTAGGTAACACTCTTTCTGGGTTCTTAGGTAAATAATGTAACAACGTAGCCTAGTTGAGTGGTCCTCTTTCTCTCCAAGCGGGATGGTTAACAATTCCAGCCATAATTAGAGGCAGAGAATGTGGAAAGACTTGAGTTGTAGGTGATTTAGGTCCCAATTGATAAAGGTTCAGTGATTTCTTGGAGAGATAAACCTAACAATTCTTCCAAATTTTCTACAAGAACTGAATCTCGCGTGTATGATATTTGTTTCTTGAGATCCCTCCTCCTGGGTAATGCAAGAATTACATTCAATGCTCCAAGTTTCCTTATGTAGGATTGTGTATGTCTCCAAAAATGATCTATTTATTCAAACATGACAACATATACAGGTTTTGTGTTTTCTTCTTCAGAATTTAACCTTACTTGTTCTTCAGTTTCAAGATCGAAATATTCTAGGAAAATTGTTTCAAAGGTGGTTCCAGTGGAATATTTTCTCACAAACGGATTCCCTTTCCAGCCATGCACTGGAGGCCCTCCTTCCAGCGCCAAATATGTTGATGCCTGTAAATTCCCAAGCATCGATAGTAGGGATTCTCCCCAGTAAGCTATCCCAACTAGATCGTCCACCATTTGGTGTTGGGAATTCGTCAGGTTAACGGTCCGACTACCGTAGATTCATTTGTTTAAGTTCTTTATCGGTTGTGTCCAGGTTCACTGTCTATGTGATTTTTTAATTAAAGGATGAAATACAAGTGCCTATTTAAATGTATATAATTGACATACATAAACCACACTAGCGATGTGCAGGTTATTACCGCTCTTGCCTTATCAATTATCTATTTATTCCTAAACTAATATAACTCTCCTATCCTATCATATCCCTGTTGGGAACAATTTCAAATTAAGAGTAATAAACTGGAAATTTTCATACAAGTCTAACAGATAGTTTTTGTTGGAGACATCTACCATCATACACACTCTTTCGGTCAAATTGGCCTAGTTAAACCATTATCCTAAGTTTAATTGACATTAGTGGAGCATTAATTGCCATCATCCAGTCACACCCACGCCTACCTACAGTCAAGGAGGCTAACTTAGCCTTCTCCTACAGTCAAGGAGGCTAACTGGAGCACTCCAGGGGTTATCTGAGTGACATTAATGTACCTAATTGCTAACTGGTGGTTACTTTCAGTTCAACCATTCAGTTACAGTCAGTTAAGGTGCCTCCATTCATTAAATATATTATTTAATGATTATTTATTATTATTTAATGAACTGGAGTCAACAAGGCGCCTCCACCAACTTCTCATGGTTAGTTCAGCTTCAGTTAACCTCATCAGGGTTCATTGGAGTCATGCAGGACTAGCACTTGATGGTTGGATTGCTATGACATGTGTTTGATCTCCTTCAGTTGATATTCAGTCATTTATTGCACTCTAACTTCAGTTAGGGTTTGGTGAGTCAATTAGGGTTTTGGTCAAGTGGTTAACTGAGTGAGATTGCATGGCAAAGAGTCAGTTAATCTAGACTCACTCATTGAATTTGAATTGTCCCTTACGTATTCAAATTCTTCATTGATTTAAGCCATTTCTCAGCATGGAAATTGTAACCCATTATTGTTTATTAAATATACAGAGAGGAAACCATTTCTGGTTCCGATTATTTCCAATTCATGAGTATTTGTTAATTATTCTTTGATGATTTTGATTCCTAGTTCCTAGATCATGTGCAAGAATTAATATGGTATCAGATCTTACGGCGGGACGAAGATCAATCTCTCAAAAACAAGATTTTTGATAGATTTCTCCATGAAATTTGAGCTCAAAAATCCGGCACTGCACCAGAAGCCAAGGCTTACCACTCAATATCCCAAGTAAAAAACTTGTTGATCAAGCTTGCTTGATTGACTATGCTGGGTGTGATGAAAGCCTAAAATGTGCAGGCTGTCCGACCTTACGGTGCCCCTTTTGTTTTGATTTTCAGGTCTTAACAGGTACAACTTCGAATGGACTCATCAATCCCTCTTCTCACCCCATTCACAAGCTATTCGAAATGGAAGTTGAAGATGATTGCATCTCTGAAGAGACAAGGTCTTTATGAGGTGTCTATTGGAATTGGAAGAGAGTCTTATGAGAATGAGAATGACTGGCTAAATGACAATGATAGAGCTATTGGAACAATATGTCTAGCCCTTGATGATAGCTTGTACTACCTTAATCTTGGTTCTACTGAATACCCAAAGGATCTCTGGACAAAATTGGACAAAACCTTTGGCAAGCACAATGAGGATTATAATAGTACTTTGAAGATCACAGCCAGCACCACAAGAGTTCTTTACTCAAAAGTCTCAGCCTCTACTCTCTCTGATGAATTTGTTCAAGATGAAGATGAAGCAGAATCTTCTACACATTCAATTCGAATTGAAGAAAGTCTCCATGAAGTGACTCCTTTTCCTGATGCTCCAGAAGTTCATTAGATCTATGATATCTCATATTCTCATATTTCTGAAACAGAAGAAGAAATTCGAATATCTGATATTGAATAAAAATACCGCTGCACTTCCATGCAAACATTCACTGGTGATTTTCCTTTGAATTCTGTGCAAAATTTACCATTTCTGAAACAGAAGAAGACATTCGAATATCTGATATTGAATAAAAATACCGCTGCACTTCCATGCAAACATTCACTGGTGATTTTCCTTTGAATTCTGTGCAAAATTTACCAGTAATTGCTTCCGAAAGTGAGGAGAAATTTGAATTTTATTCCTCTAATATTGCTGTTGGTGTGCAAATATGTAATACCTTGGATATTTTGGAAAAAATATTAGATTATAAGAGTGACACATTCGCTCCCCATGATCTAGATATTCCGGCAAATTCCTGCAGTATTGCATGCACCAAAATTCAAAATTTTGAAGAAGAAGAAAGCTGTGCATCTACCGTCTCGGTTGACCATAATTTTGGATCTGATATGAACCTTATTGGATATGATATGATCTTATTTGGATATGATCTGATATTTCTTGGTTCAAAATTTCAGGTTCATAAACCTTCAGTACTGCTTGTAGCTGTTCTCATCAACGGTGTGAAGAAACAAGTACCGCAAGTCACCTTTGAAACTGCTGCTGGGGATTTGATTTCATTTCACAGTTTTGAATATGTTGTGAACTTATTTAGATCTGATTTACATTCTGATATGATATTATTTTGTTCATATTTTAAAATCCAAAAGCCTTCAGTCATGCTTGTAGCTGCTCTCACCAATTTCGGTGTGAAAAATCAAGTACCGCAGTTCTTCTTCAATTTTGCTGCTGGGGATTTGGTGTTAGTTTCCTCTTATGAGGTTTATGATATTTTATTTTGTGATTCATTAGATATTTTAGAATCTATATCATATTATGGAGCTCAAGCATTCTCTTTCCA
Source organism: Pseudotsuga menziesii (assembly GCA_001517045.1). Lineage (NCBI taxonomy): Eukaryota > Viridiplantae > Streptophyta > Pinopsida > Pinales > Pinaceae > Pseudotsuga > Pseudotsuga menziesii. The sequence continues at coordinate 8,054 of LPNX010986314.1, forward strand.
GAGTCCCAGGGATTCTCTACCTTTGGTCACAAGCTCATCTCCTCACAGAACTAGTAAAGAGGAAGACATTCTNGATTATGGAGCTCAAGCATTCTCTTTCCAGAGTCCCAGGGATTCTCTACCTTTGGTCACAAGCTCATCTCCTCACAGAACTAGTAAAGAGGAAGACATTCTGCATCCGCTTGGACACTTGCTCCTAATATTTGGGGCTGATTTTACCAATAATGGTTTTCTGTTCAGGACTGCAACATATTAGTTTCTTGAGTGTTCCACACATGGTTCAAATACTCAAGAACCTTTGCTCTCTCTTCAGATGATTTCAGTTGCTCTACATGGGTCCAGTTTTCATCGTGCAGCTGTTTATATTTCTGATTCAGTTGAGTGCATTTTTTTTCTTCCAAAGTGGAAGATTCCTCCAGACATATTCATTTATTTTGGATTTAGAGGTTCACATGCACAGTCTCAGGATGCTGCTGCATAGAAGAACCANTTCAGTTGAGTGCATTTTTTTTCTTCCAAAGTGGAATATTCCTCCAGACATATTCATTTATTTTGGATTTAGAGGTTCACATGCACAGTCTCAGGATGCTGCTGCATAGAAGAACCAATTCTTGATTTACTGCTTAGTTTGAGGGGGGGTATTTTTCCCATGAGGTTTTTCCCGTTTCCTTGGTTATATTAAGCAGTTACTTTATTGTATAGCGTGACCTATGGCCTTAGTTTCTAGGGCCCTAGCATTTTATGCATCTATGTTTTCTAACTCTTCCTGAGTATAGCTTAAGGGGGGGTGTTGGAGACATCTACCATCATACACACTCTTTCGGTCAAATTGGCCTAGTTAAACCACTATCCTAAGTTTAATTGACATTAGTGGAGCATTAATTGCCATCATCCAGTCACACCCACGCCTACCTATAGTCAAGGAGGCTAACTTAGCCTTCTCATACAGTCAAGTAGGCTAACTGGAGCACTCCATGGGTGATCTGAGTGACATTAATGCACCTAATTGCTAACTGGTGGTTACTTTCAGTTCAACCATTCAGTTACAGTCAATTAAGGTGCCTCCATTCATTAAATATATTATTTAATGATTATTTAATGATTATTTATTATTATTTAATGAACTGGAGTCAACAAGGCGCCTCCACCAACTTCTCATGGTCAGTTCAGCTTCAATTAACCTCATCAGGGTTCATTGGAGTCATGCAGGACTAGCACTTGATGGTTGGATTTCTATGACATGTGTTTGATCTCCTTCAGTTGAGATTCAGTCATTTATTGCACTCCGACTTCAGTTAGGGTTTGGTGAGTCAATTAGGGTTTTGGTCAAGTGGTTAACTGAGTGAGATTGCATGGCAAAGAGTCAGTTAAGCTAGACTCACTCATTGAATTTGAATTGTCCCTTAGGTATTCGAATTCTTCATAGATTTAAGCCATTGCTCAGCATGGAAATCGTAACCCATTATTGTTTATTAAATATACAGAGAGGAAACCATTTCTGGTTCCAATTATTTCCAATTCATGAGTATTTGTTAATTATTCTTTGATGATTTTGATTCCTAGTTCCTAGATCATGTGCAAGAATTAATAGTTTTAACCACACAATATTCACATTTACAACAGAAAGAATCCCAAAGATAGCTTTGTTATGATAAAACAATTTATTACTCATTTCACACATAAAAATTTGCATAGAAAGTAAAATCATTCATCACCAATGAAGTAATTCAAGAAATTTAGAATGATCTCATAGTATTTGTTACAAATGCAAGAAGAAGTAGTTCCAGATTAAACATTCCACACATTCTAGGAAAAATATCTATGCATGATTTTTTGAGCAAACATATCCTTCNTCCTTCTCCTGCTATCATTCCTCGTAAAACTATTCTCCCCAAAATGGAACACTTCTAGATCCTTCACAAAATATTCATCCCCTTTAACTCTTGAAAATTTATAGGCTCCGATACAGAAGGGCAATAGAGGAAATGAGCCTTTTTTATGATCATGCAAGTAGCTGCTAATCCCATTTATGAATACTTTACTCACAGCTTCCTTGTGAACTACAAAGTCCATTGCATATCTGGGAAAAAGGGATGGAGCTCAAGAACATCCATGCATTCTAATGTACGTTCCCTCCTGTGAGAAGTAGTAGTCCCCATATTCACTTATGAATGCCATTGCATTTTTAGACAAGCAGTTTGGTTCTTCATGGAAAATTACCTAGTAGAGAGGCATGAGGAACTCTTCACATATGAGATTATAATAACTTGCATATCAATGGGCCCATAGGATATGATAAGCCACGTAGATTGGAGATTCAACTCTCTTTCAGATGCACCCCAACTTAGGAAATGGGTGTTTAGCCAATATGAAATCTATGAGGTATGAAGAGATATAGAATTATACCTTCTTTTGGGTTAAACCTCCTTTTGCAGCTGTGATTGATGAGGACAAGCTATCTAAGATGATGTCTTCCCAATGAAAAATTGTGCCCTGAAAGGCTATGTAGTAAATTAGAGGTACCCAATTTAACTTGTAGATTGTCCCATCTTCCTTGCCAAAAATTCTGCTCAGCAATAAAGTTGTAATTCTAAAAGGGGTCCTTAAGCTTTGACATTCATATTCTTTGCTTGCTTTCTATNATAGTCCCATCTTCCTTGCCAAAAATTCTGCTCAGCAATAAAGTTGTAATTCTAAAAGGGGTCCTTAAGCTTTGACATTCATATTCTTTGCTTGCTTTCTATCTCAACTTATTTCCTGATACTACCATTTTCTTAGCATATTCCAAGGGATCTATGTTTATATCTTTGATCCAATCTTCAATCAACATGACCTGGGATGGCGATAACTTGTATGATGCTTCTATATGAGCTAGATGGAATGAGGAAAATACCTCCGCTTTGATGTCGAAAATGATTCTTGATGTGGGATCAACTTGTGGTAAAATCCACCTGATAACCTACAAACAGGGAAATATTTCTGGGCATGTAGCTGCTTTGGCGACGCCCAAACGTTTTATATTTTGATACAAAACCATTTCTTCGATACCTACATCATGGATTTCTTGGTCTTGGATCATTTGATACAATTCCCCCCATTTGAATTCAGGGGCAATTCCTGTTACTTATTTTGTATCTTCAAACATGGTTTCTATCTTGGTATCTAATATAGCCTCCACGTCTGAATCTTCTTCGCTTACCTTAGAATTTTTCCTAGAACCCTTCTTAGGAATTTGCAAATCCAATTGAATAGAAGAAAATGGTACAAGCAATTTAAACAACAATTTGTTGAAGCGATTTCTTTTTGTTACTAGCACTAGGCTGTGTTGAGAGAACAACATACATGCTTTCAATTTTTCTTTTCTTTTCTCCTTTTTTTAACAATGTTCAGATGTGTGGGACATAGTATGAAATTGAGAAAGGTAAACAAAAAACACTTCAAAATACTCTTCCCAACATTTTATTAATAAACCCACAAAAATTATCGGTGGTACTTGTGGTTTGCGATAATGATTAAGTTGATAACTCAATGGCGTTGCTTAAGGGATTATAATTTAGTTTTATGGGAAAAAATGTGAGTTGTGGTGTGATTAATCTATGGCAGAGACTGCAAACCAGGGCTCGAGNGATTAAGTTGATAAATCAATGGCGTTGCTTAAGGGATTATAATTTAGTTTTATGGGAAAAAATGTGAGTTGTGGTGTGATTAATCTATGGCAGAGACTGCAAACCAGGGCTCGAGCCAACGAATCCATGATCAATGAATCAGTTGCCGAGAATACTACAGTGGGGTATGAGGACCTCAAGATAAATGCAGGTTGCCTCTTTTGCAAATAAATCAACGAGAAGCCTAAGAAAACTACATGGATACCCTACTTTATCTTCCCAAGAAAACACTAGTGGCATGAAATGCTTTGGTTATATGGGTAGGTTCCTATGTTGGTCTTATGGCAGTAAAGGAATCAGTATTCTTAGCCAAAGTGCACAAAACTACTACCTACGGTCAAACCACTCCCCAAAACATGGTTAAGCCAATGAAGAGCTCACAGGGAACTTGGAATGAGGTAGGGAAAATGGAGAGAGAAGAAAACCTTAAATGCGTGAAACTTCAACAATTCTAAACCCAATGACTACTCTACCAGGTGATATGGTGAGGAAGGTTCAAAAACCCAATTTAATATAGAAAAGACAACCAAAACAATAAAAAACAACACTCGACAAAAGGAAAAGAAAAATATAACTTTTAAAAGCCATACGAGAACAGGGTGACATACCTATCAGTAGCTGAGAGGTTGTGAAAGATAGCTGAGCACAACGGGGCAGTGTACTTGTCTTATAATGACTAGTGAAGGTGAAAATGATGTTTTGCAATAATCAAACAAAATATCCTCTACCGTATTTATACAAAGTGAAATAAAAAAATAGTCATTAATAGGGTTGGTGGATTCATAAATGTCATTTGGCGCGTACTTTTTCGATGCTCGCCACCTCCTAAGAAACAACATCGTCGATCAAGTCAGTGATATTTCTTGAGTTTCTCTGAGTGATCGATGTCACCAGGTGAGATTCCTCAAAACGTGTGTGTGTCTTATGATTTCCCAGTGATCGTTTCCACCCATTTATCTGAGTTTCCACGACAATCCGTTTCAAGCAAACACACCGATGTCAGTGCTCAACTTCTTCTTGAGAGTTGATCCATGTCCCTTTTAAATTTTTTGCTTTGACCTACAACTATGCTGGGGGAACTCGTCGAGTTTCCATGAAATTGGTCGCCATCACTGGATGAATATTTCTGACTAAATCCTTATTTTTACTTACGGGCAAACTGATTTTCCACTGCCGACCATTTCAGTGGTAGTCACTCAAGTGTTCTGAAAGTTTGGCTTTTGCTGGTCAATCAGATCAACACGCTGAATTCCTCCAAGATTTTCGACTTAAATTGCCTAGTTTCTCCGAAAAGGAGAAATGATGAAAAACTAATGTTTTTCTTCCGACAGTGTCACCTCAACTCATCGAGTTGTTCCGATAATATCGACTCGAGTTATCGAGTTCTTTCAACCGCATCAGAGAAAAACTCTAATTTTTACTTATTCGAAAAAGCCTTCTTTCCTCGATCTTTCAAAAAACTAAGTGTTGAAGTGTGAACTTCTTTGAATGAGAAAGAAAGAATCTAAGTCTACTTCTAAACAAAGTAAAAGAGGGGGCCCTAAAATAATAATAAAATTGGGGAAGCAGATGCAATAGAAACACCTGGAAAACTAAACATATGATGGAACATGACATGCCTGGCCACATTCTATGCACTGGTGAGGCTCAGTGGAAGTTTCCTGATTTGTCGATCCACACTTACTATTATATGGTCCTGCACCATGGGGAGGTGATGGTTGTACACCAATAGGGAGAGATGGACATGACTGGCCCATATGATCAATGAGGGAACTATGGAAGATAATGGCCTACGTCAGACTCAAGAATTCCTCATGTGTCTGTGGTATCATATCATGTTCATGCGGTACATCTAGCCTAGGAAAATTCCTACGAGGTGGAGGTATTTGCCAATTGGAATCTTGATAACTAACATTGGGACAGTTTTGAGGCATCCCTTAACCAATGCCTTGGAACTCCAACATGTCAAAATAATTGACATGTTTTTCAAGCATGAACTTGGCATACATCTTTTAAAGGAAATATAAGGGAATTTCCCTGTTGTTATGAGGTGGCACATCGAAAACCATAAACTACCGATCCATCCAATTCTCATCAAATGGTGTATTTATAGACCACTCAATAGAGATGTGAGGTCTATTTGTGTTTGTAATTTTCCCTGCTCAACGTTCTCTTTAAACAAAGAAAATATATAATCTTTGGTGATCTTTAGGTTTTTGTTGTCATTGTGAGTCAAGGTGTCTACATATTGTTGTCGTTTCCATTCTCTATATGATACATAGTCATATAGGGCACCATTTTACTGGGTAGGGGTTTTTATAATGCCATCTAGTGACTCTATAAGTGAGGGATGTAGTTTTTCTCTACCGCTCCAGATCCCCCCCAATCTCTTTCAGCCTCACTATCTCTGCATCGGGATCCATGCGAGCCACTGCAATCATAAATACCACAAAAAATGTTAGAAACACTACACATGGTATAATGACATTTTTGGAAATGTAAAAATGTACAAGTGTTACAAATAATGACACGAGTATTTATAATTTAAAATTTAAATTGAAAAATTACACTAGAGAATCAACATAAAAAATTCCCATGTCAATTTTCTTTTAAATTAGTCATGAACATACATGCCTACACAATGAGATGTTCCCCATATACAAATAATTGTTATTACTATTGCAAACTAATCCTTGTGACTCTAACCTAGAAGGTATTTATATGCTTGTAGCTTTGTGGAAAAAGGTTTTGAGTTAATCACATTGATACATGGTAAGGAAGGTAAGACTAGAAGAGATTATAAAATTCATATGTTTTAAAATTAAGTTACATTATGAAATACATGATCAAGATTATTATTGTCTCATTAAATGTGGTCCCAAACCACCTTGTATACTCATTTATCTTTGAGTGTGTTATGTTGGTTGAGTTACCACGAATTTATGTAATGGATTATTCATAACCAAGTACAGTTTTTTAGTTAGTGTGTCTTCTATGTGGTCCCTCTTGGTTACATGTTGATTTTAACATAGTGCAAATTTTTTACTATCCAACTAATGCCAAAACTACTTGTCCTAGTCATAGGAGTTCTATCACCAATAATGTTTGGCGGAATACTAAAAATGGAACTTGGTGCAACTATAATATTATATATATTAGTGCAAAGAAAAGTTGGGGAAATGAGAGGTTTTCATGTTCTAGCACACCAAATTTTGTTAAGTTTCTAACATGACAAACACTACCAAGTTTCAAGTACATATTGCAAAAGCTACTTGTAGTTCAATTTGCATAAAGAAAAACCTTGATATGGAAAATACTCCCTAATTCCCCACCTCAAACTATGGGAAATTGCATACTATCACAGTAAAATCATGTTTCTATGAACTATGCAAAGTCTTCCAATATATTAATCAAATAGTTGCATGATATTCACAAAGAGTCCATCCCTAGGATTCCAGTGTATCTTTTGAAAAAATTAGAGCTTTCACACTCAACCTCCCAATGAAATTTTTTAAGTATAAAAGGTCAAATTGGGATGTCTATACATCAAGGCACTATAAGAAAAATTAGGAGTATTTAAGGCATGTTAACAATACCTAAATAAACAGAATGGGGTCATGTTGATTCTCTCACACATACACCAAAACCTTGGCACAAATAAACAATATTTTCTTTGAATGTGGAAAATTGTTTTGCTGGTTCAAGTAAATAGTATTTTAAGTTTGAAAGTGGAATTGTTTTGTTGGTTTGTGAGTTTGTTTGATTATTTTGTGAGGTTTTAGAGTTCATTATAGGGTTTTTTAATGTTTTTTAGTATGAAAATTGGATGAAAATTGAAAGAAGAACAATATTTACTTGTGGGGGAGAATAAATTTATTGAAGATGCCTCTATATGCCAAAATCTTGCTTTTGGTTCATGCTTGTCATCGGTCGAACTGAAAAATCATCAGAATATGAGGAATTGTGTCATGGGCCGATTTTGTGCATAAATACAATTCTACTAAAACACGTATATGTTTTTTCTCTATAAAATGCGTACGTTTTTTAGAGAGAGANTGAAAAATCATCAAAATATGAGGAATTGTGTCATGGGCCGATTTTGTGCATAAATACAATTCTACTAAAACACGTATATGTTTTTTCTCTATAAAATGCGTACGTTTTTTAGAGAGAGAAAAATGTGCATGCTTTGTTTTCTCCTATCCTTCATGGCATCACAGTTGGATGCCTCAGGCTTGTCCATTCCTAAAGCTAAGAAACCCATAAGTGTTTCTAAATTATACATGGGATGTGCATTTTCAAAAACATCAACTTGTTTTGCAAAACATCAATTGCATCTAAAAGGTCCATCATTTCCTTGTGAGGGTGCATGTGTATATGCTAGAAGGAGTTGTGGAGTGAATGGTGTGGTTGAGTGTGATCAATGATAGGTATATGAATAGAATGAAATGGTTATAAGTAGTCGATGAAAATATGAAATCAACAAAGTTAATGGAATGTGAATGTAATATTCAATGAAATGAAAGAATTGTAAACGTGGAAGAAAAAAATAAAAAAAAATGGTGAACTTGGTATTAATAGTGATTTGATTTTTTCTTGAACTTTGAAGTAGAACTTTGATCCTTGAATCTTATTTATATATTATTATTGTATGAAAAATTTTGTGAATACATAGCCCAAATCAATGATGAATGTTGATATCTTGAATACAAAAAATAATGCATTATGAGCTTTCTTTGTTGATGTTAACATTTTGTGAAGAAAACCATTATTTGGATAATATGGAATACTTTTCTATTTCTTTTATCTTGTACACTCTTTTTTTTTCTTTAAGATATTTTTCACTTCACTAGAGAAGATTTATTTGGATACAAGGATTGAGTGAAATGAGAGTTCTTTTCTAAGCACATGACATTTTTCCTATAATTGTTTTAATTTTCCTGAATGTTCTAATTTGTGGTTATTTGGTTGCTACTGAGTTGATTGAATACTGTGATCATAAATTCTTTAGAATCTTCCTCGCAAACCTTCAACTTGATTTGAGTGCACTTCTAGGGATGTTGATAATTCTAGGAGTTTAAATGCATTTTTCAATATAGAAAATGAATATTGGACAAAGTGCATTGTGAGTTGTAAACTATTATTGGTGCAATCAAGTGACCATTGTAAGTCAAGAAATCTAAATTCTTCGTTGTCAATTTCCTCGTAAACCTTGGAAAACTTTTAGAAGTTTAATTCTTGATGATGATGAGATCTCGAATTGTTTGGAATAATAAAATCTATACATTAAAAAGTGAATTTCCATTAAGTCTTAAACTTGCTTTCCCTTGAAGTGTAACAACTTACTGAAGATATAATATATCAATTCCATTTAGATTCAAACTACAAGCTTAAAATTCCTCTATGTTTTGGTAGTCCTTGTAACAACTTACTAATTTAAGTGAGAGGCCGCATTTAAATGAATATCATAATTAGAATCCATTAATTATAGCTTTCATTTTGTAGGTTATATGTACTTATTATTAATATTTGACATTTATCTTTTCAGGAAATTACATATGAACCTAAATAAAGAACTTGTAAAACTTGTGAAGTGAATTGTAAATTATTGAATATCTTTCTTGCAGAGAAAATTTGAATTTACTTTATTGAATAAAGTAAAATCCATGGAATTGTATACATAGAGATGGGGACCTTTTGTCCACATAGTCCTGTGGAATACTACACTTTGGCTTTTTGCATTGCCTTTGAACCTCAACATTCTGGATGGATTCAGATTCGGCTTTGTGAAAGCATGTCATATTATATCACTTCTCGACGATATGTATGACACCTTCAGATACGATGATGAGATCCAACTCTTGACAAGCGACAACTAAGAGGTGGTGATGACCAATCCAATGAATTTATGGAAAAATTTGAATCTTTTTATTGTACTAAAGTCTGTTCAAACGTATGATTAGCCTCCCACTGCATGCGCACAACAAATATGTTGTCAATTTAACATTGTCAGAAAGAAATATTGAAATATTATCATCTATACATCCCATTCAAGGCTTACATTACATAACTAATCCTATTTTGGTTGAACATAGTTGAGTATGTCTTAGAAGCCTAGGATTTAATGTTGTAGCTTCGAAGATGTGGTGGGAATCTAAATTTTCAATCCAGATACAACATGTACCTCCTTACAACAGAAACATGTATCTAATTGTTGGTACCATTGTTTTTTTTGCAGAATGTTAGTGAGGCACGGACGGTACATGCAGTTACACAGTGGACTACCATCACTTACAAATGGATGGTAAGTAAAAATGTTATATTGTATTGGAATTTGAACAAATGTACATAGAACTTTGTATTTATTTTTAAAGGTTGAAAAACTAAAGTACAAATTTTGATTTGTGTGTAGTCTCTAGAAATGAGATCTGATCATCTTGTTCAACGTTGGGGAACACCATCGAGAAGCCGAAAAATAAAGATAGGCTTCTCAAAATCCACTGACAGTGGCAATGAAAGGGGGGATACATAGAATTCATGTGTGGGGGAGATAAATAGAATTTGTGCATAGGGGGGATACATACATGTACCATTTTGTTTGTATACACACAGATGTACAATATGATCCACTATTTTTTATTATGTCCATGGCATGCCATTTTTGAAAACCTTATATATACATATAATACAAAGCAAGGTTTAGATTTATATATATGGTTGACTTGATATGGGAACATGCAATTTATTATATTCCTTTTAGATATTATTAACTATGTATTTAATTAAGTATGTGTTTAATTAAAATGATACTTAATGTGTGGTTCACCAGCGTAGCTTTCATATCATCTCTCATAGTCTCCAACCAATTGTTTCTTTCTCTATATCCACTATGCTTCTTCAAATGTAGTACGTCTAACTTCAATTTCAACGTAATATGTATTGTATAAGTATTCAAGAAAATATTTATAACTTCTTGAAGTCCTACGTTCTCTTGTAGATCTTCTAACATG
>LPNX010986314.1:19027-34904 GCA_001517045.1 Pseudotsuga menziesii
TCCTTATGTGTTATTTATGTTTAATATATTATTTCTGTATGATTTTGTTTCTTTATAAATTCCATTTCTCTTATAAATAGTGCAGTGAGGTGATGGGTGAGAAATAAGGTACACCTATTAGTAATGATATTTGGTTTGAGGAATCCATTTGTGCATCATTCATATTAAAAAGATAAATATAAATATAATATCCCATATTGGTATTAGTGGACCAAGGGATAGCCACGTCCACTACCATTCATTTTCTCACCCAACAAGGATGTTTCATGTGATAGTATTAACCTATTCAACATATTTTCAATATATGTTTCATGAGATAGTTTGATTTAAGGAAACTGAGCAAATCCCTTGTTTATGAAATCAATGCACAATGTAGTCACTGGGTCATGCGAACACGGTGGATAGGCCCCGCTAGATGCAGTTTCATGCAACGAGACCAACTAAGTCAATCGTTCATCAATCCGACCTTTGGTTGTCGATTTGTGTCGAGTTGAAAGTCACCTCAAAATGTGGTTTAGGGACACTTGGTGACTACGGGAGCGAAAAAAAATGGAGCAACATAACTGTATGTCGTTGGCTCCTATAAGTGTGTATGATAAATTCCGATATGGAAACACTACCAATACTCACACGGTGGATTTTTTGGCAGAGTTGACCCACCAATGTGTTGATGTATTTGTAACTTCATAATTTATTCACTTGTGTATCTTATGTATTGTACTTCGATGCTTATTCCGGGAAGTATCTGTAATGTAATTGAGTCATGTCATGCCCTGATGCTTCGATTGGGAGATTCAATAATGTAAAGAAGTCATGTAAATTCATAGAGTATAACCCTCCTTATTGATCAAGGGTTAATGTCCTCGCAGTTGTGGGGCCCTAGGGTTATTAGACTCTCCTAGAGAAGTCATCCCTAGTGAGTTATTGTCAAGTCAGGAATTAGTATAAATAGAGAGAGAGCCTCTCTATTTAACACACATTCATACACATTCACTCACACTCAGTTGTAGCGCATAACTAAGAGAGAGAAGAAGCTGGGACAAGAGAGAGAGCCTACTATTATCAGGAGTTCATCTTACTGTCTTTGGGTTTTACTTTTCGTGTTGATTCTATCCCTGAAGAAGTTGCAGGGCTTTATCCTTCATGGTTTCCTCGAGGAAAATATTTGTGTTCATGTCTCTTGTGATTTATTGTTGTGCTTGTTATTCTCTCAGATAATATCCTAAGATCATATCACTTAAATGTTAAAAATATAACATGGTATCAGAGATAACCTGAGAAGAAGACACTTTGCAGCTTCTGAAGCTAGGGCTTCCTACTTTTTGGATCTCTCTCCACATATTTTCAAAAAAAGGAGGTTGAGCTGGCTCTCCTCTCTAGGGTGCATCTTTCTGTCGAAGCAGAATCTGATTCTGAGCATTTTCAGTTTTTGACCCGACATTGTTGCCGGAAATTAGGGATTTCCATAGAAGAGGAATTTTTGAGTGAGCCTAGAATTGGATTTATCTCCTCCCCAAAATCGAATTTTAGAGATCAAGATCAAATTTTTTGGTTGGGTAGAACTTTGGGAAAGTCAAACCCTAATCTTCTCCTGAACCAGAAAACCAGCTTTGCAGAAATTTAGCTCGAGATCAAGTTCTGACATCTTAACCTGGTAAGATCTAAATCTTTTGCATTTCCATTTGAGGTTCTATGTTAAAGATGTCTCGTCATACCAATCTTGAAGAAAATCTTGAGGGAGATGATAACTTCCGAGCTTGGAAGTATAGGATCTCCCTGGTCCTAGAAGAAAATGAGTTGGACTCTTACATCAATGAAGAGGTTCCAGTTCCAGAGGGAGATGAGGATAATTCCTTACACAAGAATAAATTGGTCATGGATAAGAGGATTATTGCTGATTCAATCAAGGATCACCTCATACCACAGGTTTTCTCTATAAAGACACAGATTCCCTGACCAAGTTATTTGAAGGGAAGAACATAAACTGAAAGATGACTCTAAGAAACCAAGTGAAGAATGTAAAGATCCAGAATGCAGAGACCATCTAGTCTTACTTTAAAAGGGTCTCTCAGATCAAGGAATAGATGGAAGCGATAGATGAAGAAGTAGAGAATGCAGAAATTGTGATGACCACCTTGAATGGTCTCCCTAGGGCATGGGACTCTTTCATTCAAGGGATCTGTGCCAGAAAGAAGCTAGTCAAGTTTAGCAGACTGTGGGAGGAATTCTCACAAGAAGAAGCTCGAATATCAACTCGAGAAGAAAATATGGGAAGTGAAGATCAAGCTCTCACAATACAATCCAAGAAAATTAGAACAGACCATCACAAAGGTAAGCACTCTTGCCAAAAGAAAACACTATAAAGTCTAACAAATATTTTCCTAAGTACATTTACTTTACATGTGATGAAAGAGGACACCTTGCAAAGATATTTTCCTAGAAACAAATATAGATCTCACAAGAGGAAGGGAAACAAGAAAAGACATCATGCTCATACTGCAGAAGATGATGAGCCTTCCAAGAAGAGAATCAAACAAGATAGTGATGATTCTTCAAGTAATGAAGAATATGTTTTGATTTCCACTCTCACGGGAAACATCACACAAGGAATGAATGTTTGGATTACAAACAATGGGGCTTCCAAACACATGACGAGATTCAAAGAATCATTTGTGAAACTTTCAGAACATGAATCACCCCACAAGGTAAAACTTGGGGATGACTACGAATATCCAATAAAAGGTAGTGGAGAATCCTCCTACAAATTAGACTCTAGAAATTCTATGAAAATGAAGGATGTCTTATTTGTACCAGGACTAAAGAAGAACCTTCTCTCCATCTATGCATTAGATGCAAAAGGTATAAGAGTTGCATTTATAAATGGCCAAGTCATCATGTGGTCAAAAGGAAAGACTATTGACGATGCAGTAATAATTGGAGAATAAGAGGGAGGACTATATAGATTAAAGGGCCAACCAGAACAAGCTTTGGTTCATGACTCGGTAGAACCAAATGAAATTTGGCATAGAACGCCTGCACAAGTGCACTATAGAGCACTACCACTTGCAATAAAATCTATTGAAGGTCTTCTAGAAATACAATAAAAACATGAAGGAGTATGCAAGGGATGTGCGAAAGGAAATAACAAAAAGAATACATTTCCAAGTAGAAAAAGCAAGGCTAAAGGAATCTTGGAAATCATTCACTCCGATGTCATCCAGTTCATTAAGCGTGTATGTATACTATGTTTCTTTCATTGATGATTTTTCTAGGAAGACATGGATATACTTCATAAAGAACAAAGATGAAGTATTCAGCAAGTTCAAGGAATTCAAAGCCTTGATCAAAAACTACATAGAGAAGAAGATCAGACAATGGTGGATAATTCACATCAAATGAATTCAAGGAATTATGCAAAGATTCAGGGATAAAGAGGGATTTGACCACTCCATATAATCCACAACAAAATGGGGTTGCAGAAACAAAGAATAGAATGATCATGGAAGCTACAAGGGAAATGTTTCATGATCAAGATCTTCCTATGCATCTATGGGAAGAAGAGGCTCGAATAGCTGTGTATGTACAGAACAATACTCCACATAGAGTACTCAAGAACAAGACACCTGAAGAAGTATCTTTCGGTAAGAAACCAGAATTCAGTCATCTTAGAATATTTGGTTGTCCATTGTACATACACATTCCAAAAGAAAAGAAGACAAAGTTAGATCCTTCAAGAAGGAAGGGTNAAGTATCTTTCGGCAAGAAACCAGAATTCAGTCATCTTAGAATATTTGGTTGTCCATTGTACATACACATTCCAAAAGAAAAGAAGACAAAGTTAGATCCTTCAAGAAGGAAGGGTATATTCGTGGGATACTATGAAAGCTCGAAGGCTTACAAAATATACTTCCCAGGATTCAATAAGATCAACATCAACAGGGACGTAACATTTGATGAAGACTCAGCTTACAACAAATCCAGAAAGAGGCCTGCTGAAGAACCTATAGAAATAGAAGTAACCAGAATTCATGACACAACCATAAACAAAGCAATTCCGGAAGAAGATCAAGAAATAGAAGAAACTCAAGAACCTGTAGATCCACCTGAGGAGAAGAATCCTCACAAGAGGAAACCTACTTGGGTACGAGAAACTATCTGAGGTGCAGAAGGAATGGGGCTCCATAAGAGATACACAGAGAAAAGAAAAGAACCAGGTCTTGCTCTAGTTATGTAGCCCTATTATGTGACTTCATTGATAAATAACCTTTCAACTATGAAGAAGCGGAAGAAAAGAACGAATGGAAGGATGTTGTGATCGAAGAGTATCAATCAATCATGAAGAATGATGTTTGGGATGTTGTCCAAAGACCAAAGGGGAGGTCTGTTGTGACTTTCAAATGGATCTATAAGATCAGGCATGCTGCATATGGTAGCATAGAGAAATATAAAGCAATATTTGTGGCTCATAGTTTCTCCCAGAAAGAAGGAATAGATTATGAAGAAATGTTTTCTCATGTAGCCAGATATACTTACATCAGATCAATACTTGCTTTAGCTGCAGTAATGAAGTGGAAATTACACCAAATGGATGTCAAGATAGCTTTCTTGAATGGTGTAGTAGAAGAGGAAGTATATGTGGAGCCCCCACCCGGTTTTGAGACACATGACAGAGAGACTCATGTGTGTAAGTTAAAGAAAGCCCTGTACAGTTTGAAACAAGCACCCAGGACATGGTATAGCAGAATTGACAACTTCCTATCCAGTTTGGACTTTACCAAGAGTAAAGCAGATTCCAAATTTTACTACAAGGTTGAAGAAGGGAACCCATTGATACCCCTACTATATGTAGATGATCTATTTGTAACAGGTGAGGATGGGTTGATTGCTGATACAAAGAGGAAGTTTGCTGNGTTTACTACAAGGTTGAAGAAGGGAACCCATTGATACCCCTACTATATGTAGATGATCTATTTGTAACAGGTGAGGATGGGTTGATTGCTGATACAAAGAGGAAGTTTGCTGCTGAGTTTGAAATGAAGGACTTGGATATGATGCACTATTTTCTAGGCATGGAGGTGTGGCAGAATGCAGATCGAATTTCCCTGGGACAAGGGAAGTATGTAGTAGAGATACTGAAGAGGTTCGGGATGATGGACTGCGAAGCCATGAACACACCTATGGAATCAAACGTGAAGCTATTGAGTGATGCTTCATCAGAAGTGGTTGATGCTATGATGTATCATCTGATGATTGGGTCCTTGACGTACCTGACGAATATGAGACTAGATATTTTCTTTACTGTGAACACATTAAGAAAATTCCTGATGGATCTGAGACATGTTCACTTGATTGCTGCAAAGCATATTCTGAGGTACCTAAAGGGTACAATTGATTATGGGCTCAAGTATGAGGTGAAACAAAAGATTAACCTAGAAGGTTATGTGGATTCAAATTGGGAAGGCAATGCCATTCATAGAAAGAGCACTTCAAGGTGTTGCTTCAGTATGGAATCATGTGTGATCTCCTACTTTAGCATGAAGCAATCTCGTGTGGCACTGAGTATAGCCGAAGCAGAGTATGTTGCAGCTTATTTGGCTAGTTGTGAGGCAATGTGGCTGAGAAATCTACTGTCTGATTTATTTAATCTCCAGATGGATGCTACTTATATATATTGCGACAACTAGAGTTGTGGGAAGCTGTCAGAGAACCTAGTGTTCCATGACAAGTTAAAGCATATCGAGATCAAGTATCACTATATCAGGGATATGGTGTAGAGGATCAATGAAGCTCCAGTATGTTGCGATGGACAAGAAGATAGCTAATCTACTAACCAAACCATTAGCCAAAGTAAAGTTTGAGTACTTCAGGGAGAAACTTGGTGTTCTGCCGATCCAGGTTCCCTCCAAAGGGAATTGATTCGTCCGTTGGTCTTTTTGACATGGTGGAAGGTTGAGCTTCATATGGTTAGATGTAAGTGCAGAGATGCTCTGATGTGATTGTGGGTTGTGTTACCACATGATTAGTGTAGAGATATTCTGATGTGATTGTGGGATGTATTCCCACCTGATCAATGCAAAGCCATTTTGATGTGATTGAGGGACAGGTTCCCACATGATCAGATATAAGCGCAGAGATGCTCTGATGTGATTGTGGGTTATGTTACCACATGATCAATGCATAGATAGTCTGATTTGATTGTGGGATGTGTTCTCACATGATCAGCGCAGAGTCATTCTAATGTGATTGAAGGATATGTTCCCACATGATCGGATGTAAGTGCAACGCCTTTCTGACATGATGAGGTCGAATATAAGTGCAGATCCTTTATGACATGATGAGGTTGGATGTAAGTGCAGTTCCTTTTTAACATGATGAGGTCGGATATAAGTGCAGAGCATTTCTGACATGATGAGGTCGGATGTAAGTGCAGATCCTTTTTGACATGATGAGGTCAGATGTAAGTGCAGATCCTTTCTGACATGATGAGGTCATTGTGAGTGTTGGGCCTTTCTGACATGGGTTTTGGATGTGTTCCTCCCATGGTCAGATGTGAGTGCCAGGCATTCCTTTCTGACATGGTTCTTGGATGTGTTCCTCCCATGGTCAGATGTAAGTGTTGGGTGGGCCTTTCTAACACGGTTCATTCCATGGTAACATACAAGTGCTGAAAATAATGAAGACCTACATGAAGGCTAGGCCTACAAATAGCATGAAAAAGGGTTGGCTTTGTATAACTTCCTGTGAGGAGTAGAATTGAGATAGCACCAGTGATGATGACCCAGTGATGATCCAGCAGTGACGATCTAGATCAAGTGATGATCCAGTGATGATCCAGATCAAGTGATGATCCAGACTTGATGATCATCCAGTGATGATCCATACTTGATGATGATCCAGTGATGCTCCAGATCAAGTGATGATCCAAACTTGATGATGATCCAATGATGATCCAGACTTGATGAAGATGACTTGACGATGAATATGACTTGAAGATGAAGATGAATTGAAGATGAATATGACTTGATGATGATCTAGATGATACAAAGAAGAAGACTTGTGTTGATAAATTGTTTCAAGAGAATACCTTCCTAGTTAAGAGGGAGTGTTGATGTATTTGTAACTTTGGAATGCATTCACTTGTATATCTTATGTATTATACCCCGATGTTTATTCCGGGAAGTATCTGTAATGTAATTGAGTCATGTCATGCCCCGATGTTCCAATCGAGAGATTCAATAATGTAAACAAGTCATGTAAAGTCATATAGTATAACCCTCCTTATTGATCAAGGGTTAAAGTCCCCACAGTTGTTGGGCCCTAGGTTTATTAGAATCTCCTAGAGAAGTCGGCCCTAGTGAGTTATCGTCAAGTTGAGACTTAGTATAAATAGAGAAGGAGCCTCTCTATTCATACACATTCACTCACACTCAGTTGTAGTGCATAACTGAGAGAGAGAGAAGAAGCTGGGGTAAGAGAGAGAGAGACTACTGTTGTTGGGAGATCATCTTACTGTCTTTGGTTTTTACTTTTCGTGCTGATTCTATCTCTGAGGAAGTTGTAGGGTTTTCTCCTTAATGGTTTCCCAGAGGAAAATATTTTTGTTCATTATCTCTTATCATTGATTGTTGTGCTTGTTATTGTCTTAGATAAAATCCTAAGATCATATAGCTTAAATGTAAAAATCTATCCGACCTCCAGTTGCCTTGTATCCCATGATGTTTCCTATCCATTCTGATGTGATTGAGGGATGTGTTCCCACATGATCGAATGTAATAATTCTAACATTATGAGTTCGAATGTAAGTGCAAAGCCTTTCATACATGATGAGGTCAGGTGTAAGTTCAATGCCTTTCTGACATGATGAGGTTAGATGTAAGTGGAGCGCCTTTCTGATATGATGAGGTCAGATGTAAGTGCAGCGCCTTTCTGACATGATGAGGTCAGATGTAAGTGCAGAGCCTTTCTGACATGATGAGGTCGAATGTAAGTGAAAATCCTTTTTGACATGATGAGGTCAGATGTGAGTGTTGGGCCTTTCTGACATGGTTTTTGGATGTGTTCCTCCCATGGTCATATGTGAGTGTTGGGCATTCCTTTCTGACATGGTTCTTGGATGTGTTCCTGCCATGGTCAGATGTAAGTACTGGGCAGGCCTTTCTAACATGGTTCATTCCATGGTCAGATATAAGTGTTGAAGACGATGAAGACCTACATGAAGGCTAGGACTACAACCAACATGAAAAAGGGTTGGCTCTGTAGAACTTCCTATCAAGAGTAGAATTGAGATAGCACTAGTGATGATCCAGCAGTGACGATCCATATCAAGTGATGATCCAGACTTGATGATGATCCAGTGACGATCCAGATCAAGTGATGATCGAGACTTGATGATGATCTAGTGATGCTCAAGATCAAGTGATGATCCAGACTTGATGATGATCCAGTGATGCTCCAGATCAAGTGATGATCCAGACAGGATGATGATCCAGTGATGATCCAGACTTGATGAAGATGAATTAACGATGAAGATGACTTGAATATGAAGATGGCTTGATGATGATCTAGATGATATAGAGAAGAAGACTCGTGCTGATCAATTGTGTGGAGACAATACCTGCCTAGTTAAGAGGGAGTGTTGATGTATTTGTAACTTCAGAATGTATCCACTTGTATATATTATGTATTGTACCCCAACATTTATTCCGAGAAGTATCTGTAATGTAATTGAGTCATGTCATTCCCCGATGTTCCGATTGGGATATTCAATAATGCAAACAAGTCATGTAAAGTCATAGAGTATAACCCTCCTTATTTATCAAGGGTTAAAGTCCTTGCAGTTGTGGGGCCCTAGGGTTATTAGAATCTCCTAGAGAATTCATCCCTAGTGAGTTATTGCCAAGTTAGGAATTAGTATAAATAGAGAGGGAGCCTCTCTATTTAACACACATTCATACACATTCACTCACACTTAGTTGTAGTGCATAACTAAGAGAGAGAGAAGAAGCTGGGACAAGAGAGAGAGAGACTACTACTGTCGAGAGATCATCTTACTATCTTCAGGTTTTACTTTTGGTGTTGATTCTATCTCTGAGGAATTTGTGGGGTTTTCTCCTTTATGGTTTCCTCTGGGAAAATATTTGTGTTCATTGTCTCTTATGATTGATTATTGTGCTTGTTATTCTCTTAGATAAGATCCTAAGATAATATAGCTTAAATGTTAAAAATCTATCCGACCTTCGGTTGTCCGTCAATCCGACCTTCGGTTGCCGATTTATGTCGAGTTGAAAGTCGCCTCAAAATGTGGTTTAGGGACACTTGGTGACTATTGGTGCGGAAGCGAAAAAACAAATGGAGAAACATAATTGTATGTCGTTGGCTCATGCAAGTGTGTATGATAAATTCTGATATGGGAACACTACCAATACTCACATGGTGGAGTTTTTGGCAAAGTTGACCCACCAATGCAAGAGTGGCATTCAAGGAAATTGAGCAAAACCATATTTTATGAAATCAATGCACAATGTAGTCACCGATCCATGAAAACATGGTGGATAGGTACCCCTAGATGTACTCGTATTCCAGGAGACAAACGGAGTCAACGGTTCATTGATCCGACCTCCAGTTGTCAATTTATGTTGAGTTGAAAGTCACCTCAAAATGTGGTTCATGGATACTTGGTGACTTTCGGTCTAGGAGAAAAAACCAAATGGATCAGCATAATTGCTTGTCGTTCACTCCTGCAAGTTTGTATGTGAAAGGTCGTTATGGGAACACTACCAGTAGTCATACGGTGGATTTTTTTGCAAATTTGACCCACCAATGCAAGAGTTGCATTCAAGGAAATTGAGAAAAACCCTAGTTTATAAAATCAATGCAAATTGTAGTCACTAGGACATGAAAGCACAGTGGAGAGAGACCTCTAGATGTAGTTGCATGCCAGGAGACCAACAGAGTCATCAATTCATCGATGCGAACTACGGTTTCTGATTTATGTCGAGTTGAAAGTCGCCTTAAAATGTGGTTTAGTGACACTCGGTGACTTTCGGTCCAGGAGAGAAAAACCAAATGGAGCATCATAATTGCATGTTGTTGGCTCCTACAAGTGCATATGGAAAATTCCTATATGGGAAAAATACCAATAGTTGCACAGTGGAGGTTTTTGCAGAGGTGACCCACCAATGCGAGAGTTGCATTCAAGGAAACTCAGCAAAACCTTAGTTTATGAAATTAATGCAAAATGTAGTCACCGAGACATGAAAAATGGTGGAGAGGCCCCCCTAGATGTAGTTACATTCTAGGAGATCAATGGAGTCAATGGTTCATTGATTCGACCTCTGGTTATCGATTTATGTTGAGTTGAAATTCACCTTAAAATGTGCTTCCAATTGACACTTGGTGACTTTCGGTCCGGGAGATAAAAACCAAAGGAGAAGCATAATTGCATGTCATTGGATCCTGCAAGTGTATATGGGAAAGGATTGAAATTCACCTCAAAATGTGCTTCCAATTGACACTTGGTGACTTTCGGTCCGGGAGATAAAAACCAAAGGAGAAGCATAATTGCATGTCATTGGATCCTGCAAGTGTATATGGGAAAGGACAATATGGGAACACTACCAATAGTTGCACGGTGGATATTTTTGCAGATTTAACCCAATAATGCAAGAGTTGCATTCAAGGAAACTGAGCAAAACCCTAGTTTATGAAATCAATGCACAATGTAGTCAATATACCATGAAAAAATTATGGAGACATCCTCCTATATGTGGTTGCATTCCAAGAGACCAATGGATTCAACGGTTCATCGATCTGACCTCTGGTTGTCGATTTATGTCAATTTGAATGTCGCCTCAAAATGTGGTTCACGGACACTTGGTAACTTTTGCATTCCAAGAGACCAATGGATTCAACGGTTCATCGATCTGACCTCTGGTTGTCGATTTATGTCAATTTGAATGTCGCCTCAAAATGTGGTTCACGGACACTTGGTAACTTTCAGTCCGAGAGCGAAAAACAAAATGAAGCAGCATAATTGCATGTCATTAGATATTGGAAGTGTGTATGGGAAAGGATGATATGGGAAAACTACCAATAGTCTCACGGTGGATTTTTTTAGAGTTTACCCACCAATGCAAGAGTTGCATTCAAGGAAACTAAGCAAAACTCTAGTTTGTGAAATCCATGGACAACATAGTCATCGGGGCATGTAAACATGATGGAGAGCCCCCCCTAGATGTAGTCACATGCCAAGAGACCAACAGAGTCTATGGTTCATTGATCTGACCTATGGTTTTTGATTTATTTCAAGTTGAAAGTCGCCTCAAAATGTTGTTCAAGGACACTTGGTGACTTTCGGTCCAGGAGTGAAAAAAAAATAGAGCAGCATAATTGCATGATGTTTTCTCCTGTAAGTGTGCATGGGAAAGTATGATATGGGAACACTACCAATAGTTGCACGATGTAATTTTTTTCATATTTGACCCACCAATGAAAGAGTTGCATTCAATTAAACTGAGAAAAACCCTAGTTTATGAAATCAATGCACAATATACTCACCGGGTCATGCAAACATAGTGGAGAGGCCCTTGTAGATGTAGTCACATGCTAGGATACCAATGGAGTCGGGGTTTCATCAATCTGACCTCCAGTTACTGATTTCTGTCGAGTTGAAAGTTGCTTCAAAATGTGGTTCAGGGACACTTTGTGGCTTTTGGTCTAGGAATGAAAAACCAAATGGAGCAGCATAATTGCNCCAGTTAATGATTTCTGTCGAGTTGAAAGTTGCTTCAAAATGTGGTTCAGGGACACTTTGTGGCTTTTGGTCTAGGAATGAAAAACCAAATGGAGCAGCATAATTGCATGACGTTCACTCCTACAAGTGTGTATGGGAAATTCCAATGTAGTAACACTACTAATAGTTGCATGATGGAGTGTTTTTAAGAGTTGACCCACCAATGCAAGAGTTTCAAGAGTTGACCCACCAATGTAATTAAATGTGCATAAATATAAAAAAAATCATTAAAAGTAAATTGCAACAACTCGAGAGCATTTTATTTTCTGAATTCTATTTGGTGGTGTCTAAATACATCGGTAGTTCTTGGTGACTCCAATGTGCCATAGATCGTGTTTGTGTCTTAGGCACATGAAAGACTAAACATTAGTATTCTCATCAGAAAATAAAGAGAACCCAATGAAATTGTGAACATTATTTATAGATAACTCATGTGAGGGTGTAGCATTGTGTTTATACTATATAGTATCCTGTGAATAGTAGGATGTTTGTGAATGGTATTCGTCAATCATAGGTTAGTACATTGGGAATAAAATAAAGGCTAACTCATTGAAATTGTGCTTCAACACAAAATTTAAAGTTTAAATAATGCACCTGGTAATATAGCCACACTAGACAATCTAGTAACACCTAACAATGCACTCACTCGAGTAGGCCATATGGATCATCTCTATTGCTGATGGTTTCCATCAATATATCATGCTCTAAATGGGGTAACAAGTATTGTACATGTGGCCTATTTTTGTTTGTAAGTTTTGTTGGCAAACCCCACCAAAAAAGCTTCATTGACAGGGGTTCCCACTCTATTGATGCTCTACAGCGCAATCTCCCTGAGCACTGACCCAGATAGGTTTTAACCTGCCCAGCAATGTTTGTAGAGCAGATGAGGTCTCATCCGAGGCATTCAAGGGAGAGCTATCGGAATTGAGTTTCCAACTGTGGGAAAGGATGATATGGGGATCCGACGGAGGGACACCATAACTTATGCAATCATCACATTCTCACATAGTATCACAATATCACAGCATTATTTAGGGAACATCATTACTCACAGCGCATCAAACAGTTACAGAAACATAGATTGCATCGACATAAAAGTAATAGATTACATCGATATAGCAGAAAGAGACTGAATCACATCTATATTATTCCATTGTAACAAAATAGAGTCACATAATAATAACAGATCTATAACAACAAACAAGAATTTATCCATACTCATCGCCTCATATTAACCTTGCAAAAATGTACAACATTACACAATTCTTCTCCAAAACCGGATACTGCATACATCAGGAAGAAACCCAGATAAAATCACAGTTAAGACAGAAAATTCTCCATAAAAAATATTGAACCAGAACTTATCCCATACNTATCCAAAACCGGATACTGCATACATCAGGAAGAAACCCAGATAAAATCACAGTTAAGACAGAAAATTCTCCATAAAAAATATTGAACCAGAACTTATCCCATACAATAACGCACAATTTCCCTAAGATCTCCTTAAAATAGATCTATAAATAGGCTTAAACCTTTAAATTAAGGGTCCACTAGTAACTGACTTCTAACCGCTACTGACCTATTACAACAAAACTTGGTCAAAATATACATAAAATATTCAAAAATTGGTTATTCTTCTGCTTATTTCTCCAATATTCCCTTGTGCGGTGCTGCATGAGCTTGCGCAGCTTCCACAATGCTACGTAACTCACTTGCCCCAAATCCCTTGCCAAGAGCCCCCCAACATAGTTTTGTGGCTTACCCTCGAGCCACTCAGTTGGCCTTCTGCCTCCTGCGCTTGCACAGTCAACTGATCAAGTTGCTCATCCTAAACAATACTCTGCCAAAAATGTGTGGTCGCTTCCATAATAGCTTTAGCCTCTTGTTCCATAGTGTCAAATTGAGTGGAAATTTCTTCAATGGAGGTCTTGCACTCCGCAACCTGCTCCAGTGGAGTTGTGGGTTGTACCTGGGCCTGGAGCAACAAGTTATTATCCTGAAGTTGAACTAGAGTTTGCCCCAATCTCTTGTCCTTTTTTAATAGGGTGAAACTTATGGTGTTGTCAAAAATGTTCTGGAAGGAATCAGAAATAGCCTGCTCAACTTTGTTGCACCGGGCACACAGCTGCTCCTGTTCAACAATCAGGTGGTCTTGCGCCTTCTTGAGATCGGTAATATCTTAAGCAACGTTTTACTATAACTCATCTTGTGTCTCCTTCAAATGGTTGATTTCTTAAATTTTCCTCTGTCAACTGCATAGGGACCTGGTGCATCTCCTCTGCTTCCTTCTGTAGCATCTTAGCAGTATTTCGAGACTAAACATAGCTCTCAGTCAAATCTGCTTGCTGTGTCGCCAACTCCAATGCAGCGCCATGCTGCAACTCAACCAACCCTATAGCTGATAGTTTGTTCAGATCCAAAGTCATTCTCTGGATTGGGTGTAGCTGCTGGTGAAATTTTTCATTACCGGCATCGATCGCTGTTGAGGGAACTTGTACATTCCTAGCCCCGGGATCAGTGCTGATCGATGGGATATCCTACAACAAAGTTCTTACCAATGTTTGTATGAAAATAATAGAAAAAATGGACTCTAGTCTATCTCTTAACACGCCAAATTATTCATGGTTGGATTCATAGATTGTCATAGTCGCAGCCATAGATGAATCCGTGAAGGCTTTGATAAGTCACTGTAGTTGGTCTTCCATCCCTGATTTGGTACCGTTGCTCGCCTCGTACTCCTGATGCCATTTGGTGCGAATCTCCTCCTACAAACGCTGTACTGCATCTTCAGGATCCGTCGATGACTCATGGTTGGAGTCATGGGTACTCAATTCCTATGGGGCAGGTTCTTTAGGGACATCCAGGGGCAACGCCATAGCTAACCCCTACTGAATCACCAGGATGCGCCAACCCCCTGACCATTCTTGCACAATAGTATCCAAATATTCCGTGGTGACTTTATAAGGAAATGGTAGCCACTGTCAATTAGGGTCCCTCCTAGCCTGAATATGAATGGAGTGAGGTCTAATAGCAAACCAAAGGATCCGGTGATACTTGGCCACGACATAGGGAGAAACTCTAGGAACGGTAATGAAAGAATCCTGCAATGCTTCCCAATAGACCCAAAAATGAATGTCACATTTCGCTTGTCGACTGGGCTCTTCGACCCACCATAGCTTCTGATAGTGGGCACCATGATGAAACTTGACTTCCTTAACCACCATTGGTTGGTAGTCTTCGGGTTCCATCCAAGCAATGAGAGCGATAAGAATCAACAACTAACTATAGGAAAAGGATCACTCAGTCTAAGAAGCAAGTGTATCTTCAAGCAATCAATTTAACAAAAATAGAGACCAATTCATTTGTACCNGTGATAAGAATCAACAACTAACTATAGGAAAAGGATCACTCAGTCTAAGAAGCAAGTGTATCTTCAAGCAATCAATTTAACAAAAATAGAGACCAATTCATTTGTACCCCCTCGGCACATTTCTGGGCATAGGCGACAATAGTCGAATTGCCACGAACAATCTTGCTGGCCATAATTCTTGCACCAATGTGCACCACGTGTGACTTAATGGTGTCAATGCGATAAGCATGACCATCCCATTGTAAACCAAAATGCTCCTTTAGCTGCTTGGAAAGTATCTTGTTCGTATCTCTTCTATGAATATATTGCGTCGAGTCCTCCCCAGCCTTTGGCAAACCAGTAATCCTTACAATCAAGTCGACTGTAACTGGGATTGGCATAGTCATCCAAAGCATCCCTCCATGGGAACATGCAAACAGTTGCTTGACACATGCATGTGCTTCATTCAAGCGGTCGAAATGGGGCATATTTACGAGCCCCAATAACCCAGACTTATCTAACCCAGTGGCCCATGGTTTTGGAATTAGCTAAATGGGGCCGCCAGGTGCCTTAGGGATGGATTCATATGGATCATCCCAGACATATTTAAGTAATAGCAGTTCATGATCATCGAACTTGATCCTGATCAATGCGGGGATGATATTGACCGAGCACGTCATCCCTTTTGGCAGCGCTGGCAACTTGGGCGGGTACTTCTGATTCTTTGAAAGCAA
>LPNX010986345.1:0-21758 GCA_001517045.1 Pseudotsuga menziesii
CAAAATAGGAAAAGATACAGATTTACGATACCTCCTTCTTGCTCAAAGCTGTAAACTAAACTAATATACTAGCATTTTATTTATGCTAGTTGAAGTATTAAATCTCGATCCTGAAACTAGTTTACAAAAACGTCTTACCTGTAAAAAGAACCTGTACAAGAAGCATCACTTCACTGCATTAGCTAAAAAGCTAAGTAAGCCTCGGTCATGAACTGAAGTTCCTTCATTTTACAAACAATAAAATAAACTTTAGTACCTAGTAAACAAACAGTTGTTTTCAGCTCATGTTACTTCAGATCATCATCTGCTACATCAACTTTTTAATACTGATTTATAAAAGCAAATAATTAAGTATGCAGATATAGAATTTAATAAGGAATTAGTTAGTTCTAGTTTAAGACTTTAATATTTTAGCTGTTAAGGGTTAAATGTCCCTATTATGTGACGACGGTAAACATTCATTGTTATAAGAAAAATTTTAATTTTTTATGAAATTTTGGAGTATTACAACTCTCATGTGATTTGGAGATGCCCAATGGGTTCCTACTCAATTTGGGAGAAGATGGAAGGTCAAGAGAGAGGCCACATGGCATAGCAGGAGCAGCCACACCAATTCGACTTGGATTTGGTTTGTGGATGTATTTGGAAGCTAAGGAGACAATTAATGTTTATAAAATACAGGGAGAAGCCATGAGAATGAGCTTTTTGATCAGTTGTGAAATTTGTTGTTGTGAAGAGAGAGAGCTAGTGAGTGACTAGTTCATGTTTGAGCCAATTTCGAGGGTGAAAGATTCCCATCCTAATTGGTGATTGGAGAGGCCACTTAGGTATTTCAAGGAGATTCAATTAAGTTATAATATATAGGTGCAGCTACAACAACTTGTGGACACTTAAGGATTCAACTCATTCCCCCTCCCATCTCACATTCTTTCACTAGATTTTAGCCCGGTGGAGTGAGGCGCACTTAGTGAGCCATTTATATTTTTGAGGGAGCTCCTCTTGCTCCATTATTTTTTATTCTGATGTAAATAATATTATCTCTCTTTTCCGAAAGTTATCAGGTTGAAAGGCCAAGATATTTTATGTATTATTGATCAGTAATAAAGAAACAATGTCATTTCCCACTTCTTTGTTGCAAACTCTTATAACATTGGTAGATTTGAATAGATGTGTAACCTATTTATTATTCATGAATGAATGGATTTTCAATGAATCATATTTGAGGTTTAAAATTCATTAACTAATATTTTGTGTCCATTGGGTCAAATTCCATAACCATTGGATTAAATTGCATCTCATTTCCCCAAGGGTTCAAAACTAGTTTTTATATATCTGATTGAAGGAAGTGACAATAACCATGGGAGTTATATTGGTTCAAAATATGAGTCCCTGTTGATTTCCTTTGCACATCCCCTTCCTCAATTTGAAAATTCGAGTGGGTTTCTGTATATTTGGGATGCCATTCCAGCAATTACCCAAGGGGGATTTGAGCCCCAAAACTGCTAATAAAATCATCTATCTTGTTTAGAATTTAGTACAAACTTGAAGAAGTGATTGGAGGGCCATAATAAATCCATGAACATAATAATTAAGTTATTATATCATTAATACACCTTTTTTAATTTTTTTGGAGCAATTGGGCCAATTTGGAGACCAAGACACTAAGACTAGTCAAGAGCAAAAATTGTGAAAAATTGGAAAATTGGGAATTTTATTAAAAATTAAAAAAGTGACATTACAAGTGGTATCAGAGCATGGTATTAGAAATTGATGGTGTTAACTAGTATTTAAATTGATAAACCATCATCCTTAGAATCTGAATTGGAAGGTGCTCGGCTTGTAGAAGAAGAATTGGGAAAAAAAGGGGCACCTTGGACTAAAACTATGGCTCATGAGGGAGAAGACCACACTAAGGAGAAAATGGAGTATATCAAACTTATAAGACCTTTGTTTGAAGAAATGAACCAAAATATAGTATTCATGTCCCAATAGATAACAAAAGGATTTGAATTGATGGCCAGTCAAATGGGAAGCAAAGGGATAATGGGAGATATTGGTAGTTCAAAATCAGCAGAAAAGAAGAAAATGGGTGAGCAAAATTTATCACAAGAAAGACCTCATAATAGACCCCATGAATTAAAGAGCACACCAAGGCCTACTGCACCTAAATTTCTTACTCCCAAAGAAGATACTAACATTCAATTTGAAATTGATACAATAACAAAAGATTGGGATAAATTGGATGAAGAGTGTAGGACGAGTATAACATTTGAACAATACTTCACTATGGAAAACAAATTCAGAAATGAGGGAAATAAGTCTCCTTACCAAAATAAAGAATTGAATTGTGCCATAGGTAAAGTGCCACTTCCTACTTTTGATGGTTCATCTCAAAGCTCTGCTAACACTTGGGTGCAGAAATTGGATGTTTATTTCTAGCTGAATCCAATGGTGGAAGAAGATGCTTTAAAAATGGCTATTTTGCACTTGGAGGGAGATTCCAATGAATGGTGGTTCCATGCCCTGAAAACCTTGGGTCATGATCAGGTAAAAACCTATGGAAATTTTTTGACAGGGTATTACAAAGTTTTGAGCAAAAATATCTAGAATTGTCTTTCAGAGAACTAGCACAATTGAAGCAGGTGGGGACTCCTATTGAGTATATGTTGGAATTCCAAAGTTTATCAGTTAAGGTGGATGATGTATCTATGGAAAGGTTAGTATTTATGTTTACTGAAGGTTTGGAAGAGCCCTTAAAAGGTTTGGTCAAATCCCAAAACCCTACTAACTTAAATGATGCAATGAGCTTGACTAGAGACCTTCAAAACGTGCTCCCTAGAACAAGATTTCCTCCCAAGCCTAACTCCAGATTTGAAAGAAAGCCTTGGAAAAAGGATGCACCTGATAAGAAGAGTTGGAAAATAGATACATATGAAAAGAATAAGAAAGAAGGACAAAACAGGGATGAACTTCGAAGGAAAAGATTGTGCTTTACATGCTTCCAACCATGGACACCGGGGCATAAATGTGCTAAAGGAAAAACTCAATGCATAGAAGTATTTTATGATAATGATGAGTATGAGGGGGGTATGGATGAACAAGAGCACATTTCAGATCAGGAGGAGACATATGAGACAACATATGAAGAAGAAAAACAAGAATAAAATCAGCCCACACCGGACAAAGCAAGAATGGCAGTACTTTTAGCAGTGCCTCGCTATCACACTATTTGATGCAAGGGTGTGGTATTGGGACAAAGAGATTCAGTTTTGGTAGATGGAGGAGCTACACATGATTTCATTGATGCAGAGATGGTGGAGAAAAGAAAAATACCAAGTAAACCATTTGATGGCTTCACAGTTGTCATCCCATTTCACAATACAATGCAATGCAACACCTGGATTCCAAAGCTGCAAGTCACCATAGGTAACTATACTTTTGTTGATAGTTTTTATGTGGTTGATGTTGCTGATACTAAGATAGTATTGGGAGTGCAATGGATGTATTCTATTGGAGAGAATTCAGTAAATTATCAAATTCTTGAAATGAAATTTCAAGATTCAACAGGTGCACTAACGGTTGTGAGAGGGCAGCACACTTACCCAAAACAGGTAGTAAATTGAAAAAGTATGAGATCTATATTGAGGCATGGTGATGTATAATGGACTGCTGAATGTTATGTCACCTCTCCCAAGCCAAAAATTAGAGTTGTCAAAAACCCAAAAGATATAGAGACACTTCTGCAAAAATTAGAGTTGTCAAAAACCCAAAAGAACTTTTCAGATTAGTGGGCACTCAATTGAATGCAAGTACAAGATACCATCCCCAAACTGATGTACAAACAGAGAGGGTGAAAAAATGGTTGGAAGGGTACCTCCGAAACTATGTGGAAGAACAACAAAAGGATTGGACAAAATGGCTACATTTGGGAGAGTTTTGCTACAACACCACCTTTCACATGTCAATAGGAATGTATCCTTTCAGAGAATTATATGGTTAAGATGCACTTACATTTGTTGATATGGTATTTGGTGAAAGTAGAGCTCCAAAATATAAATATTGGGTGGAAGAAAGGCAAGAAATTTTAAAGCTTTTAAAAGACAATTTGCAGGTTGCCCAAAATCAACAAAAACAGTATGCAGATAAAAACAGAGAGGAAAGGACTTTCCAGGTTGATGATTTAGTGTATTTGAGGTTGCAGCCATACAAAAAAGAATCTCTAAAAAAAAATGGAGCACAAAAGTTAAATCCAATATACTAGGAGCCCTACAAGGTGATCCAAAAAATTGGAGAAGTATCCTATAAGTTGGAACTTCTGGAAGGGAGTAAAATTAATAATGTATTTCATGTTTCTTGTCTCAAGAAAGTTATTGGTCAGAAAATTGTCATTTTCGATAAACTCCCTCCTTTGGATGATGAAGGAAAACTCAAACTTATTCCGGAAAAGGTTTTGAAGACAAGGGAGAGAAGATTGAGGAGCAGGACAATCAAAGAATACTTGGTGCAATGGAAGGGTCTGCCGAGTGAAGATGCCACATGGGAAGAGGAGAATGTTTTGCAGCATCCAAATTTGAAATTGCTTGAGGACAATCAATATTGGGTGGGGAGGACTATAATGTCCCCATTTTAAAATAATTGCATAGTGGGAAAATTCCATCAATCCTACTAGTTCCCTAGGTTGGGTGGAAACATTGGGAAGTTAATAACGGAGATAATAAATGATGTTTAGACATTAGAAGAAATAAAATATTTATTTAATAAGTTCAATTAAATTAATACAAGTGAAGAATGAAATGGATAGGAAAAATGGAGACATATGGAGACTATGGGGCCCACTCAAGCTAGAACTCCTATGTTAAATGGCATCCACCTCTTGCAATCTCAAATATTTGGAAAGCCTAATGTTTTGGATGGATTATAAGGTCAATATACTTGTCCATATACATCATAGGTCGAATTTGGGATGAAGTGTAACTTACATGAGCAAGGAAGAGCCAAATGGGGAGTTTCATGGACACTTGGCTAGATTCCCCTTACACTTATGACATTTATGACACCAATGATGGATACTATATGACAGTTATGACACAAGTAAGATATGAAGTTTGACATATTGGTTTGAAATAGAGCATTCAATAGGGCTCTCATGTGATTTGGAGAATCCCAATGGGTTCCTACTCAATTTGGGAGAAGATGGAATTTGGGAGAAGATGGAAGGTGAAGAGAAAGGCCACATGGCATAGCATGAGAAGACACACCAATACAAATTGGATTTTGTTGATGGATATATTTGGAATATGAGGAGACCATTAATGTTTATAAAATACAGGGAGAATCCATGAGAAGGAGATTTTTGATCAGTTGTGAAATTTGTTGTTGTGAAGAGAGAGAGTTAGTGAGTGACTAGTTCATGCTTGAGCCAATTTCGAGGGTGAAAGATTCTGATCCTAATTGGTGATTGGAGAGGCCACTTAGGTATTTCAAGGAGATTCAATAGAGTTATAATATATTATTAATCTGTCATAGTAATCTAGGGACTAAACATAAGTCTTATCAAAGATTAATAACAATAAGTCATGAAAATGGTGTAATCGTGATACAAAATGAGTAGCCGCTCTGTATATTCACACAAAGAATGAGTAATATAATACAATATCATGATGCAAGCATGAATGACAAAGAAATTCAAATTCCCAAGGAGGTAATTCAAATTGAATGAGTGAGTCTAGCTTATAAACTGAATGTAAGCCACAGTCAACACTCAAGTTAACCCTTGATCAAAACCCTAATTGACTCAACTGAGCCCTAACTGAAGTCGGTGTGCAACAAATGACTGAGTCTAACTGAAAGTAGGTCAAACACATGTCACAGCAAGCCAACCATCAAGTGGTAGTGCATCAATGACTCCAATGAACCCCGATGAGGTTAACTGAAGTGTAACTGAACATCAGAAGTGGTTGGAGGCGCCCTTGTTGACTCCAGTTAATTAAATAATCAATTTAATGAAGGAAGGTGCCTTCACTACTTTCTTTAACTTATTGTAACCATTAGTTGGAAATATGGGGCATTAATGACACTTATATCACCCCTGGAGTGCTCCAGTTAGCCTCCTTGAATGTAGGAGAAGGCTAAGTTAGCCTCCTTGACTGAAGGTAGGTGTGGGTGTGATCTAGCTAATGTCATCTAGTACTCCTATAATGTCAATTAAGTCAATAATACTGAGGATAGTGGTTTAACTAGGCCAAATTGACCAAAATGAGTGTGTAAGGTGCTAAATGTCTCCAACACCCCCCCTTAAGCTATACTCAGGAGGAGTTAGAAAACATAAAATGCATAAAAATTCTAGGTCCCTGGTAACTAAGGCCATAGGTCACCTTGTACAATACTGAAACTGAAACAATACTCAAAAACACACTAAGTGAGGAAAAGAGGGAAAACCCAGTGGGAAAACGCCCCCTTCAAGCTGAACACTGAAAGTAATCTGATCACCATGATGGACTCAGCCCCAACCGTGAACGGAGGTAAGTGAACTTATTTTTTGAAAATCTCTTGGTGAAGATGTCTACAATCTGCTCATTAGTCGGGCAGTATTGCAGAATGATGGTCCTATCATGCACTAGCTCCCTGATATAGTGCATGTGGATCTCTACATGCTTGGTCCTACTCCTAGTAACTAGATCTGTGGATATCTTAATGGAAATTTGATTGTCACAAAAGAGGATAGTGGACAAAGTACTACCAAGATCAAACTCTGAAAGAATGCCTTGCAACCAAACTGCTTGGATGCAAGCATTCACCGCTCCTCGATACTCGGCCTCTACTGAAGATAATGCTATGGAAGCCTGCTTTTTGATAGACAAGCAAATGGGGCCACCAACAAACATGAATACATATCCATAAGTATACTTCCAATCAATAGAATCACTTACCCAATCGGAATTTGTGTATCCAACCAGCTCTAGCTCGGAGTCTGCAGCATAGTGAATGCCGTAGGTCCTAGTTCCCTGAATATACTGGAGGATCCTCTTGGATGCCTTCCAATGAATATCATGAGGCTGCTACATGTATCTTGATACAAAATTCATGGCATAACAGATATCAGGCCGAGAATGTGTCAAGTACAACAAGCTACCAATGAGCTGTCGATAGATAGTGCAGTCCATGGGAAATGTGCTTTTTCCTTCTTCAAGGCTGATCCATGAAAGGAAAGGGAATGGTGCAGACCTGCATTCATCCATGTTAAACTTGAATAATAGGTATTATATGTATTTGGATTTAGTGACCATTATCCCATCATAATTTTTCTCAATTTCGAGCCCCAAAAATTGTTTTAAGAGCCCCAAATCGCTCATTTCAAATGCATTATGGAGAGCACTTTTGATGGCTGAAATGGAAGCAACTGTGCTACCTGTGATCAGTAAGTCATCAAAATATAAAACAATAATAATCAAATGACCATTATATTTCTGTATATACACATTTGGATCTGATCTACACCTTTGGAAGTTTTGTGAGAGAAGGAAGGCATTTATCTTGGAATACCACTCTCTTGGGGCATGTGTTAACCCGTATAGTGACTTCTTTAGCTTGGAAACCAAAGATGGATCATAGATGTATCCCTCAAGCTGCTTCATGTATATCTCCTCATGAAGATCTCCATGTAGAAATGCTGACTTAACATCCATATGA
Organism: Pseudotsuga menziesii; assembly: GCA_001517045.1. Lineage (NCBI taxonomy): Eukaryota > Viridiplantae > Streptophyta > Pinopsida > Pinales > Pinaceae > Pseudotsuga > Pseudotsuga menziesii. The sequence continues at coordinate 7,690 of LPNX010986345.1, forward strand.
TGCACTTCCCAGTGCTTAGATGCTGAAATTGCCAAAACTAGGTGGATGGAGTCCATTTTTGCAACCGGTGCAAAGGTCTCATGGTATTCCACACCTTGGACCTGAGAGAAACATTTTTCCACCAGCCTTGAATTATATTTGTAGGTTCTGCCATCAATAGAAACCTTGGTCTGAAACACCCACTTACATTAAATCAATTTCCTTCCCGGAGGAAGAGAAACTAGCTCCCAAGTAGTGTTTTTTTGAAGAGAATTCATCTCTTCATCCATGGAAACTTGCGATCTCGGATCCTTCCGAGCATGGTAGTAGGATTTTTGGTTTGAACTAATCATAAAATAACAAGTTTTGTACAGCAAATTATTAGGACAAGAGAGCACAATACCTGCTCTTTGGAAATCAGACCGGGTTCTCCTTGGATCATCCAGATTTCCAATGTTATCTCCTGCGGAGGAGAGTGTCTGTCAGGCCCATGTGGGAAGATGATTTTGTACTTCAAGTTCTAATCCAGCATTTGATGTTTGATACACACTAATATCAGAAATCAAAGGATCCAAATCAGGGTCATCATCCAAATATTCAGTAGAATAGGAAGGAAATTCAACAGTTTTCTCCTTCACTAGTTCCACCTCTTGAAGAGGCTCATCGAACTTGACACTCCTTTCGATGATGATCTATTTTGTTTTGATATCCAGTAGCTTGAAAGCTTTTGATTCATCAGGATACCTAATAAACAGACATTCTACGCTTTATGGTTGCAAAGCCCTCCTTTTATCAAGTGGAATTCGGGCCCATGCAGCGGACCCAAACACCCGCAAGTTTGACACATCCGACTTGTGTCCGAAGTATGCTTCGAAAGGGATCTTCCCTTTCATGGATGATTGTGGCAATCTGTTATGAATGTATGCTGCAGCATTCATGGCTTCATCCCACAAATTTGCAGCCAACTTCTTTTATTCCAACATATAGGTAGTCATCTCCTTGAGAGACCGATTCTTCCTTTCCGCTACACCGTTCTGCTAGGGAGTGTAGGGAATTGAATGTTGGACCTGAATACCACTTTGGGATCATATGTGCAGAAAATCATTACTGACATACTCCTCGCCATTATCAGATCTCAAGATCTTGATCTTAATCCCAGAGGCATTCTCGATCAAGGCCTTTAGTTCAGAGAATTTTTCACATACTTCAGACTTCTTTTTTAGAAAGAAGACCCATGTCTACCTTGAAAAATCATCAATAAAAGTCAGAAGATACCTTGATCCATTCATGGATGTGACAGGAATCAGACCGCTGATATCAGAATGGATCAGCCCCAATATGCATGTAGCTCAGTTTGCCTTCCCCCGATCGTACTTGTGCTCAGGGTGTTTTCCAACCACACAACCCTTGCAAATTCCAGTGGTTGCCTTGATGACCAGAAGGCCTTCAACCATGGAGTTTTAGTGTAATTGCTGCAAATATTTGAAATTTATATGGCCAAACCTTTCATTCCACATCCTACTAACTTCATTTCCATGAGTTAGTAGTGCGGTGGCCTTTGCATCCACCACAAAGTGGGAGAACTCATAGGATTTTGCATGATGGTTTGCAAGGCCTTTAGCAATGAGTTTCTCGGATGCAAGTTCTGTTATCTCAACATCATTTGGGCTGAAAGATACTCTCTTAGGCACTACTATATGTGTCATCTGATAGACACTAAGGAGATTTGATGCCAAAGACGGTACACACAAAACATTTGAAAAATAGCCATTCTCAAGATCAAGCGTACCTTGTCCTTCTGAAATGATGGTGGAGTCATCTCCCATGTGGATGGGGATGGATTTTCCGGTCTCCAAGGATGAAAAGGAGTCTCTTTCATGCATCATGTGGTTCGAAGCTCCAGAAACAATCAAGAGTGCTTTGGAATTCGAAGTGCTTGCCATGAGGGCATGACCTTTTTCATGATGTGGTTCCCGATCTTGTTGATCTCTCGTCCGAAAGCTTTTCAGAAGGTTGATGTGATTTCTCTCAAGGAGAGAGGTAGCTTCATCAAGCTTCTTCTTCATGCAGGCATGTTTAGGCTGGAAGCCCTTCCTGCAGTATGAACACTTGAGTTTTTTCTTTCCATGATGCCCTTTTTCTTTGTTCTTCTTTGAGCTGGAAGACTCATCATGCTACTGGTTTTCAACTTTAGGCTTAGGAGCTTCAAATTTAGTTTTTGGGTTCTTCTACTGCTTTCCTTTACCCTTCAAATCTTTGGGCCCTGAGACATGGAGGGATTGATCATGGGAGGATCTAATGATCCCCATCTGGACAAGCTTATCATGTTCACTTGTTAGGGACTCAATGAAGGCATTGAGTGTAGGAATCTTCCATCCAGGGGTTGTGAGCTTCCCTGCACATAATATAGAGACAAAAACTGAATAATCAGCTCCAAGTTTGGATAGTATGGTGAGGATGAGCTGATCATCCTCTTTCTCCACTTTGCATTGCTTCAACAGTAAGACAATGTGCTTGAACTTTGTGAAAAGGTCATTCAAGGTCTCGAAATTGGAGGGCTGGAGAGACATAAATTCATTTTTGAGCTGGTAAACTCTTAAATCATCCTGATTTCCATACAGGGATTCCAATTTGTCCCAAATTTCCTTTGGATTTTTCAATCCTGAAAGATGGAAAAGAAGATCTCGAGAAATAGAGAGGCACAAGAATCTGAATGCTTCATCCTTCTTGTTCAAGAATCTAGATTTGTCTATTGCAGAATCAGGCTCTTCTTCAGTGTCCATGGTGACCCTATAGAGTCCTATGGAGCGTAGCTGGATCTCCATGTCTCCTTTCCATGAGTGGAAATTGAATGGAGTCAAAAGATCTACGGAAGAAGCCATCTGAATCTGCTGGAGTGAATGCTTTCACCTGTCAAAAACCTGAAAAATCACAACAAAAAGGGCAATGTAAGGTCGGGCAGCCTACACATTTTAGGATTTCATCACACCCAACATAGTCAATCAAGCAAGATTGATCAACAAGTTCTTTATTTGGGGTATTAAGTGGTAAGCCTTGGCTTCTGGTGGCAGTGCTGGATTTTTGAGCTTTTGCTCAATTTTCATGCAAGATCTATCAAAAACCTTGTTTTTGAGAGATCTGTGCTTCATCCCACCGTGAGCTCTAATACCATATTAATTTGTCACAGTAATATAGGGACTAAACACAAGTCTCATCAAATATTAATAACAATAAGTCATGAAAATGGTGTAATTGTGCTACAAAATGAGTAGCCGCTCTGTATATTCACACAAAGAATGAGTAATACAATACAAGAACATGTTGCAAGCATGAATGACAAAGAAATTCGAATTCCCAAGAGCTCATTTGAATTGAATGAGTGAGTCTAGATTAACTGAATGTAAGCCACAGCCAACACTCAAGTTAACTGTTGATCAAAACCCTAATTGACTCAACAGAGCCCTAACTAAAGTTGGTGTGCAAAAAATGACCGAGTTTAGCTGAAAGTAGGTCGGATACATGTCACAGCAAGCCAACCATCAAGTGGTAGCGCATCAATGACTCCAATGAACCCCGATGAGGTTAACTGAAGTGTAACTGAACATCAGAAGTGGTTGGAGGCACCCCTGTTGACTCAAGTTCATTAAATAATCAATAAATAATCAATTTAATGAAGGAAGGCGCCTTCACTGCTCTGTTTAACTGATTGTAACCATCAGTTAGCAATATGGAGCATTAATGACACTCAGATCACCCCCGGAGTGCTCCATTTAGCCTCCCCGAATATAGGAGCACTACTACATTTCGACCTGAAATCCGACGGCCGTCATGTCGGATTTTTGACACTTCCCTGTCGCATGTACGACACTTTGGTTTTTTTATAAGCGTCAGAAACTTATCGTCGGTTATCCGATACTTAATTAACCGTCAGTTAAGCGACACTTATGTAACCGTCGGTTGAATATACATCATCGGTTATCCGACATATAATCCATATTAAATTTTTAAAAAATCACTTAAAAACCGTCGCTTTACCGACGGGGTTAAATTTAAGGCATCAGTTATCCGACATAAAATTTATATTAAATTTTGAAAAAAACACTTGAAAACCGTCGTTGAAGCGACGAATATACAGATGATGCGTCGGTTTAGTGACAGGGAAAACCGTCGCTTAAGCGACGAATATGCAGATTAATCATCGGTGAAGCGACAGATATAACCGTCGCTTAAGCGACGCCTTCTGAATTTTTTTTAAAAAAAATTAATTTTTTTTTTTCGGAAACATATATCGGTTCACAATAGGACAGGCCTTTGTTGGACTGTATACAATCCCCCGGCCATGTTAATAGTCATTGTTTAGACTTCTCCGATGCCATCTAAGAATATAGTGGGCCTCCAATACGACCTGCAAAACATTGACTAAGCACATTCGTTCAATTTAGTCTATGGTTAGAAGGCAGTGATGTCAGTGGACTATTTGATCTTGGGGTTGTCTGGCTCTGTTGCAGGCCTCATTCTACCCACTAAGGATCCTAAATCCAAGAAGATCAAAATTGTAGAGGTTGGCAATATTATCACCACAAATCTAGAGGCCCTAATCAGCGCATGTAAAGCAACCCAACCAACAAGTAAACAAACCAATAGATTGCTCGTCCAATTGCCCATGAAGAATATAGACATGTCAAGCAAGCCAGCAAACAAGTAAATCTTACACTAAATATCTAATAAGTAATGCTTTATGGAGTTGAAGCAAAATCTTAAAAATATAATGTACATGGATATGTTGCAAATTTCTGATGTACTAAGATAAAACAAATGCATTGGATGAACCAGTGAAATATTGGATGGACCCAAGCAAAGTTTTGGCTGCATTAAAATGGCTAATCCTGTATATGCCTGGAGTTGCTGCTTCCAGAATTTCCCATTGAATAGTTGCATGGCTATAAGCACTTAAGGGAGCTGGGCGAGACCACTTAAAACGTAGACAGAAATCATCATCATCATATACAGGTCTCCAATCCCCAGTACGCTATAACAACTCTACTAGAGAGAAGGTTCCTTTAGTCATTAGGTCATTACGTGGACAAGAAGACCAAAATGTTACCTCCACAATGTCTTTTTTCATATATGAAGCATTTTTAGGAACATCCTGTTGGACATCACCAAAGTTTATGCCAAGAGGTGTCATGTCAACAATAACTGGTGGAAGAAGACTGATCTGCTTGTCCAAAAGATCAGGTGGTGATGGACCTGCATCTATTACCTCCCCGTTCACCATGGCAATGGCAAGTTTTTTGAATTCCTGAATGTATGCACTCAAAGTATGCGGTCCATACAAAGTTGAAGCTCCCTGCAACAGCATTACAGAATTGTTGAACTGATGAAAAACACATTTTCTGGAAATGGATGGTGCTATGATGGAAATGCGATTGTATTCTATAATGAAAACACGAGTTTATCTTATTCTAGGCAAGCACACACCTCATATCTCTGTATTTGGTACTCCTCAAATGTGGTTACATACTGAGAGTAAGTATTGGTAAGCCAAACAATTACTACATGTATATCACTACCAAATTTTCCGCTTTTATAGGTCAGAAGTGTCTCCTTTATAGCTTCCCTAAGGCGCCTGCCAGCCATCGTTGTGAACTCTGCAAATCACAATTGACATTGTTAAGAAAAAGGACAATCTTCATGGATGCAACACAAGAAAGCATTGCAGTAGAAGTGACTGGATGCCATGTCTTATACATACAAATTCCCAAGTAGTAACAGTAATATTCTAATATCTGAAAGAAGGAAGATGCCTACATCAATAAAATACAATGAAAATATTGATGAGAGAAAATTCAGTGGCTAAATGAAGCAATACTTTTGCACAAAACTATGCACTCAAAGAAACATCCAGCAAAGTTAAGGATGTATAGAATACAAAGTGATTTATGAAGGATATAAATGGCATCTAGATCAAATAATAAAAAATAAGTGAAAATCATTTAGTTCAAGTAACACCACTGCAAGGAAAAAACGTTGTCGAAAGATACAAGTTTTTTTGCAAAGAAGATGGATCAGTTAGTTTTTGATGAAGTATGGCACTGATCTCAATATCGATCAATGTTGCCAATGTCATTTTGGGAGAATATATTGCTGAGTGTCTGGAGTTAAGCTTATTGGAATTATTGTGGAAGATATCTGAAATTATTGGAAAATATTGGCAAGCATAAACCTGGACCTCAAAAACTCAGAAAATATAAGAAACATTGGCAACTTTAGAAACTCGGAAAAATTTGGAACTACAAAACAACAGTCACATTAGAAACGTACGAGGGGAATGCTACAAAAGAACAGAAAGAACTGCAAATCCACAACTAGTGATCTACCAGATGAAATGTCTACATTTAAGAAAGTGGATACAATGATGCAACTAAATAAGCTTACAAATATTAAACAAATATCAGAAAAAGGCAAACTGGAAAATGCAAAAACTTGGAATAGGACTCTTCTGTTAGAAATATTGGTTTTTTATGTAGAGCACTAGAAAAAATAGTCAATAAGAGTGATCTCTTTCTTTAGATTGCAGTAAAGTCTATTTACTTTCTTTCACAAAAGAAAAGAAATAGAATATGTAGTATTTTCCAAGTATGACAAAAAAGTCTTTAATGAGACTGGTTATCACATACATGTCTAATGCAAACAAGCGGAGACATGTTAATTACAAGTTAAAACCATGGGGGGACACGTTAATTACAAGTAAAACCAGGGGGGTGCATTTGGCTTTGGTGATGAAGGAATTGAATTTGTATTGGGAAGGAGTTCCACACCTAGACAGTGCCAATACTTGCCTGTCACACAATTGTTGAACATTTGTGATATATATAAAAAGCCCTTGCGTAATCTAGAGCACTGGCAAAGTTTCAATTAGTAGTGTTGTAAACATCATCTTTATGTTTATGCCAACATTATAAAAGAAATGATTATCAGACAGATCAATTGACACAACCACAATCACATTTTCGGATACATGGGGTGCTTTTCGGTATTGGCCGAGTTTTTCCAAAACCAGTTCTTTCGGGCTTGTTTGAAGATTGTGTGCTCAAAAGTAAATTTTAGCAGAGTATGGGGGCAATGCATGTCTGTTTCTGTGGCAGATTGTGTTTATGATTCTGGCTGAGATCATTTTTTGCATTGAGATTTAAGCATTTTTTTGGTATGCTTACTTTCAACTGACGTGTACTTTGGATCTTGTTGTTAAGTACTAATTCTTCTTATTTTACAACTCATTGGAATAGTTTAACACAGCTACAGTAACTTAAGAGAATCCATTATCTAGTTTTGACAGTCCTTTTCAGAACTACACAAGCGGGCATGAAGATGATGCTCTCTTTGGAGATCTGTTTTCAGAGGCTAGCAGGCAAGTAGTCATCTCTGATGGACATGAACAGCCCTGCTCTGCAAATGACAGTGTTTCTGACTCCAGTACTATTCCTTTACAAGGAGCTGTTGAAGTGCTTAGTTTTATTAAAGAGTGCATTTTTTCTCCATATTGGCATTCTTCTATTTACAAAGAAGCCTGTCACCAACTTAATGAAGAACATGTCAGTGCTCCTTTACGAATGCTACAGCCACAGCTTTCAGTTGATGAAATAATGGAGGGGGCTGGTGTTTCAGATATGTCCTATGAAAAACACTTCCTTGAACATTTTCACAGAGCATGCTTTAACCTGTTACATGAACTTGTTATGAGGCGTGCCTTATCCATCGAACTTGAAGAACACCTAGTAAATCAAGTTCTGAAGGTAGAGGATAGGAGGTTTGCTTATACTGATGATGCTCTTGTTCTTGTAGCTCGCATTCTTATTATAAGGACATCCACAGGGTCCAGTTTGGGAGATGACTCCTTAAGACTCAAAATCTGCAAAGGCTACGCTGGTTTTATTGTTGAGAAAGTGAAAGCTACATATTCAGGGTGCTTAAATATCCAAGAAGTTTGTGCAAGTCTTCCATCCCTATTTCATTTGGAAGTAAAAACTGGTAATTTGGTGCAAGTACCCAACTTGGCAGATCAGTAACTCGCAAGAAAATTCAGCGTGAAATTCTAAAATGCGGTTTGTGTAGAGAAGGTGGAGTAATTCAACCCTACTTAGCATGCATTTTCCTGAGCATACGTGGACTAGAAAGACAACACCTAACAAAACTCCGGTCACATGGCAGTCTCAGAGTATTTCAGGAGCAAACAGGAGAAACTGACAAGGTATATTTAGAGCTAGAGATCAGGGGAAAGGTGGATCAAGGAACACGAGGCACCATTCCGGGACGTAAAAAGAGCTTTGGTCAATGTAGGTTTTGGTCCGAAACCTACAGGAACATTTGTCCTTCAGCCATGTTCATGAATACCAACCAATAAATGAAGTTGGGCAAGATGATAAAATGTTAAAAATGCCAATGATCGAGCTTCTAACCTCTTTGAATTTTATATCATTGTGCTATATATTGAAGCTTCTGTGACAAAATATTATCTCCAGCTCTCTCAGGATTCAGTTTTGGCCTTGGGGTTTTGAGACAGTTCAGGATCCCTGTGTATAAATTTGATCCCTCATTGTATTCTGCCAGATAGAGGCCTCTGAAATTGATGAATAAAAACTGAATTTCTTGAATCCTTTGTGGGTAACTGAATTTATTATGTTGCACCTGTTGATTTTTTTTCTCTGAGTACTTTGATCTGCAGAGGTTCCCCACCCTTGCACCAGCTAGAACAGAGATAAACATTTTCAATCTTCATTGGAAAATGATGGGGGAATTCTTTGCATTTCAGCTTCATTTTAGAGAGCAAGTTAATCATGATGGATTAAAAGAAAGAAGGAAAGGAAAAAACACAATAACCAAAAATGAATTTTAAGTTGTAAATAAGTATATAATTGTTNACCGGGTACTTTTGAAAATAAGATACAGAGTTTACCTTAGAAAATCATTGACATATCATCACTAAAATGTTCTCATCGGTAATGTACTATGAAGATGAGATTATTCTTAATGCATCAACGTATGCCTGTATTCTAAGTGTTGTTAACTGTTAAACTCAGCCGCATATGCTGAGACAGGATTTCAAGAAGCACTAGTGAATCACCATGTGTGTGACCATCAAAGATGAACCAGACTATTCCCAGTGGCAACAACAAGGATGAAACAGAAGATTCAAGAATCACTGAATAACTGAATGTTTAGACAGTATATGCTCATAAGCTAACCTCTTGAAAGCTTCACTACATGCTGGGTCTCTATTGATGAATACTTTCAATAGTGAACGTTTTATATGCACTTCCAAGCATGCAATACATAACAATTTACCACCATGCAACAGTTTGATGGACATCTGCCATGTGTGAGAGAAGCCAAACTACTTTCTTATGAGAATATCAAACATTTTGATCGAATGTTTGAGTTAGAAATCAAGATTAAAAAAACCTATATTAGAAAAGGATGGCCATACATCTATCTCCTTCCAATGGACATCTTGAAACATGTAAAATTGTAAATAACCCCCTGTAGTGTACCACAATTCCCTGTGGACCTGTTAACCCCCATATTTGCTCATATAGAAATTGGAGGGTTAAAAGCCAACTTATTTCATCAGGATGGTATTTAGACTTGTTATCATACATTTTGTATGGGGGTACTACCCCTTGTATTTTTTTGACAGAGCAGAACAGAGTTCTCTTCAGTTCCTTTATAGTGAGCAGTAGAGACATATCATGTATGATTGATGGATTGAGATTATAATGAGATCCCCACTGGATCAGATCTTGTGGGCAGAGCCTCAGAGCAGGGGCACAGGTCTCTCCTAAGATTCCTCGGGACAGGATGGTGTAACTGAGCTATGTAAGGGAAGAAAAGAACATGAGATTATTATTCTTTCTGATGACTAGGTAGAAACAGATAGAGAGAGTTGTGCTCCTTCACAATCACATTCATGTGCAAAAGGTGGATTTCAGAAGCTACTATATTGTGAAATTGAAAAGACTATACAAGCTGATAAAAAATCTCACAATTCTCTCTCAAATCATAAGAGTTATAGTAATAGCAGACAGGATTTTTATTTGGGTACAAGCTATAATAAGATTTGTACTATAGATACTACTACGGGGTCTAGTAACTCTGGTATAAAAGAGCCTCCATTTACACACAAACCGTCTGATAACAGAGGCAGTATAGTTCCACAACCTCCTGACCTGATTTTTAATGTTCCTGTCAGCACTCCCCTAGTATCATTGTTATATAATTCATCGTCTTTACCTACTGTTGGTGATGAAAAACATGTTTCTAGCCAGAAAATACAAGAAAGCTTGAAAGATTTTAACAAAAGCAAGATTTTAAATAGAACTAGGGATGCAGAAAATTTTGGAACTAGTTTAGAGTCACATGGCATTGGGGACGAAAAATATGATGCTGAAAATATAGCTAGAATATCCAGGGTGCATAAACCATCAACTGTCTGCAAATCTGGTGATGATTTGCTCTTAAAGGAGTTGGTGTCTGCTAGGAAGGATGATCCTCTTGAAGCTGCACTTGATGCTGCAAGAAATGTGCAAACATTATTACCAAAGCTTCTAGCTCCTCCAAAGCGTCAGTTGATCCACCTTCAGATCCCATTGGAGAACAATAAAGGTAGATTTGACAGGCTGCAAAGTGGGATGAGAAAGTGTAAACCTCCTAGACTAGATGATTGGTACAAACAAATTCTAGAACTAAATTATTTCTCTGTGGTTGGAATTAGTCTTTCTGGAAGTGAAAACTATCCCAGGGCATCCACAGTACACTTTAGGTCCCACTCTGGCTCTTAATCCAATGGGGTTCAATCAAGAATTTGAAAGCAAGTATGCACTGTCACCTCAGCAACATCGCTGTTGTGTATTAGTTTTAAAGTTGAAGCACAAGGAGCTGTTGAAGTGCTTAGTTTTATTAAAGAGTGCATTTTTTCTCCAGATTGGCATTCTTCTATTTACAAAGAAGCCTGTCACCAACTTAATGAAGAATGTGTTAGTGCTCTTTTACGAATGCTACAGCCACAACTTTCAGTTGATGAAAGAATGGAGGGGGTTGGTGTTTCAGATATGTCCTATGGGAATTGAGGTGGCCCATCCTTTGCAATTGGAGATTGCAGTAGCAAGTTTTGCAAGCACATGGCAGCTATAAGAGGGTATCTTGTATGACAAATGGGTAAGGGGCTGTTTTTGCAACTTGGTGCATGGTGCATGTTACCCCCATATTTATATGGGTGTTCCCTAATTCATAGGTGGGAAAATTCTAGGTGTTTTTTTGGGCCTCAAGATTCTCGTTCTAACTAGAATTCCATCATGGCCTCAAGATTTTGGTTTTTCAGTAACTCCAAAGTATATTTGTGATGTGTTGGTCTGACAACATATCCTATCTATTCTGAAATATTCCTTTCAGTGGATACATTGTAGAAACCCTACGAAGGGAACAAACATGTTTAGGATATTTTACTTCTAAACTGGTATGATTGACCAGTTGTTCACCTTTTCATTGGCTGGATTGGCATGTTATATCTACTGAGTTGATCTATTTTGCAGTGTATTCAAGTTTACAAGTTTTGTTGAACGCTAAGATGCTCACTGAGTATAAAACGCTGAGAAGCTCAACACTCCATCGTATAGCCGAGAGATTGGGATTTTTATGCTCGCAGATTATAGCAATTAGGGCAGATTCTACCTTGCAACAAAACTAGAGAGTGCTGTCACTGATAATTGAGCCGGATATCTCTTCAAAATAGGAGCCTGTATCTAGTTTCAGAAATCAACTGTCAAGGAATTATAGATGGAGTATAATAAATCAGAAGAAGGAATACATAGATTTGTCAATAAGGGCATTGATTATTACCTGAAAAGCAATACATGCAGACCAAACAACTACACTCCCAAAGACTAATATTGAACCCAGCATAATATTATGCTGAGAATTGCATGTAATTTTATGGCTTTTAACACCAGGCGATAAAGATAGAAGAGCAGGACCTTTGTATAAGGTCATGACCATTGCACCACCGACACATATAACTTCCCCAACAACCTTTACTTGTCCTCTTAAACTTCTGATATTAATTATCTCCAGTCTACAAAAGAATTAATTAGTTGAATGACCATCATGAATACAAAAAATTAATTAGTTGAATGATCATCATGAATAGATTGCATGTCCTACGTTAATAACTTCACATGCATTGAAGCTCTGTAAAAATAGAATATATACCCAAAATAAAAAATGAACTTGAATGCCTGAGAGGTACTACGATTCATAAAAAAATGGTTCACAATAGTGATATAAGAAGTTCTACTTTAGAAATATTGCTATTGCAAATGTGATAACGGGAATTAGGTTTAATACTACTGAACCGTATACTGTCAATTTGTGGACAATATGGCATTATCCATTTTAGATTAGCACTGTAAATTTGTCAACTTCATTGGATGAAATCATGAAACGACATGATCTATTACTGCCTGTCCAGGGTTGAGCCCGGTATTTGGTGGTGGGACTACTTCACTGCATGGTCATGGTGTACTAGCTGGCTATCAGAGAAAAAGGTTGTGGCCTATTAATAGTAAAAAATGTTGAGGATATCAAACCATAAAAACCTGGAGGACACAGAGCTGCTTTGACATATTCACTCTGTCAAGACATTGCACACTAGATGAAGCTTAATTCCTTTATTATTTGCTTGGTAGGTTGGTAAAAAATGAAACTAATTTAGATATTTTCACGTTAGAGAAATTTGAAAAGATGAGTGTTTTTTATCTCAACCTTTTTTGCTACATTTTTGGACAATGACTCACCAAATAGTGCATTGCTAGAAAAAAGGAAGGATTCTAACCACTAAAATTAAAGCAAAATCTGGGCATGATTGATGAACCTTAGTAGAAATTCACACAACCAAAAGTACATTTGGTGAGTTTGACTAAAACCATAGTTCCAAAGGAGTGGAATGTTATGAGACAACTCTGAAGATGCAGTTTGATACAAAGACTGAAAATCATGGTAAGAATCTTTGCAATTGTAAGTTTCTTGCCTGCATACGATCCAGCCACAGAATGCACTATTGCAGCTTTTGTAAATAGCCAAAGGGTAACCAAGAAAGGGAAGTAGAAAGTCAATGAAAGAACACTCTCAAATAATTTTCAGCACACGAGTTTAGTAAGATGGCTCTTAGGCAGCCCAGATGCCTCTGCCACTAATCTAAACCTAAAAGACAGTTTTTCAACCACTGATTGCTCTACAAAGGCATTTGAGAGAAGGATTGCAGATACAGGGCAGATGAATAGCGCTGCAATTACCAGGAATCCTGTGGAATTGAAGCGAAGGATTCTGATGGTTTCTCTCAAGATCTCCAATGCACTCAGAGAGTTGAAGAGAGTTAACAACAGGGTTACAACTGCTCTGTATGACAAGAAGTAATTTTGATGCTATCCCCGCTTCAACTGCAGTTGAGGTACACTCTTCAGGTGCCAATTTACATACAGTCCACAAAGTTGACAAGGCATGTTGTTTGTAGTTTTCAGAAACTCTCATCAAAACTCTAACTATGTTAGGGATTGTACAAGCACAGTCCTTTAGAGCAGCCCTACCCTCTGGTGTTGTAGAAAGAATGTCCAGAATCGCCAGGGAAGTCTCTAAACAGGGGATTGTTGCATAAGGAAGAAGCTCGACCAACTGTACAACTAATCCAATACCCACAACCTGAATCCTCACCTGCTTGCAAGAACATATAATTCTAAGCAAACTGAGTCCTGCTGCCATAGCCCTTGGATACTTCTTGTCCTTCACAAGCCTCAACAAGCCGAATAGAAGCCTAAAACTCGAAACGTTCTCAGACTTCAGATCTTCGATATCCACCAGAGTTTCAATGAGCTTTGATGAATTTATTCTTGTCTCCATGGTACCCTCGTGCAGAAGGTCCACCATTAGAGAGATCTTTGCCAGTTCTGTGAGGCTTGTTTTTCCTTCTGAATCCAAAGGAATCCTAACTAGAATACCAATGGCTTCAGTCCCAACTGCATGAGAAGTGAAGGGACCCAACA
>LPNX010986345.1:22052-39915 GCA_001517045.1 Pseudotsuga menziesii
AACAGAAAGGCAACCGCTCGCATATTGCACAGCTTCGGAATGATAGGAGATCCATATTGCTTGGAAAAGGAAAGAGCATCGAGCATCCTTCTCCCTCAAGTGATTAATCTCTTCTCCACATGTTCCCGCTAATTTGGACATTGTAAAGAATTTAAAGGATCTGTCGCTTAAGCGACGCTTAGCACCTTCTTCTTATAATTGACCAATTAAGTTTATTTATTTAAAATATTGACCAATTTGAAGCGTCGTCGCTTAAGAGACATTTATGAGGACATCCGTCGCTTAAGCGACGCTTATGAGCCTAGTCGTCGCTTAAGCTACGCTTATGACCAAAATTTAAAAAAAAAAATCTAACTTTCTGATTTTTGGTAGGTTTAAAAGAAAAAATCCACGCGCCGTCGGAAGTAACCGTCGGATTTTGGATCGAAATGTAGTAGTGGAGAAGGCTAAGTTAGCCTCCTTGACTGGAGGTGGGCGTGGGTGTGATCTAGCTGATGTCATCTAGTGCTCCTCTGATGTCAATTAAGTCAATAATACTTAGGATAGTGGTTTAACTAGGCCAGATTGACCAAAATGAGTGTGTAAGGTGGTAAATGTCTCCAACATATATAGCTGCAGATACAGCATCTCGTGGACACTTAAGGATTCAGCTCATTCCCCCTCCCATCTCACATTCTTTCACCATATTTCAGCCCAATGGAGTGAGGCGCACTTGGTGATCCATTTATCGTTTTGAGGGAGCTCCTCTTGCTCCAGAATTTTGTATTCTGACGTAAATAATCTGATCTCTCTGTTTAGAAATTTATCAGGTCGAAAGGCCAAGATATTTTATGTATTATTGATCAGTAATAAAGAAACTGTGCCATTTCCCACTTCTTTGTTGCAAACTCTTATAATATTGGTAGATTTGAATGGATGTGTAAAATATTGATTATTCATGCATGAATGGACTGTCAATGAAGATTATTTGAGGTTTCATATTCATTAATTGAGAGTTTGTGGCCATTGGGTCGAATTCCATAACAATTGGATTAAATTGCATCTCACTTCCCTAAGGGTTCAAAGGGTTCAAAACTAGTTTTTATATATCTGATTGAAGGAAGTGACAATAACCATGGGAGTTCTATTGGTTCAAAATATGAGTCCATGTTGATTTCCTATACACATCTCCTACCTCAATTTGAGAATTTGAGTGGTTTTCTATATATTTGGGAGGCCGATCTGGCAATTAGCTGGGGGGGATTTGAGCCCCAAAATCGCTATTAAAATCATCTATCTTGTTCAGAATTTAGTAAAAACTTGAAGAAGTTATAGGAGGGCCATAATACATCCCTGAAAATAATAATTAAGTTATTATATCATTCATACACCTTCTCTGAAGATTTGGGAGCAATTGGGCCAAGTTGGAGACCAAGACATTGAGACTAGTCAAGAGCAAAAATTGTGAAAACTTGGAAAATTGGGCATTTTAGTAAAAATTAAAAAAATGGACATTACACCTTACATACACCTTCAACAAATTTCAAAAAATACTACACTTTCAAGCTTTTTTAGCTAAGAGTTATTACACAGGAATTCTCAAAACATTCCTCAAAACACAACCTAACATTACACTTTCCTATTGTATTATACTTCTTTGCTTAAAGAAAAAAATAAAAAAACTAACACTGATCGAAAATTGTATATCCTTGCTCCAAAACAATGCCATCTTGCACTTCTTGAAAATAAGAGGTTCCAAACATATTATTGACAACAATTTTTGGACAACGTCATTCTATGCAAACCAATCACAATGATAAAAAATATTAATTTTTAGAAACTTTAAATATAAAACGAAATTGTCATATTTAAATTATAAAAAAATAATTTAATCTCAGGCACCCAATTTAATCCATCGAATCAATTCCTATATGTGAAGGACATAACAAGTATATAAAATGCATTGAATAAGGAATTTACATTATAAATTTCTTTAATGTATAAAAAGTACATTGAAATAATAAAACTTAAATTTTATGTTTTCTCTAAAGTGCATTGAATTTTTCTAAAACTTGAATTTTATATAGAGAAAGTACATTAAATTTATAAAACTTAAACTTTATGTTTTCTCTAAGCTACATTGAATTTCTAAGACTTTTGAATTTTATGTTTTCTCTAAATTGCATAGAATTTTATGTTTTCTCTAAGCTACATTGAATTTCTAAAACTTAAATTTTATGTTTTCTATAAAGTGTATTGAATTTATAATACTTAAATATTATGTTTTCTCTACATTGTATGGAATTTATAAAACTTAAATTTTATGTTTTCTTTAAACTGCACTAAATTAATATATATGTTTTTTTTAATGATAACCTAAAGAGCATTTCTAGCCCACACATATATTCAAATGACATTAGTATTCTCTATTTTTCTTATTGACTATGAAAAAATAGTCTAGTGCACTAAGCTCGTTAAGGTGTTACGTTGATGAAAGACAATTACCATTCTTTAATCCTTCACTTGTGATTCAATTGCATACTTGTTGACGCCCAAAATTTATCGAACCTTCTTCCACAACCAATTGATGTCCGTTGTGGTCAGTTCTTTGTCCATCTCTTTTGACCTTTCTATGTTCATTCTTAAGATCAATACACTTAGGATCATCCATACCAATTGATAATATAAAGAAATGAAATCGCCAACATTCATGTTAAAAATCACTTATTCATATTATCAACAAAGTAGAAAAAAATACAAATTTCTTAACTAGTGAACCTTTCTTTCGTAGGTGTTATTGAGGTTGATGGTGTTCTCTAATTTTGTGAGGAGAATTGTGAGAGGAGGTGAGCGCCGAAAGTATTCTCTACTGCAATGAGGAATTTCATGAGAACATGCAATCCCTAACCACCATTCCCATTCCCTAACCACCACCATATGAACAATTGCTGAGAAATTCGACAATTGTTTATTCTTAACAATTAATCTACATATTAACAATAAATTTGCATTAGTCAGGATTCTTATTCAATGACAATTATGATGAATCTTTTGGATTTTTGGGATTCTGGAGATCCACCTCTGTCCCTAAGATGTTATTCTAATACCTATCAGTGTAAATATTGTCAGGAGGGGGAAGAAATCAATGATTATAACCCCCACACAATTAACATCAACATCATAAAATTGCTAAACCAAATCATTGAACTCCCACTTAATTTATTAGATGTACTCACCATGAAAAAAATTGAAAAGATACGTTATCATTAAAAAATTAAACTTGGTCTTGTCCTTGGAGCCTCGAAGGGCATTAGAAAGAATATCCATCCTCAAATTCACCTTCATTGATATGGATTTTAAGGTATCAAATTTAAAATTATCTGCTATACTTGTAATGTCCTCAAATGTTTGCTATGGAACACTCCATTGGACTAAGGCATGCATTTGCCTAAGTCACTTGGTAAAGTAATGGAAAATTATCAAGGTGGTGATGTGGGTCAAATATTTGTATGGTTTGATGGCCAAATTGTGAAAAGCTGCAACATCAAGCAAAATTGGACAAGGAGGGCACATAAGAAGGTTGAAATGGGTCCCACATGAGTTATAATTCCCCCAAACTCGAATCCTAAGGTGGAATTAGACATCATGAAGGCATAAATTTGAATTTGTAACTCCCAATAAGTTTCATGAAGAGGCATCTCATGAGTTGTAACTCCCTGAGCTAAAAATAGAAAATATATGACAATTAATGACATCTATGACAATCTTATGACAAATTATGACAAGAATAAGGTCTTATGACATCTTATGACAACTTATGATAACTTATGACATGTTGAATGTCCTAAATTTAGCCAAGGAGGGCGCTAGAGGTGAAGGTAGTCCCACATGAAAGTGTAACTCCCCCAAATCAAGCTAATCCTCTCAAATTCGAATTTTCAAGGTATATGAAGTTATTATTTTGCCAAATAACATTAGAAAAGATTTAAATGGGACCCAAGGTGTCATTCTCTCATCAAAATAACAATTATTAATATTTTATTAAATATTTGTGAGAGAATTATAGAATGAGGGGGGAAGGCAACATGAAGATTTATAAAAAAGGGTGAAGACACAACTGAAGGGGATTTTTTGGTCATTTTTACATTTTCACTCTTGGAGAGCTTAAATTGACCTTGCACAGTGGATGTCCATCCTCCCTGCTATTGAACTAGTTTCAGTGGTGAAAGATTCCAATGTAGCTAATAGAGAGGAGGAGATCATTCTGATCTCTTCATCGCGCTTCATGGAGATCGATTGAGAGGAGAAATCACTTTTAGATTTCTCTATAGAGATTAATTGTAGGTTTTTATGTTCATCTATAGTACCAGGGTTGAATTCATGTTGATGTGTTAAAGTTCCTGTTTACAAAAGGGTGATTTGTGGTGTACATTTTGGTGTTGGAGTTGTGGGTTCTTGCTTGAGGAGGGTGCACCATTGGATCCATTTTCACTTTAATATATAATTCATTAGAATTATACGACTTATATGTGACATATGGCACAATTTGAGAGGATTCTCTATCATTTGGAGGTGTTTCTTGTTGATTTAGAGCTTGGATCGATGAAAGAGGGCAGAAATGGTGGTTCTAATTTTGACACTTATGATATTTTTTTAGATGTGAGACCCATTCCATTAAATTAATAATGTTGTTTCCAATAGGAAACACTTTTTTTTCCACTCAAAACGGTGTCTTAATGACCGAGAAATGCCCATTTTATCATATCTACTCCATTTTGTATCTCTTTTGGTAGAGGTTTGAACTTGTACAATTGTAACTAATTATTTTATGAGCTTAGAGATGTGTAAGATCCATGTAATGTTTTAATAAGTTTCATTAATGTTCCCATACAATGAATAATAAATATCCAATCATTTTCCTCATATGGCGTTCATATTTGTGTAACCAATGATTCCATGTATAAATATTTCTCATATGGTTATGCCATTTATAGTGCTGATTGTAAAACTTTAATAGAAGTCATTTGTGGCATGTTACCGAGTCATTTATATTTTTTTGGATGTACTTGAGTCTTATTTAATCTGTTTGGAAAAGTTAGAATAGATTAGGAGGTGTTTGCGTCGAGTTGAAAAACAAATATTCCTATGTGGGGAAATTGAACTAGTTTCTCACTAGTCTTGAAAGGGTGCCTCTCATACTTCCTTGGAATTTTTCTGTAGTCTATTAGTGGGTTATATAGTTTTATTTGAGTCTATTTTAGTCCATTTATCTGATATTTTGAGAATTTGATTAAATCTAGTAGTATTTGGGAAGAGTTGTAAACCCTGTGTTTTGTGTGGGCAAATTTGAACTAGTGCTCCTAGTTTTGAATCTGGTGGTTCTCCGGGGTTGTATTGGGGTTGATAGCTCTAAGTTTGGACCAGGAAAATTACCATGGTGATATATAATACCCAATTGAGCACATTGTAGTGTTTTGATAGTACACATTGTGTGATGCACCATATCATCCCCATTCTAGTAAACATAATAGAGCCATTGTTATTGAAGAAATTGGGAAACAATTCATTATCTATTGTAGAGATTGGAGTCATGTGCCTAAATCTATGATTGGTTACACTATAATATTCCATTAACTATGTTATTCTAGGTCATATATGTAGGTCAAAGGAGTATGCAAATTTCCTAAACAATGGCACTACTTATTTTATAGTTTAAGTATTCATTCAACCAAATTCTAATGGAGTATTGTAATAGACCAAAATAGTTCATAGATCTACCAACTTGTATGGAAAATATGCCAAGGTTAATCTCGATATTAAACTATAGGTATCACAAAACTATATTAAGCATTCATTCAACCAACTTTTAATGGAGTAACATAATTCACCAAAACAATTCATAGATCTACCATTTTATTTATTTGTTCAACAGTCTATGGAAAATCTATTGGTTAATCCCAATATTACACTATATGTCTTACAAAACTATTCAACAATTGTTTTTTTTTCTAAAGCAATTTTAAATGGACAAGTAAGCCAGTGATTTCAATGATCATAAATTTAGGGACCAAAGAGAATGGCCTCACACTCCTTACATTTTTACGAGTATAAAGGGAACCAACTTTTAGTAATCAACGTGGTATAACTATGAAGATTAAAGGATACTCAAGCTTAGTTGTTGAACAGTCACCAAATATAGGTGATCACATCTACTCTCAAATATTATGAATCCCTTCATTTTGCACGAATTTCAAAATATTATTCATCATAGTATCTACATCTCATGCATGCAAAACATCCTCTACATCTTTTGTTGGCCATAATGTTGTATATTTCAGTAAATTTATTGCATTAGACTATGAACAATCAAATCAAATCCTATGTTGAAAAGATTTATCAATTACTTCTTCCTTGAAGGGATCACTAAAAACTACATCTGGACTGGTAATATCTACACATAGTTCCCTTCCCATGTGCATAGCTTCTTGTACATAAAGAATCCATAGTTTGTTATTTACGTAAGAATTGTTGACTCTATATATGGCAATGAGAACAACTAACATTGTGGTTGGAACAACACAATACTATGAAAGTACTCCTTTTCTTGCAAAAGAGGATTAATCTCCCACATGCCCCTTTCATCGTCCCCTCTAATGGAATCATGCCCCCTATAGTGCTCTTTACTCTACCATCTTAGACAATTCTTTTATTTTTCCAACATAATATTTACATAGGTTTTGAGTTAGCACGACAAGATAACCACATGGATCATATAGAAATGTCTACATTATGCATGCATAGCCATTCACTAGTCGGGCATTGGCCTTGAGCTCTGCACTAGGAATCCATACTAGCATATTTACATTATTTACATGATTTTGATTTAATACATTCCAAGTCAAACTTGAGGGTATTACACCCTAGTTCTTGTGTGGAGAGAGTATTTATGACTCCCTTCATCACTGTTGTTGTCTTATACTTGGTATATATGTCATGGTCAATAATATTAAGCTACTTGGTGACCTCCTTTTGCAATACACTAAACTCTAATTATAATTGAAGTTGGTTCCTTATTGATGGGTGATAATTAAAAATGCATCCTCAAACATAATTCTTGATATCGCTAAGGGTGTATACTATCCTTGATTTAGTTAGGAACTCCTCATGTATAGTATTTCATGCTTCCATTTATTCCTTGAGATTGGTTTTCCCTTTCTTCTCCTCATGCCACTTGACCTTTTTAACACCTTCCAACTTCTCACCTTGCTTATACTAGTTCCTTTTTTCTTTTATCCACCGAGGTTTCTACAACTCCTACCTTCATGACATTATCCCTTGATTTGTCTTCCATTCTTTCAAATCCCAGGTTAATTGTTGAAGTTGTTGTTCTAGTTGTGCTATTGAATTCTTAGAGGAGGGTGGCCGACTACTTGAAGCAGCCATTGCCTTTTCTTTATAGGCTTCAATAATTTCTTGTTTCAAGGAATTAATCAAGCCATTATATTTCTCTAGTTGGATGCCAAATATTGTGCATTTCCTTAATCGGCCTATAGATCAATGGTCCCATTTTCTATGATTTGATTTTGTGATTAAAAATAGGTAGTCTCCCTTTTCAAGAAATTTTCTTTATTAACCAACCTTTGTTTCTCCTCTAATATCTATTGGGTGACTAGGATAGTGGGAGCTCTCTGGAGCCTTTGTCCTTTGAAATTTTTCTTAAAGAAAGGAAATAGCTTCCACTGCTTCTTGTTTTTTCCTTCTCGTTGAGACCAAGCTAACTTATATCTTGTCCTTCTCTACCTCCAATGCTTTTAGGCTAGAGCTAAAAAAATCAGTTCTTTATGTTAATGGTGTTTAGTTGATTTTTGTAGCTATCACTAGAAGAAACCCCTTTGAGATACTTTTGATAGACTATGATGTTGGATCCTTATGAAATAGAAATATAATCCTCATGTGGGATACCTTATGTATCAAAGGTGACCTATAGTGCCTTCAGATCCTATGATTGCATCTCCTTTTTATGTTTTTTGAGGCAAGGGTTCCAATGTGGTCGCCATAAATTTCCTTGTTGGGTTTTACTTGGGAAATATCCTTTCTTATGCCTAAGTTTCCATTGTCTCAATGTAAAGTATATCCTTTTGGTCTCTTATCTTCTTCTTTTCTCCTCCCTTAGTATCTATAATGGATCATACGTCACCATGGGTTGAATCATGTTATCCCAAGATATCTGGTGCCTTGTTTTGTGAGAATAGCTTCTCCTTGGTGTACTAACAACCCCTTGAAAATATAAAACAATGAAAATGTGAGAAAATTTAAAGGGGGAGGGAGAGGGTGCTATGTTAGGGGTAGATTCCTCCTCTTGTTGGGCACTAATCAACTCACAAACTTCTTGTTTTGTACCCTAGACAATACTGGAGTCCCCCATATCCCTTTTTCTACTAGAAATTAGTTGGGGAATCCCACCTTGGAAAGAATGTGCAAAAACCTATCCTACCCAAGGAGGAATAAGTTCAATAAGAACTTAAGTAGAAGAAGGTCAAGGTTTAGTAAGAATAGAATCCCACAACCAAGGGTTAATAGAAAATTAATATATAGGAGAATCCATTATTGCCTAAGGGTATAGAACACGACGTTCTTTATCCTTGTAGTTCTTTAAAAGCAGAGGAATATACCCCTCACACAATACCCTCATCCTCCCCCTTTAAAGTATCTAATAGTTTCTCTACTGCAACTTTTGAAGGGGTTGCTAGTACACCAACTACAAGCTCTTCCTACAAAATAATACATCATATCTCTTGAGCTAACATGATTCAAATCATGGATACATGTGATCCATTAGAGATATTAAGGGAAAATTAGGAACACACATGGATATTCCCCATGTACAACCCAACGGCATGACAGTTTGTGGCGAACACATTGGAACTCTTACCTCAAAATATGTGTAAAGAGATGCAACCATATGATTGGAAGGTAGTGTTAGTCACCTTTGACATAAAATGTGTCCCACCTGAGTATTATATTTCATGGCCCAAGGATCCAAACACACAATCTATCACAAATATTTCAAAGTGGTCTCTTCTAGTGATAACTACAAAAATCAACTATATTCCATTAACATAAAGAACCAAATGTTTAGCTCTAGGGTACAAGCATAGGAGGAAAACAACAACAAGCTACTAGCTATATTGGTCTCAATGGGAAGGGAAGAACAAGAAAAAATTGAGGTTATTTCCCTCCTTCAAGAAAAATATCAAAGGATAAAGGCTTTAGAGATTTCATGCTCTCCTAGTAACCCATCTGATGTTGGAGGAGAAACAAAGGTTGGATGATGAAGTAAATTTATTCAGAAGGGATAATGCCTCTTTATCATTACAATATCAAGTCATGGAAAATAGGATCACTGATCTAGAGGCCAATCAAGGTAGTGCATATATTTATCATTCCAAATAGATAAATCCAATGGCTTGATTAATTCCTTGAAGCATGAAATTACTAAATCCCATAGAGAAAAGGTAGTGGCTTCTTCAAGTAATCATCCACCCTCCTCCGAGAAGTCAATAACACAACTGGAATAACATATTGAAAAATTAACTTGGGATTTGATAGAATGGAAGACCAAAGTAGGAAATAGTGCCATGAAGGTAGTAAATGCAGAATTCTTAGTTGATAAAAAGGAAAGAGAAACTCAAGAAGTAGGCCAATGTGAAGGGCGCACTCCTTCATTGGCCACTCTCAATGAGTAAGGTGCTCTTTCTAATGAGGTGCTATATACTTCTTCATCTAATGTGTGAAAACAAATTTTTGTAACCAATTCAATTAGTTAGGTAGGTTAAATTATGCCTTGTTCATAAAAGCCTCACCAGTCTCAAGAATAAAGTGTATGGTATTTTGTCTAAGCTTATCATTGTTCATTGTGTTTTTCATTTATGTATCATGAGTTCAATATTATTTGTTTAGATCTATTTGCAAATCATTTGGTATCAGATCCTAGATTTGATAGGATTCCAAGTCACAGGTTTAGATAACAACCTATCCATTATTTTTTTAGTTTTTGACTCGGTTTTTTTATGCCCAACCCTCAAGCCAAGGTTCTACATCCCTCCTTGGGGTTTTGGAAATCTAGTTTAGTGTTACACCCTCCAAATAGGGTTTGATTCAATTTTGCTTGTTCCCTTCTCATGGACTCAACTATTCTAGTCCACCCTTCTTAGGGACTCAGTCAGTGTCTTGCACCCTTCTTAGGGACATATTCTAGTGCTCTTGCACTCTTCTTAGATATGTTTCAACATCATTTGGAACATCTTAAGGGACTCCTCCTAGTTCAAGCTTGTGCCCTCCTTAGGAACCTCTCCAAATACATTTGTGTCCTCATAGGGGACTCTGTTAGTGACCTTTCATCATGTTGCAGTATAGATATAGGTTTTTTAGTACGCTCTTTCAATGTGCCTTGCCTCTAGTAGACCCTTAATTTTGTTGCCCATACCCTCTCTTAGTTCTTCTTGGCTTAGAAGCCTCTTCCTCACCCTACCTCACCCTACCCCTTATGAATTAGTATGGGTGAAAAATGATGGATCTCACATTAGCGTCTCCCACTGATGTACAATGACCTTTGCAATTAGCCTTTTTTGCAATATAGTCATATGTGATGTTTCTCCACTGGATTGTGATGACCTCTTATTGGACCTCCCTTACCAACAACAATGGCACATTGGCTATCATGATAAATCCCTCCAGTATAATCTACAACAAGATGGTCAATGCATTTACCTCTTCTGGTTCCAGGAATCCTTCTCCTCTCACTGGTAAGACGTCCCTCAAACAAGTTATCATGAAATAATGTGTTTATCTTTGTTTAGTTTGCCCCGTTAAACCGAACAATCTTACACACATTGTGCCTATTAATATGGACCCTCTTCTCAAGGAGTTTGTGGATGTTTTTTCTCCTCCCATGGACCTTCCCCCTTCTCTGTCCATCGAGCATACTATATATCTTATTCTTGGAACATCCCTACATAATGCTCCTTCCTACCATTTAAATTCACACAAGGCTACAAATATTGAACACCAAATTCCCTAGTAACTTGACTATGGCCACATCCAACCCAAATTTTCTCTGTGTGTTTCCCCATACTTCATCATCCCAAAGGAAGAATTTGAGGAGTGACGCATGATTATATACTATCATTCCCTCAACAAAAGAAATGTTAAGAATTGGTATCCCCTTCCACAGATTGAGGAGTTGATGGACCACTTGCAGGATGCTTGATTTTTCAATATGATGGGCTTGGCAGTAGGCTACCATCAAATCTATATGTACATAATAGTCACTTGGAAGAAAACATTTAATATAAAATTTGTGTTGTATGAGTTCCTTTTCATGCCCTTTGGGCTGACCAATGCTCCTCCAAATTGATGAGGATGATTAATGACATTTTCAAGCCACATTTGGGTAGATTTGTGGTTGCATATTTAGATGCGATCTTGGTTTTTATGTCTACTTGGGTGGAGCACCTTTAGCATGTGCACATCATCCTTAAGCCTCTCGATACCCACCAGCTTCAGGTAAAGTAAAAGAAGTCTTATTTTGGCCAATCCTCAATTCAATACTTGTTTTTTTTTCTATCGGGAGGGCATCTTCCCTAATCCTTAAAAGTGGTTTACAATTTAACATACTAGGTAATTGGAAATGGTCTTTGTATCATCACTTAGTAACGACATATGATTTTCAAAATCTATCCCCAAAATCAGAAAAATTGTAAATATAGGTTTACTTATAGAAATCATTGTACTTGTCAAAGAAAAGGGTAGAAGCTCAATTAAGGTGCAAAATGACCATTGTACATAATAAATGTGGCGAAAGCATAGGAAACATTTGGAAATCTACCTATATTTTCTAACCATCGGAACATTTTAGGACCAGAGTGAATGGGAACATAATGTAATGATGACATCCCTAACATAAGAACAAACACAAGGAAAGCAATTATAGAAGGTTTTTGCAGCTAGAAAGTATAATGTTTTTGAATGTCGAAACCTCATGCAAGAAGAAATATTGCATTACATTATTGGTAGAACACACAAAGAAACTTTAGATACATACATGCTCTAATAGATCTTGCATTCTTCACTCCTCTCTTCTTCACAATTAAGTTGACACCAACGAAAATACTAAACTAGAATGTAAAATTATTCTTGTGACATTGTCAAGACATGCCAAACGAAAAGTTCAATTATATGCACACACAACTCTCTCTCTCTCTCTCTCTCTCTCTAATAAATTTAAATAATTAAAACTACATACATACATAAATTTATAAATATATAAAATAAGTTTCTGTATGTATGTATGTAGTTTTAATTATTTAAATTTATTATATATATATATATATATATATATATATATATATATATAATTTCATACGTGAGTACATTTGTTAGGCAATTTATACTTAACATTGATTTGATTAACATATAACACATTCATCACGTATTTTATTATGTTCCTAACAAGGGGATATATATGAATTGCTCAAGGTGATTATTTCGAGCAATTTGTAGTAATTTAAAAAAAACATAGAAGTTAAACTAAGGTTGTGTATTAGTTTTTAAGTTTCTTAAATGTCTATTTTTTAAGCTTATTATTGGTCCAGTGGAGATGGCGTTTCCTTGGGTTCATGTGCCCCAAGACCCGGCAACGTCGTCGATATCAACACTGTTATAATGCTCCTCGTAAACAATACCTCCTTTAATATTTCGAATTTCCACGATCCCAATTAATATTCCAGATTTGTAATCCAATAGATTAGACAACCATGGTGCTCGCAATTAATAATTTGATATAAGAGAAATAAAATATATTAAGACATTCTGGACAAGCATATCAAATTGGGAAAAATGTCAAGATATTAAACTGAGTGTCACATGAAGACCCACATTTCTTGGTATGTGAAGTCCCGCCAACATCTGTGTTAAGGGAGCTCTTTTATCATTATTGTTGTTGCTTTCCAGAGAAGTGTTGTTTCTGTTGGTTCTTTCAAATATATGATATGTACACATTCTGGTTCTAAATGAAAACATTTACTTATCCATGCGGAAAGGTTTTAAGGGTTGGTTCGGCTCAACAAAATTTTAACTGTGTTGAAATGCAGGTTTTGTGTTTCTCCAGGGTTTTTCATGATTTGGGATCAGGGTCATTTTTAATGCTCCTTTCGAGAGGTTTTTCATGATACGGGTTCAGGGTTGTTTTTAATGCTCCTGTTTGGGCTTCAAATCAGGCTCGTTTTAAATGGGATGGACACATTTCAATTAATTGCTCATTGTGGGTTCTCTGGTGGTTTGAAATTTGGCGATTCCGAACCGGTTTTCCTGGTTGCCTTGTTCTTTCTCGTGTAAGTGCATGGACCTGACCTTTTTGTTGTTTTCTTATTTAACCTGGCATGTTTCTCTTTTGATTTTGGTCAGTTGTTGCTTTCCCTTTCTCATTTTGTTGGTTGTGGGTGCAGTGAACGTGGGGTTGTTTTCTTTACGAGTTCGAGTGCAATGAAGGTGGGGTATGTTTCCTCACGAGTTCAAGTGCAGTGAAGGTAGAGGTTGTTTTCTTCACCTCGGTGCATTGTTCTTTCACATGTAAGTGCTTGGACCTAACCTTTTTGTTGTCTTCTTTTTTAACCTGGACCGCTTCTCTTTTGATTTTGGTCCGTTGTTGCTTTCCCTTTCTCATGTTGTTGGTTGTGGGTGCCATGAATGTGGGGTTATTTTCTTCACGAGTTCGAAACCACTTATACTATGAAACGAGAACTCGACACAATTCTCGTTTTTCTCTCTCCTAATTTTAGTAGCTATTTTTACCCCCGTTTCAAAAATGGTTGATGCCAGTATCACACATTTTCATTTTTAGACATTTTTTGGGGCCTTTGAATTATCTTTGTTGTAAAATATTTTTAATTTCTATTTTCAAGTGTGTTTTTTGAAATTTAACAAAATAACATACATTTTTAAGCAATTTATAATGAAAAACATATACATTTTATGATTTTTTCTATAAAATAAGACATTTTTATGTACAAAATAAGGCATTTTTATTGACAAAATTGTAAATAATTCCAGAAAATAAAGACATTTAAAACCATTTTCAATGAATTTTCAGAGAATTTTTCTCTAAAAATGATCATATTTCATATTAGTTATCGAAAAGTGACGACTCACATAAAGTCGAGAAAAAATATACAAATTTTTTGTAAAAAACATATTAAAAACATTATATTTAGAAATTTTATTTCTAAAATAAAGTCTGAAAGTCAAAACATTACTAATATATCTGATCAAAAAATTGTCAAAAATTGTCAAAATTAACATTTTCTTCAAAACATGAAACTATTCAACAATATCATGCATGCCAAATTCTTCATCGACATTGGAATTTTCTGGAGCTTGAATTTCCTCAGGGACATCAATGTCCTCTTCCATTGGGTCTTCTATGTCTGCAAGATCCCCAAAGTGCTCCTATTACACTTAATGTTATTTTAACAATAAAAAACAAATGTTATAATGAAAAAATGGATGGCCAAATCTTTAGTGATCGTCACTTCAAAATTATGGATTGATGAAGGACTTGTAAATGGATCCTTTGGTATTGCTCAATAAACATATTCTAGAGAAGATGAAAACTAGATAAAATTGGCTTTAAAAAAAAAGAAAAATTAATCCCCTAAAGCTTTAATAAAACGATAGCTAACAAGAATATATGCTAATTATACTACATTATTACAAATCAAAATCAAAATACAATTTCTAATAATAATCTCTAATATATAATTATCTTCAAATAAATCTTTACCAAAATGGCTTAAATTTTTTTAATCCATGTGAACCTTTGATTAAACCATGATTAACAAAAATATACACTAATTATAATTGGAAATCAAAATCAAAATACAATTTATAATAATACTCTGTAATCTACAATCATCTTCAACTAAATCACTAAATCATAATCAAAATACAATTTATACTAATAATTTATAATATACAATGATCTTCAAATAAACAGTATAGCCCTATAATTTATAGCTGAATAGTAGGTGTTATTAAGAGCACTGAATGAGGCGAACACTCTGCATGTCAACACATTGATTTCGGGTTAACCAGTATCAATATTTTATGTCACGATCACTGAACGTAGCCATTCAGTGTTCTTTACATGTATTAAAAAGTAAACTGATTTTTTACAGAATTAGGTAAAAGTAGTGACTAACGTGGTCATAGACCACCCAAAACTATGACAAATTTATCCTACCATAAAAATATCAAAGTGTATAGAATAAAGAAATGAACGGAATCTGTTCAGAAATAAAGAAAAGGAATAAGTCTAGCAGCACAGTGAAGTTCATAAATAAAGAAAAGGAAATAGTCTAGCAACAGTGACTGATCATCGACGAGAAGGTGGCTCATATCTGCATGTCGAACAATTGATTTTACGACTAAACCACTGGAGAATGCAAGTTGAATGAAAGACATGGGTGCTTGCCAATTGTTTTGCAGTCTCTCCCGTCGTTAAAGTTTCGTAACAACCTATGCACAACGCTTCATCATCATTCCCATACCCATTCCCGTTCCCATTGTCCTCCCTGCTGCCAATTATAACGTCTGGAAACCCGTCCACTACCTCACGAGGACTCATATTTACTTCATCTGATCTGGCGTTATTATTGCCTATCGCTATACGTTCATGTAGGAAATTGAATCGATAGGTATTATACTATAGATGTTGCATCACCTGACGCCAACTGAATATGGAATTCCATATAATCTGGATGTACCAGCAGAATCCATCGTCGGATTCCCGATAATCTTCTATCAATCGAATTACAATTATATCCTCTGCCAATTTTAATGTTTCGAGATAGTCTTCACTCACATTTTCATTAATTGGAATTTGGCGACTTACTATCTCTCCCCGCCATCCATCCTGCAATCGACCAATATCAACATTTTCTGCTAAATTCACTAATCCATAACGATTAGTAATCAGACTCGACACCATTTGTTGTATATTTTCTTGATCTTCAATTCTGTTCGTTTCGGTGGTGGTTGTGGCGGCCACCACTGCGTTCGACATAACGTTTAGCACGCCCTCCACACAGCCCATTACATTCAGAACTATTTCTCTGTCATATTCCCTTTGGTCCACTGGTCCGCCGCTTGGGCGCCAAAGGGCGGCCCTCATGGCCGCCCTTGATGCCGGGCATCGAGGGCCGCCGTGAGGGCCTCCCTTTGGCACCCAAGTGGCGGAGACAAGACAAGAAATCGTTCAGAGTGAAAACGTTAATTCCTACACAATCAATCCAATGTTTAGATTCTAATGCAAAACTAATTATCAAACTTTAATGCGACATGGGTAATTCATATGCAATGATTCGATTCAGAGCGTTGATTAAAAAAGACAGACCCGTTTGGAATATATCTACGCTATCGAACATGATGAAAATCGCGGTATCAAACCTCAAAGGAACTGCTAATCATTGAAGCGAATGGATATTACAGTAAGGAAATGTTGAAATCCTAAAACAAAAACATACAGGCAGAGTATAGAACTCAAATTGTGTAAAATATGAAAATGAAATTGCAGTTGTGTACAGAAAATAAATTAAAATTAAAATTACCTGCAAACTAAAATTAAATATTCTGTGAGGAAATCATGTTACTCACCAAATGTAAAATGAAAACAAAAGAAAGCAATCCAAAATTATTTTTAAAAACTGTGTAGAAATCTGAAAATCAAATTGCAAGGAAAAATAAATATGTAAATAAATACAACCCACAGGATGGCCAGCCTTGAGATTCTAAGTGAACACGAATTAGATCTCTGGAAACCTATAATTTGATGGAGAGAAAACTGAGTTACAATATGAATCAGAATTTTTCCCAAAATCTCATTTCCATGTAATCACCAGTTGTTACCTTTAAAGAATGTTTACATAGATAATGAATCCAATGATTCAGTTTCCAGAAAATTAATACAATATCCTAAAAATAAAAACAGTCCAACGCCTAGGTTTAATTCCTGGAAATTGTTTATGTGGTAGTTAATTAATTTTCCAGAATAGTTTAAATCTGGTGACTGAATTATTGGATTGATTGTTGGCGTTGGCTCTGTTCTATTCAGTTGATACCTCCACATGAATTCCTCATGAATGGATTCTCAAAGCATTATGCATTGAAGAATGTGATCTGTTGTGTTAAAACCTCCGTGAGCTGTGGTATTAAATGCATGATCCATTATATATTAATCGACCTAACTTGTTTAATACATACACATTAA
This sequence comes from Pseudotsuga menziesii, assembly GCA_001517045.1. Taxonomy (NCBI): domain Eukaryota; kingdom Viridiplantae; phylum Streptophyta; class Pinopsida; order Pinales; family Pinaceae; genus Pseudotsuga; species Pseudotsuga menziesii. The sequence goes on from LPNX010986345.1 coordinate 39,355, forward strand.
AAACAAAATGGAATTCTTAAATGACGTAAGAAGTATTAAATTTTATTTATGCCATTTAAAAAACAAGTTTTATTCAAGAAGGATTAATAATATGGATAATGGGTTTTTAAAGAGAGAGGGAGGACATGAAGGGGGTCCTTCTCTATTGATTGATTGAGGGGTTTTGTGGGGTAGATAGGTTGCATGGGAATATTGGATTTCCCAAGTATGTTTTTAGTATTTCTTGTTGGTGGTGAGGAAGGGTGGAAGAGGGGAATTCTCTAACATGGTTTATTGATTGAGTGGTCGATGGATCTTAGTCTTAGACTAAGGGATAGGTTTGGTGGAGAGTTCCCTTACACTTTTTTTCATGTTGCTACCACTCAAGTTGTACACTCTTATAAGTCAAATTTTCCTTACTTCATATCTAGGTGTGTAGCATGGTCCTATTGTACACTCTTAGAAATCTAGAAATAACCTAAGGGTTGAGTTTCAAACGGTACACTCACCCTCGAATTCCATTCAAAACTTCATATTTGGCTTTTTGATCAAGAATCCCGCTATCATACAACGGCTACTTCG
>LPNX010986345.1:43141-123082 GCA_001517045.1 Pseudotsuga menziesii
CGAGTGCAGTGAAGGAAAAGGTTACTTTCTTCACCAGTTCTGGTGTTCGGTGGTGTTTTGGTTTTCTTCTATTCTCCAACTGTTGTTGCCGAAGATAGTGTTTTGTGACTTCTATGGTTTCTTGCTAGCACTTTATTCTAAGGTATGTTGGCCAGTTCGCCTTCTTTTGCAAGTTTTGAAAACGAATCCGTTTAGTGTTGTGTTGATGTCTATGTATTTGAATGTCGTGTCTGGTGGATCAAATGGTTCATAACATATGGGTAGGCGGATTCCTTAGCGTCACAATGAAAAAAAAGATAATGAAAGGACTACCACAGTCCATTGCCAATGTCCCTGACATGTCTCGTAAATTGCCTACCGCAGTCCATTGGAAATCATGGGTTAAATTTGACACATGTATGCTTTTACCCGTAAAATACAAGTTGACGGGGAATAAAAATGCCGTCGGTAAAGTTTGATTAATTCTAGGGTTCGTCATTTTGGTGGGCATACTTAAAATTTGCAAGTATTTAAATTTTATTCTAGCTAAAGGGAGTCAGTTTCCCTCAGTTAGATTTTCATGAAGTTCCCTCAACCATTTTAACCAATTGATTCTGTAATGTCATCAATGAGAATGATTTGGTCGTGGAGTTAATGCATGTTGGGTGTAGGCTAATCTCGATAGATATATGTCCTATTAGTGAACTAATCAGAGAAAGAGGATACAAGATCATCCTTACTGTAGTCGGGTCTCTTCATTTAATACTACTATCTCTTTTACCCGAAAAATCTCCTTATTTAACTCATTCTCCTTCTCCCTAGGCTTTGCAAGAATAAAATAATAAATCACATGGTTCCTGCAAGAACAGTGATAACTGGAACCTGTTTCTCAAAAATTACAACGAATGCCATAGAATCATAAGTTAGAATATAATTGTCAGTTATTTAGGTAAGATATCCATTGATGTTGATGCACAAGTCTTACATGTTATATTTTTCATGGATTCTTCATCATAATTACAGAAAAAGGAAACAAATAGGAAAAGGGTCAAGATCTTGCAGCCTCCATTTTGATGAACTTTAAAAGAAGCCACCTTTCCAAGAGATTGAGAGTGCGCAAACATGAAAGAATGTTGCCTGAAATTTGACCAAAGTAACCCTCCCAAACTCTCTTAATTATTTTTTCAACGTTATAGTTATGATTTAGTTTGCAATGAAAATCAAATCCAAGATTGCAAATCATTCACACCTAAGGTATTAGTAAAATCAATACAATGAACAGACGATTGTGCAACCCAATACATAAGAAAAAGAAAAACAAATACAATGTTGTGAATAGCTTTCCAAGTTTATCCAATACATACCTTGACCCTACAGGGTATATGCAACACCCATATCCTGTAATCACAAATACCAAATATATAACTTATTGTCTGATAGTAGAAAGTATACAAGTAATAACTAGAACAAGTATTCAATGCAATTAAACCAGAAGTTAAATATTCTAAAACTTTTGAAACTCTAGTTTGGGATTTTACACAATAAGATCTTCAATTTGTTGTTTCAAAAAAAGGATGGCAAATAACTGACTAGATGAGCGTCAGATGCAATAGTAATTTGCGATAGATAAAGTCGTCCATTTCTGCGCTTTGCAACTTTCCGTTTATAACAAACGCCTGTCTGCAAGAGCAAGCAAGCCTTATTGACGTTCAGAGAAAAGCTAATTCACAATCTTTATTTTATATATTTCTAGATAGTGTACTGCTTATATTTACCTTGTCGAATGGTTTTGTATCAAGCAACCCTATATCCCAGTCGTAATTGCTCACTCTGGTATGAAGAATGCTCTGGTAGCATAACATGGGAACCATTGATAATGAAAGAACAAGTGGTAGCATATAAAACAGTGGAAAGCTCAGCTAAATAATTTAATGTTTGTCTTATATATAAGGTAACGCATAACATGATAATTTATTTTTAAAAATATAAAAATGATAAATCCATTCACAATAAGAAGGAAGAATAAAAAACGCAAGCCTTAATGTATCACCTGTGTAAAATCATTATAGAGGTAAGAGCCAAAGGTATCTTAAATAAATTAATAATAACGTGGATATAAATTGATGATTTAACAATATATTCTCTCAAGCACCAACCTTTATTACAGCTTGGCATATTTTCTTCTCATAAAATATGCACAATAGTGTAAGTTACAGAACTGCATGGATTATCTTCAAACTAAAATCAATTACGAGTAGAGTAGAGCTCGAATATTAGTTACTTTACGGCACATAAGATGAATTTTTATATCCATTTGGTTTAATATAAATTTATATGTAATATTAAATTAAATTTTCTTAGCGTTGGGTCAAAAGCTCTCTCGATTTATGTTAAAATATTAATTTAATTATTAGTATAAATATTTTTTCAGAGGAAATCTCCACGGAAAACCCAGCAATACTTCCCCACATTAGTGGATGGTAGAGGTGGTAAACCGTCGGCCATCCTCACAGATGGCCTAACCCCAAAGGACTCAAGGCTCGAACCCGTGACCTCTCCCCGTACCGAGAGAGTGTGCGCACGTCTTACCAATTGAGCTAACCCTTGGGGCTAATTATTAGTATAAATATATAACACAAGTTGTGTAGTGCAATAGTTTATGTTAAAGAATTTAATTATATTGTCGCGATTATATTGGCATTTGTGTTTGTAGTCCCCACCGAAACGATTCGATTATACTATCGCACGGTGCACCGAGTCATACGCAGGTAACCACTAAACACTTTAATTATATAATTCCTTGATGTCACTAGATTAAAGATATTGGGATATATAAGATAAAATTGTATAAGCTTTTTCAGGGCAGGAAGGGGGGGCAGGTTTTCATCACCCTCGATGGAAAATTGGAATTCAGTTTTTCTTGGGGACTCGGAAGGGAAACTAATAACATATGAGAAGCATTGGCGTTATGGTACTTCAAATTGCTAGAACTCGGGGAATCAATGATATTATCTTGATGGGGGACTCGAGAGAGTAATAATCCAAGCCCTAGCTGAAAACTCTCTTCCATCCCAATTGCATCTCCGACAGATGATTAGGAAAATCCAAACTCTAGTCTCCTCCTTCCGCAAAATTGAATTTTTTCATATTCTAAGGGAGCTCAACGGGAAAGCAGACCAAGCTGCAAACATAGGCTTTGCTTTTAGTTTCAGAGTCTTAGAGTGTAACGGGGTCAACTCCTTCTACCAACCCCCATTAAACCTTGGCCCAACCCATGGGGCTTATGGCGTTAACTCTCCTCCCCGTGGCAAATGAATTGAAGGACCGTGTGACACATGCCCCATCACGTGGCATGATGGCATCCTCCATCTCTACACGTGTTCAAGGACCAGTAGTTTTATTTCTTATACGCTTGAACGCTTGCACTCATTGTGATGATGTTTTCCCGTCCCGTCCACCTGATGCAAACCCAGACATGAATTGATAAGAAATTATGGACAAGCAAGGAAAATTCGATGGTTTGTTTATTAGGCAGGTCATGGGAATTGATCAACGTTTGACGTTTTGGGTAGACTGCTCCAGCAAGGGAATTGTGCTCTGGTTTTTCTGGCTCTGCGAGGATTTTGTTGGTTCATCTGCTTCTGAGAAGGATTGTGCTCAGGTTTGTCTGTTATTCGCAGTATGGAAGCCTCCTCTGAATCCACTGGTTCCTCCCCGCCTGCTCAATTCATCGAAACATACATTAAGGAGATGAATAAGAAGATCAGAGGAATCAACAAGGTTCTCGGCAGGATTGATTGTGAGGGTGCTCGTCGGTTTGATAATGTTTACAAGGACATGGCCCATGTGAAGAAAGAATGTGAACGCTCAATTGCACGCACAAAGAATATTTTGACAGGTATGCTAGCGGATTTGGAGATCAAGTTTGAGAAGATGGAGTTGAAGGTAGCAAAGCTGGAAGTGGCGAATTTCCCAAGTTCCTCTTCTCGCCATGGTGAGAATGCCAAATGAATTCAGAACTCTTAGTCTCAAATTTTGAATTTCGATAGCTTGTTGTTGTTCCCGTGTTTAGCTAGAAGTACCTTTGTTTATTGTTTATGAAAACTCTATATATTGTAAGCTGTAAGAAGAAAGAAAGACTTTCATATCTGAACTACTTTGCTGCTTCCATAAGGGTACCTATGTTATTTCTGGACCTATCCTTTTGTGGTTAAACCACCTATAAATATAATTGTTTTTGTCTAAAAAAATTGTATAAGCTTTTTGAAAAATGTTGAAATCTTCTTACTAGTGAAATGATGGGTTTAAAATTCTGATTACTCTAAAATTGATAGTTTGCTATCAAATTAAGTTGCAAAGGTATGTGACAATATCAGAAACATTACCACCACATGACTTTTGTTTGATTTTATAATATCAATACTATCATAAGTAATATAGGAAATGATAACCTCTAGATTGATTCCATGAAGCTTCTATTTATTTCTTTGAGTAAGCCGACAATCATATATTTGAAAACAACATTTTAATGAACAAATGTTATCATCATAATTATTATAATGACTTTGATTTAGTATGTATTTTAAATAATATAAAATTTGAAAAAAACATTTTAATGAACAAATGTTATAATCATTATTATTATAATGATTTTGATTTAGTATGTATTTTAAATAATATAAAATTTAACTTAATAAGTTGTGTTCTCATTTTGTATTTATTATTACATTTTAAAATTAAGTTCTAAAGTTTTAAGTAAAAATAAGTTTTAAGTTTTAAAAGATAATGAAATTAATAAGTTTTAAGAAGATATATTTGCAAATAGACAAGATTATAATTACATGTATAATTAAAATTTTAAACAAATTCTTACAAAGTGATCACTTTGTTAAATCAATTTTCAACATTAAGAATTAACTATTATTTAATATTTAATCAGTTTAGATAAATACTTCCTATTCTTTAACATTTATTTGGATAAATAGCAATTTGTGTTATTCATGATGATAGGATTAAAGGAAATGACATTGTTTATGATGATAAGATGAAAGGAAATGACATTATTGAATTAAAATTGAAAATTTTCATGATATATAAAAATTAAAATACTTATACAAGGAAGTTAGCTTTTGCATTTTTTAATGTTTATATATATTTTAGAAGTCTCATTTTTTTAAATTTTTATATCTATTTCTAAATTTTATTTTAGTTTTTCCTATTTTATTTTGTTAGAACTAACATAAATCTTTCTTAAACTTTCAAAAAATTAAATCTCTCTATTTAATAAATTTTAAGTTTAAAATAAATTTAACCTCATTTTAATTTATTATTTTATCGATAAACATATTATCCTTTTATAATATAAATTATAATTACAATGTTAGCAAAAATAGGAAATAGATTGTTTAGGCAATAATTTACCTTGTAGTTTCCCTTAAATGCATTACTTACTTTATAGTTACCTTTTCGCGTAAGAGACTGGCGCTAGGTATATTGTTTATTCCACTTTACTATTCTAGTTTTCCATGTTTTCATAAAATTACGAGTTTATCATCACCATTCACGTGTTTAAATGATCAATATGTTAATAAAGCCATTGAATCAAACATGTCAAGATGGCCGAGTTGGTCTAAGGCGCCAGTTTCAGGTACTGGTCCGAAAGGGCATGGGTTCGAATCCCATTCTTGACAGTACTTTTATTTTATATTAAACTAAATTATTTATGAAAAAATGGAGAAACGTCAATGAGAAATTGTTTGTAATTATTGAAATAATTTAGATAACAAATCATGAACGTCAGACGTCATGATCGCGTGGCCTAATGGATAAGGCGCTCGCCTCCGGAGCGGGAGATTGTGGGTTCGAGTCCCACCGTGATCGTCAATGCAAATGCCTTTTGCTTTTCATTGTTGGGTCTCATATAATTCCTTTTTTCTAATTGAGTATAATCGAGGTGGATGAAATTAATGAAGGGAGTATAGTCGAGGTGGTGGATGATATTCTTTGACACTGACATAAATTTTCTTTTAAATTAGGCACTTTCAAACATAATATTTCAATTTTAATTGTAAATTCGGTTTCCACCTTTATCTTGAAGGTATTTTTTTATGTGGTTTTTTCATGTTATTCTATGAATGACCTTATGTGGTTTTTTCGTGTTACTCTATGAATGACCTTATGACCTTGTTGTCATTCCAATTTTTTTTTATGTCAATTAAAATAAATTTAAAAAAAACTACTCTAGGTTTTCATTTCATTGTCATTATTCCCACGCATAACACTTTTTATGAGCAAATTAATATGCAGAGACTAATTTTGAACCTATTAGCAAATTCACCTTCTTATTTGGCTTCATATCGAGGCAGCCTATCGATTTTTCTTGAAAATCATAAATACAGTTAAGATTTTTTGGTGCAATTTTATAAAACCCACTAATGCTAGATAACTTCTATCATTACTTTTAACATTAACTGTTTGAAGATCTCTTTATACCATTAATACTTCTAGCATTTGGTACTTCTCCTACTTGTTTTTGGTATAATTTTATATACTACCTTTTAGCAAAAGCACACCTCATGCTTTGAACCTACCACTTGCCACCATGGCACTTGTTGTTTTGCAATGCCCTTTGTTTGCATGCACCACTTGACAATTTTTTGGTTATGCCTTCAACATAACTTCAACGCTCCCTAATACTCGACCATTGATCTTTGCTGCATCTGAGGCAAGCTGTAAGGAAAGCTACAAAGGTTGAAAACCAACCCTGGTGCATCGATGGGAGAATGTAGTTAATATAATGAATGCGCCAATACAAAGCTCTCTTGGGCATTAGAGAGCAATCTCGCATCATAGGTGAGGTGTACCTAAAAATTTAGGTACAAAAATTTACCAAGCATTTGTAATTCATGCATTTCTTTTTGTTTATTGACTAATTTCAAGAACATCATAATCAATAGATCATAACATATTGGCTAAGGGTGAAAGAAAGAAAGAATAGCTATGATAACTCAGATCTTTTCACGTCTGTAGTAGCACTTCGATGTCGTTTGTAGCAAGGTCGCAACACTTCGATGTCGTCTGTAGCAAGGTCGCCCCATCCTTTCAGTACTACACATTATTGGTGGTCCTTGTACACTTGGCTCTCTTTTTCTTTCAGAAGTTGCAGAGCTATAGCTAGTAGTTCTGGTTGGAGCAATTGATCAAGTAGATCTAATTCCTGTTGTTGAACTAGTTAATTTATTAGCAATTTTACATACTCTCCTTCTCAATCAATATCAAAAGGCCAGTAACTATGTAATGCTCATTTTTTGTACATAAAGATAGATGCATGCAGAATAATTGCAATTCCATGTCCTAAAGAGAATGAACATTTGTTGGTTGTATAACATACGTGCAATCAAGATATAGATCCACGCTTCAAATCATTAGCATTTGATCACAAAGATCTTGCTAACATTTTTCAACAAGGGACATAAACATCTTGCCAACATTTTTTGACAAGGGACAAAACATTTTTCAACAAGGGATAGAAACACTACATGATCATGACTCTTTCCTATTGAAGACTTTAATGAGGCATCAATGTGTGCCTAGCATTCTTCTTGAGGCAGACCGTAAGGATTTCCTTCCATTTTGTGCAAGCATGCCTTTAAGACACAAATATTGGATACTACTCATCCTCTAATCTCAACCTCATACTTATTTCCTTGATATGCATCCTAGGGAAAACATACTGAAATTATGCCTCTGCCCTCATCCTTGGATGGACCTTAAACTCATCCATACCCACTTGGTACGCCTCCTTGGAAACTACAAGTACTTGGGAAACATACTTTCTATTTGCCTTTGCCCTATGAACGAATATTACCTTCACCTTACGCATTCCTTTCACCATAGGATGTTTTCATGCATTCAACCATAAACCATACCGAGTGCTTGAGTGAGGTGGGAGGGTCACCGATACTGATCTGATTCTTTGGTCACTTATCTTGCTTGTTGGACGAGAAGGAGCCAACTAAGGAATAGGGACTGAAGCCCAGTTGTGTTAGTGAATTAACCCATACTAATTTTATTCTTACAATGATGTTGCTTGCTAGGCAGGAAGGAGCAAACTCATTGGACCAACGTTCTCATAGGAAAGTAGAGAGCACTCACTTGTCGGTTATCCCCTCTCAAAGTACTCACTTAATGGCTCAAGTAGAATGCACAGGAAAAAAAAAACATATAGTATGCACTATGCATGATGCTTCAACCTACCTTCTTAACCCCTCTCAATATGGATTTGCATTCTCATGTGTTCATTTCAATAAACATTGCAATTATTTTATTTCATTGTCATTTTGCATTTGGTTTGAAAGGCATAATTAACAATAGATTTATAAATCATTGTCCATTTAGGGAAAATGGATGCAAAGAAAGCCCTTACCTCAACTATCTGAATTTAGACAGAGCTGGTTCTTAAGGAAATTTTTTCGTTGAGAATAGATAGATTAGGGTAGTCTAGGATGGCAGCCTAGGATGCCATGTCTAGGGGAACCTCATTAAAAAAATCCATTTTATTTTGTAAGCTCTAGATATATGATTCATTCAATAGCATCGTGAAGTCCATTCTACAACCAATAAATATGTGTCGGTACTATTAGCCATATCACCCTGTTGACCAAAAATATTAATATAAGAAAATAACTATAAATATACAATCCCCACACCATCACAAACCTTGTATACTAACAAGTTAGATAAACTTTGTATATCAAAGAAGTTAGCAGTAATAGCTTAAAAATTATCACTATGATAATCCAAAGCCAAGGATCAATGTTTTAAAACTAGCATTTGCACTAAGAGGTGCAAAGGAACGCTGAGAGGGTAAAATTATTGAGTCTTTTCCGCAACAAACTCTTGGCAATAAAGCTTTCCACATTCAGGTTTTCGAAATGACCTTTCTGCAATTTGCGGGAACTAACTTCTTCCACAATTGCGAGTTGCGGATGTGTAATTCAATTGTTGTCAAAAATACGTTTCGCAATTATATTTCCGCAATGGCCCTTATGCAAGTTTAAAGGAAAATATGATGAACATATTTGATGGTTAGAAGAAAGCCTACAGCAGATCTACGGTTACAGAGCAATCCATAAAGTTGTAGCATGATCTACATCTGATCGACGATCAGGAGTGAACCTGCAAGAATCGACGGTTCAGACAAATTACGAAAGAAAATTGGAGAGGTCCAAAAATGGGAAAGTGTGGTTCCACATTTCGCCATCTGCAATCTGAAGATCAATTATCAAGAAAGAGTCCACAAGAGATCGACGACGTGGAAGAAAAGTTGCGAAAGTTGATTTCGAAAAAGTTGGCCACATCTGCAATCTGCATTCCGCAATCTGCAATCTGCAAGATCGACGGTCGGGAAATACACCGCAAGAGATAGATGGCATGGAATAAAAGTTGAGGAAATAGATTTGTGGAAGCCCATTTTAAAGAAATTTGAAAAACCTGCAGTCCATAATCCGCAATCTGCAATCCAAAGATCGATGGTCAGGAAAGGATTTCACAAAGCGATCGACGATTTACAGGAGTTACAGAAAGAGAATTATGGAAGACGAATATGATCTAAGATCGACGATTAGAAGATAGCTTGCAGCAGTTCTACGGTTGCAAAGCGATCTGCAAAGTTGTAGCGAGATTCGCATCTAATTGACAATCAGGAGTGAACCTGCAAGAAATTGACGGTCTAGACAAATTGCGGAAACAAAGTTGTGGAGGTCCAAAAATGGGAAAGTGTGGTTCCACATTTTGAATGCCAATGGTCAGAAAAGGCTCTGTAAGAGATCGACGATGTAGAAGAAAAGTTTTGGAAAGATATTTGCAGAAGCCAATTTCGAAAAATTTGGGCACATCTGCAATCCGCAATCCGCAATCCGCAATTTGAAGATCAACGGTTAGGAAAGCATCTACAAGAAATAAACGGCTCAGAGAGTTGCGGAAAATGATTTTCTGAAAGATATATTGTAGAAGCCAATCCGAAGATCAACGGTCTTGAAAGAGTCCGCAAGAGATCGATGACGTGAAAGAAAAGTTGCAGAAAGAGATTTGCAGAAGCCGATTTCTAAAAAGTTGGCCACATTCGCAATCCACATTTCACAATCCGCATTCCGCAATCCACAATCCACAAGATCGAAGATCAGGAAAGACTCCATAAGAGATTGACGGCGTAGAAGAAAAGTTGCGAAAATAAATTTGTGGAATCCCATTTTGAAGAAATTTGGAAAACCCGCAATCCTTAGTCCGTAATCTGCAAATCGCAATCCAAAGATCGGCAGTTAGGAAAGGATTCTGCAAAGATATCAACGGCTCACAGGAGTTATGGAAAGAGAATTGTGGAAGACGAATCTGATCTAAGATCGAAAGTTAGAAGAAAACCTGCACCAGATCTATGTTTGCAGAGCGATCTACAAAGTTGTAGTGAGATCCACATCTGATCGACGATGAGGAGCGAACTCGCAAGAAATCGACAATCTAGACAAATCCTGGGAAAAATTGCGGAGTTCCAAAAATGGGAAATTTTGGTTCTGCATTCGGCAATCTGCAATCTGAAGATCAATGGTCAAGAAAGACTCCACAAGAGATCGATGACACAGAAGAAAATTTGTGGAAAGATATTTGCGGAGGTCGATTTCAAAAAATTTGGGCACATCCGCAATCCACATTCTGTAATTCACAACCTGCGATTCGAAGATCGACGTTCAGGAGAGCATGCGTAAGAAATCGACGACTTCAAGAGTTACGAAAAATAATTTACCGAAAGAGATTTGCGGAAGCCCATTTCAAACATTTTAGAAGGCACATCTGCAATCTGCAAGATTGATGGTCAAGAAAGACTTCGCAAGAGATCGACGGTGCGAAATAAAAATTGTGGAAGTAGTTTGAACAAATTTGGAAAATCTGCAACCCACAATCCACATCTGATCTAAGATCGATGATCGGGAGAGAGTTTGCATGAAATCGATGGCGGGGAAGAAATACTGCAGAAAGGAAATTGCGGAAGAATTTTCAAAGATATTTGGAAAACCCACAATCCACATATCTTTGAAAATTCTTAGCTAACCTAGCTAGTTAATGAAGATATCAATTTTTAGTGAGGTATCGTGTAGATATGGTTTGTTCATGCCAATATGATTTTCGTTATCATCTATTGTTTTTAGTTTGTAGTTGTTTCATATTTGCTCTCAAGGTTTCACCAACTTTTTCTACATTTGTTCGAGAAATTACAGTATATAATCATGTATATTTCAACAAATATAATATTAACTATTACATTTCCTATTACATTATATTTACCAAATATTTAAATAAGAATTTGTTAAATAATCAAATAAAAAACCTATACTTTATTCTTATCACAAAATCTAGGTTTTTGCTTCTAGCATGCATACAACTCTTGTAGTGAAAATTAAACATGATGGAGAGTTGGGACACATGTGAGATAACAAAAATATTAGGGGTGAAGATTAATATTATAGTCTTAGTGGATGTTGGACTTGGCATTTATATATTGTATCGGTTGTATTATACTTTGTTTTGCAATTTTATTTCTGCTAAAGAAATATTTCTAGTTATATTTGCAATTTCTATAAATATTATTGGATATATCTTAGCATATCTCTAGTTTTATTTGCAATATTTATGGATACTCTTGGATATAACTTAACATATTATAGGTGTATTTTCAATTTATGTGGATAGGCTTGGATATACCTTAACATACATCTCAATTTATATGAATACTCCTGGATATACCTTAGAAATTGAACATTGTTTTTACACTTTTAAATGCAGATATTTCAAATGTCAGGTTAATGTCAGAATTAGAAAAGTCATGATGATTAGGCATGGAAAAGACAATGGAAGCCATGGGTGAAAAAATTGACTCTGAATGTTGACATACACTACAATATCATCTTGAGTTTTGCCCAACTATGTTAATTGGTTTTTTTTGGAGGAAGGTAAAAAAATATGTAAGTGGCCAATGAAAAAGTAACCAATTATATTAGGAACCTAGGTAACTTTTATTCTTTTACCAATTTTTTTCATATTTTATTATATAATTTTGCAAGAAAACTATATATAAAAATTTATAATTAGAAGACACAATTTTATAATATTTATAGTATTTAACTTTATAACTAATATAAAAACCTTGGACTTATGTATATATTTTTTTATTTTAATGTTTTTTTATGCATTTGGTTGTGCCTATCAACATTTACCAACCACTTTACTTTTACTTATAAATGTGCTAGGTATACTACTTCACAAAAGCATTTCCATAAAACCCATGAATCTAGGGTTTCCTTTGAATCTTGCCCTAAAAACCCTTGCCATGTCTCTTTTGAACTCTGCATTAAGCTTGAATGTGATGGTGAGAGGACACAAAATCATTAAACAAAATCATTAATGAAATTTGTAACAGTTAAGAACGCGCCCGAGATGAGTTTCTCTACTGTAAGAGATACGTGTTTGTTTTGAACAAGTCCAATGCCTACGCAGATTGCACACAATGCATATGTAAATGACCATATTTTATCTTACTGTTTGCAGGCCGAATACAATGTGGCTCTTCTTTCTTCCGGATCAACTAAAAGTACCTTCACATGATACAATTGAACGACAATAACCAATATCCGTCATCGTTGTCTCAGAACCGGCCATCCTTAACTAACATGTATGTTTAAGCTATTTAACGGACCAACAACAAAGTCAACGGCTCACTTCGCTATTGGTCCATTGGATGACTTGAACGTACATGTTTTTTAAGCTCAGGCCTCAGAACCTAAGCATCGATTGAGGCAACTTTTATTGCATTGCACCCCATAAATCCTTCAGTTGGCAGATCATTGAAGGCCTAAAAGGGCATTTAAAACTCAAATTTTCTTGTAGGTGGATATTATAAATTTAAAGGTTTCACAAATAATACATATAACATGTGCATAGTTCATATATCGACCATGGAAAGTGTCTTTCTCATCAACAAATTGACCACCACCTGTGGCCATTTAAAATCGTCATTTCCCTTACCTTCAAGTTGGCTCCAAGTATGTCTGACAATTGTTGCGAATACGAGTTGGTTTAGCAAAGGCTTGAATTCCACGACCCTCTTTCCGGATTTGTTAGGGAACGGCAAGGAGAAACCAGATCTCACCTTCCGTGCAAACTACTGAATACCAAAGAAGAAGCAACTTTTGGGTCATCATACTGCTGGGGTTTCAAGGACAACGAGTGCAATGGAAACAAGAGATACCCTCTGGCTCAGATTGAATTTAGTTCTGAATTTATCCCCTCCACATCCTCTGCCTCAACTTCTTAGGTTTAAGGATAAAAGAACAACGATACAAGGAACGACGAATAAACCAAGAAAATGAACAACGAGAAAGTGAAAGGATCTGGAAGATTCTATCGTCCATAAATTTATTTCTATGTCATTTCAATAAATTTATTTGTATGTAACCAGTTATGAAATTTGTCAGATCTATGTTCCTCATAAAAATATACAAATAAACGATGCTCTATATATGCTTGTTTGATATCTCCACAGAATAAAAGGACACATGCGTTTTGAGATTTATGGTTCTTTCAACCATAATTTGTTTTTGCTAGTCGTTCAACCCATTCTCTATGAGATTACAAGTTTATGGTTCTTTCAATTTCCTGGCGATTAATATGTCATCTCCTGTCGCTTGTTTTCTTTTAAAAATTTTCATCTCAAGTTGGGAAGTCATAGGTTTTTGCACGGTTGTGCACAACTGTGCATACGTAAATATTTCATTGCATCCCCTCTATTGCTTCAAGCCCAGTTTTCCATTGCTACGTTAATTAAAACAATTATTATTTAAAAACATGAAAGTAATTTATATCCCGTGATCCGGCAGGGAACGAAGAAGGTGACATGGAGTTGATCGGTTAAATACACGTTCTGAAAACGCTCAGGCTTTATTCTGTTTGTTCGTGTTCTTTAAGCGTAACTTCTTCTTCCTCCGCCAAGTCCATCCTTATTTTAAACTCGCTCTGCGTTCTTTCTGATCGTTCTGCCTCTAAATTTGACAGATATTTTGGCCTCTAAATTGGTATGATTTGCAGGAAGAAGAAAAAGAAACGGAGAGAAAATGCAGGCTATTACAGGAAGCAAAGTTTTCTCACCTCTGGAGGGGGGTAACCGGGTTCAGGGATGGATAACGTTTTGAGTGGACCATCGAGAAGGCCGCTAAATTTGGCAGTAACCGAGGGACCCTCCGTTAAAATTTCCAAGGGCGCAGTAAGTTTGAATTCGTCTCTTCCAAACCCCCAAAATCCGTGGCTTATTTTTTAGTTCGTCAGCACTAAAGTGAACCGACACGTGGCGAGATTCTATTTGCTAGGGGAGGCATCTTCTGAGACCATGTCTCCATTGAGAACGACTCCGGCATAACTGAGATATTATTACCACTCAATCAAGAAACACTAATTGACATCTCAATGGCATTAAAGTTCGGCGTTAGCTTTTCATTTGACCATTTGCATCGATTGGTAATGTCGGATGTGACAGCTCATGCAAGCTAGGTCGTCTAGGTTGTCCAATCGATGCAAATGGTCGAGTGGAAAGCTAACGCAACGCAACTTAAAGTTCTGAATGATAAAACATATATTCATAATGTATACAAAGATAAGAGTACATTTATATATTTAAAGGATTGTTTTTTTACTATTTCCCATGTCAAGATTTAGGAGGTTGAATTATAGCCCAGTTAGAAATATGAAGTTGATTTTTATAATAAAATAGAGCCTATAAAGGATAATGCAATCACATACTCAAATTGTAATCTACAATCTTAATATTTGAGCATAAAGCTTTACAATTATTCACTTTGAAATCGTTAGCTCAACTTAGGGTACCGTACCTTGTGAGGATCGCCATACCAAGGTGGTAGGTCATCCAAACCTTAATTGTAGGTGGAGTTGAATTTTGAAGCAATTGTAAAATTAAATTGTGCAAATTAATTTGGGCATAACTATGTTTAGGATATTGAATGCAAGGTTATATGCACAGACGTGAAAGATACATAGATAGATTTTATTAAATAGTTTGTGAGAGATGATGCTTATATAAGACAATAAGTTTACAATATGTGCATCAATTTTCAATAGAATAAAACAATACATTTTCAAAACTAGAGATATTAGTGGTGTAATCACATCTTCCAAATCATAAACATGTTCTATTCAAGTGAGGCCAATCTCCTTTTCTCTGCATCAAAGCATATCTATGTCATTGATTATACTCTCAACTACTTGTTGCTTGCATGCATCATTTTCTTAACCAACATTTCTATAACTCTCATGAGGCTCTCTTAAAAAATTTATTCCTAATCCTTGATATACAAACTCAACATCTCCCTCATTTGTGAGTACTAATATAGGAGAAATTGCTTCTTAATTCCCACAACCTTATTTCCACACACTGAGTATAACCTTTCCTCTGAAAACTAATTTGATTGTTCATAATTAATTTTTAAGAGTATTATTTGATAGCTATTTTAAACACATGCCTTCAACACCCACTCAAAGATACCACCTCTAGATAATCCCAAATGTCAGAGCTTAAAGAGATGCAAAAGAGATAAGAAACCGACATTTACTTTAAAAAAACAATAATGAACCTTATGCAAATCTAAATATCCTTCCACATTGAAAAAGCAATGCTGGATTTTTTTTATTATCTTCATCAATTTTGTTATAGAAAATCCTCTCCAACATTGAAAATATTATGTTCGTAACCGATATGTTCTCATTATTTTCTTCTATAGAGATTACCATTATATCCTTAATGGTTCATTGTCTCTGCAGGGACAACTCGACTGGTTTGGTGGGATATTGTGTTTGCATAGATCATGGTTCAATTCTTATGGTTGCCCTTGATTCGTTGCACGAATAATAGGGTTTGACCTATTGATATTTTAATATCCTTAATGGTCCATTGGGAAAAATAGTACCATTGGAGATTTTATTGTAGCTTTGAACTTAGTTTAACCTCGACAGGTATGCATGAGACTTGTTAATTATATGATGGGTTAACCACTCTCGAGATAGAAATAACTCGTCGGTTCATACAGAGGGAGAGCACATGTACCCAAAGTTTATGTGCAGCCTATTTGATATTGCAAGCCCATGTATATATTTGTTATGAACCAAATCTAGTTCCTCCAAGCACATAGCTTCTTAGAGATGCTTACCCGAATTGGGGTGTAGATAAAGATCCATCGCCTTAAGAAGCATTTGGCCCTGCAACTAATAAAGGGGAAACTTTTGATATTGTTGAAGTAATCTGGCCATACCTTAATTCTCGTGTTGGAATAATAGGTGTTGGCATATTTCCCGATGGAGTATCCCTCTAACAAATGGTGAACCACATTTTTAAAAAGATGTTATTGATGGAAATCACATTTTCTCACTCCAAAAGATGCATGCATGCAAGGGTGTAGAGTACAATAGCTCTCTGAAATGAACACTAGTATGAATCATGATCAGAAACACATGGCTTCAACAAATTCAATTACTAAGGACATAACATGGGTGTACTGATAAAGGGAGTTAACTATGCTTCAGATATTACAAGTATCATTCTAAACATAAACATGCTCAACATAGTGGGCTGATCAGGTAAGAACATGTGTTTCCTCCCGGGAGATCATAGGTTCAAATCTCGAGGGAACGACTTTTCAAGGTAGATTATTATTATTATAATTTGATGTTTCCACCTCTTATTCCATAGATAATGCTACTAGAAAAATAGTTAAGCGATATTGTCGTGCATTTATCACATACTGTGTTCGTTCAATACTATTTTCTACTACTACGACCTAGTTCCCTTATATAAGGTTAAAAGTGGTTGTTATTTAGATTAAGTTTGAAGCAGAGTTAGACTAGTTGGTTTCTGTTTACCCAAGTCGAGAGTGAGAGATGGATCGTTTCACACCTCTTACACAAAGGGTTTATGGGAAGAATCCCCTTCCTTTTATGGAAATCACAATATATAATGGGGCCCTATAATCACTCTGAATAACCTATGTAAATGGCGCCTGAACTAACACTTTATATCAATGAATTTGGATATGTATATAAGATTACCTCGATCTGGGGTGGGCCATGGTAGACATTCATACTTCAATAAGTAGGCCTCTGCTATATTTTTTTGCCACACAAATTCATTAAAGAGTGCCCTATCTATACTTTAACTCTAAGTCACTCCTGAATTTTTGAGTGGTTTCTCTTGTAGTCATGGTTGGTAACATAGTAGCATAATCCGATTGTACCTGCCTTTGGCATACACAAATTCGAGGGATATTCGAATACAATGTATATTCAACTCTAGATTATATGAATATGGTAGAGTACTGAACATTATAAACACTCACAGATTTCTTGTAGTGTTATTCAAGTGAAAAAAGCTCAAATTCAAGGAAACACAAAGTTTTTGTTATGAGATATAAAAAGATATAAATTCTTATAAGACAAGAGTCTATTTGATAGAGCATCAATCTCTGTGCAAGAAAAAAAACACTATGTTAGGTTATGATTCAAGGCAACACAAAGTTTTGGTTTAGAAACTTAGATGTGAGGCTGTTTGGAAGCTACCCTTCCTTTGGTCCCTTCCTGGAACACTCCAATCATTGCTATGAATTGAGTTGTTACTTCATCTTCATTCCTTGGAGTGGTATCACGAAGCCGAGAGGAGCGAGGTAAATGGAAACTAACAACATAGTGAGCAATCTATCTCTCTAATTTTAGTAAATGGGCAACTTGAGGGAACCACTCTTTTCATATACTTAGCATTAGGTATCTCCTTGGGCCTTACCTTCGAAAACATACTTCCTTTTCAATCCCCCCTTTCTGACCAATTCATGTGGGGAATATAAACAAAAGTTTGAGAAGAAATAAGGAAAAAATGATTATGATACGAGATCTATAATAAGAGAACTGCTTTACTTGTTTTGTTAATCTAGGTGAAACTTGACTAAGTAATATAATTTATTTATTTTTCTAATTGGAAGAAATTTTACATGTTTTTTTTTTCTATTTATAAGAAGTCTATTTATGTATTTTGTTTGTACTATGTTTTTTATTACGTATATATTTCGTATCGAATCATATTTGTCTTTCTATTTGGATTCAATTTACACTACTATGGTTGGTAGTTTTGTTGTTTACATATTTGCTACTATTTTAAAATGGTATCTCTTGCTTCTTATATGATTGTCAATTTGTTAAGCCCTTATTGATGACACATTACACCATATAGCGTGGTGCATTACTACCTATATTGAGGTGCATTACATAATATTTATGTCATTGCATTACATAATATTTATGTCATCATGGGTATATTAGTGGGTCTAGTAATTGTTACTGTACACCTTTATCTCCTATATATAGGAAGGAGATATTCTCATTTTAGTCATCATAGTATCTTATCTTGTCTTGTGTACTCAGCACATTGTGTAAGGATGTTCCTCCGTCAAAGAGGATTGATATTTATCTCTGTTATTAATTGTTAAGGCATGGATTACTCTCTTATTGTCTATTTCTACTCTTTTTATGCTATATCTAGAACTTAGGTGCATAACATTTGGTATCATAGCTCTTTTCTCGAGACTGGCTTCTACAAAACGAGTTATCTTGGCACTTTCACTACAATTTTTTTCTACAAGGATTCAGAGATTGAGGTTAAAAAACCACTTCCAAAATTGACTGAAATATCTCTAGTGTGAAATTAAGATCCTGATCGATTACAGTTTCAAAGATAATTGTGAAGGAAGCTAAGGTTTTTTACTAGTCCTGCAGCTAGTCTAAAACATGTGTTCTTGTGAAAAAGATCATATATGAAGAATTTGAGATCCAAATTGAGTGATACCAGTTGCATCTGAAAGTAGAAAGACCAGGGTATCTATGGTAGAAGTTTCAAATACAGAAACAAAACAGTGGACACATGGCATACAATACAAGTGCACTCTTCTGGATAGTCCAAAAATAAGAAGCTTAGGTATTTTTGCAATAAATTTTTGTTGGATCATCCAAATTAGGTCAGACCCGTGGAATTGGAAAGAGGGAAGATATGGGTACCACAATACAAAGTTTTAGACTCCGAGGAGACGAAATTATAATTTTACCTCAATTACAAGTCATCCCTAATATAGTCTTCCAATCAGGGTTTGAAAAAGGTATGCCATTTTGCATTTGAATAGATTTTAGTAGAAGGATGTATTTGCGGTAAACCCTAGGGTGTGATATTGTTAAAAATTCCACTAAAAGGAAGTGGAAATAATCACACTCCACTCAACCCCTAAAGGATTCATCCCCGACATACGAGGAAATGGATGACATTTCTTTTAGAGTGTCCAAGTTGGAAGATATGATTATAGGAAATGTGAAAATTGACAACGTTGCTAAATTGGAAAGGAAGATGGTTACTAAAGAGGATCTCAAAGGGATGGCTAGTAAAGAAGATCTTCAAGACTAGAAGGATTTTATGAAGAATATCAAACATAACTTTATTCCTCAATTATCTGCTCAATAAGAGGATAAGGAGGAAAAATATGACTTATTCCAATCACATGTGGAGAAAATTGAAAAAAAATTAGAGAGTAGGAAGTTGGAGTCCTCAAAATTTGATGATTCACTGCATCATCATGGGTTCAATTCAGGTCCAAGAAACCACTTTATCCCCAAGATTGACATGGAAAAGTTTGATGGAAAGGATCCAATCACGTGGATTTTTTAGATGGAGTAATTCTTTGATCTACGCCAGGTACCCACTATGCAAAAGGTAACTATTGCATCCTTGTATGTAGAACCTGATCAATTTGTATGGTACTAATGGCTTTATGACCATAAAAACGAGTCTATTATCTCTTGGTCTATATTCATAGAATAATTGATTGCACATTATGGGGATAGAAATAACAACACCTTCTTCAATCAATTGGTAAATCTCAAGCAAAAAGGTTCAGTTACAGAGCACATCAAGCAATTTTAGCAGCTAAGTCTTAAAGTGAAGAATATTTCATAAGATAATTTGTTAGATATCTTTATTGGAACCTTGAAAGATAACATTCAACATGAGGTGCGTCTCTTTAAACCATCATCGCTAGAGAAGGATTTCATGGTGGCAAGGAAGGTTGAAAATAAAAATATGGCAATGACTACTAGAAAGGCCTTCTCCAACACATATAAAGAAAATAATGTTCCTTCTTTTAAGCCACCACAAAGGTTGACACCCCAACAACTATATGAAAGAATAGGAAAAGGATTATGCTTTAATTGTGACAACAAGTATATTAAGGGACATAAGTGCAACAAGAAGAAATTATTCTACGTAGATTGTGAAGAGGAAGAACCAAAAGAAGATGAATCATCTCAAGAATAGGAGACTTCAGAAGAAATAGAAGAGGCCACTTCAAAAGAAATTACTCCCACCATACCTTGTCATGCATTGGTTGGAATTAACCCTCCTCAAACACTCAAGATAGAAGGATACCTCAAATAGAAGAAGGTAACAATATTGATTGATTTTGGTAGTACTCATAATTTCATTCACTATAAATTTTCCAAAGTTCTTAGTTTCTTTGTTTATCCAACACCAAAGTTTCAAGTAATGATTGCAGGTGGAGGAACTATAAATTGCATAGGGAAATGGCATAATATCAATCTAGCTATGGGGGAATATGTATTGAATAGTCCAATGATTTCTATCCCAATGGGTGGTGTTGATGTTGTCTTAGGTGTCTAATGGTTATAATCATTGGGACCAATGGATTTTAATTTTCAAAAATTTTTTATGCAATTTTCATGGGAAGGTAAAGAATATGAGTAAAATGGTATCACAAGAAAACCAAGCAAGGTGATAAGTTCTAATGGTATGAAAAAATTGTTAAAAAAGGTACATACATGTGTAGTTGCACAATTATGCTCATTAGATGTTCAAACCTCAAAGTTTCCTATCTCCCCAGATATCCAAAGGGTCATTAATAAGCATTCCAAGGTATTTGAATATATTCCCAAATTTCTTCCACCTATTCATGACTTTGATCATGCTATCCACTTAATTCCAGGCAGTGTTCCTCCTGCCATCGGACCTTACCGATATTCCTGTAGCCAAAAGAGTGAAATTGAGCATATGGTGGCTCAAATGTTAGAGGTTCGCATTAATTAGGCCTAGCCAAAGTTCTTACTCTGCACAAGTGGTAATGGTACCCAAGCTAGATGGATCATGGCATATGTGTCTTGATTATAGAGAGCTCAACAAGATTACCATCAAAGATAAGTTTCCCATTCTCGTCATTGATGAATTAATGTTATATCAATTACATGGAGCAGTTGTCTTCATAAAGTTGGATCTTCGTTTCGGGTATCATGAGATTCAAATGAAGGATGAAGACATCCCTAAAACAACATTCATAACTCATGAAGGTCACTATGAATTTTTGGTCATGCCATTTGGTCTAACAAATGCACCTTCCACATTTCAAGTTTTGATGAATTCTATTTTCAATCCTTTCCTTAGAAAATTTGTGATGGTATTCTTTGATGATATACTAATCTATAGCTAATCTTGGGAAGAACATGTTAAACATGTTGACAGGGTACTACAACTACTAAAGGAGAAAGAACTGTATGTAAAACCCTCAAAATGTTTATTTGGGATATAGGAGGTAGAGTATTTGGGTCATATTGTATCTCATGAAGGTGTCAAGGTAGACCCTAAAAAACTTAAATTCATGATGCACTGACCGATTCCCAAAACCCTGAAGAATCTTTAAGGATTCTTAGGTTTGACAAGGTACTACCGCAAGTTTGTTTGGAACTTTTGAAGAATATCAACTCCTATAACATTGTTACTGAAGAAATATGCATTTTCTTGGACTCAAGAGGCAAATCAAGCCTTTCAACAACTCAAAGAGGCCATGTGTAAAGCTCCTATTTTGGAGACACCAGACTTCACAAAAACATTTATTGTGAAATGTGATGCTTCAGGAAATGGAATTGGAGTTGTACTAATGCAAGAAGGACACCCTCTTTCCTTCACAAGCAATCAAATCAAGAGAAAGAACTTAAAAAATCCCATTTATGAGAAGGAAATGTTGGAAATACTACATGCATTGAAGCAATGGCGCCCCTACCTTATAGGGAGACATTTCAAGGTTAAAACTGATCATGATAGCCTTAAATACTTCGAGGAACAAAGGCTATCTTCAGAAGATCAACAAAAATGGGTAACAAAGATGTTGGGATATGAATTTGAAATCATCTACAAAAAGGGGAAGAAAAATGTTGTTGCAGACGCACTCTTTAGGAAAGATGAGGATGTTGAAGCATTACTCTATGCTATTTCGATCATCCAACCAGATTGGATAGCCGAAGCAATGGACAAATGGAAAAATGACGAAAAAATAGGGACGCTTATTCAAAAGCTGCAACAGAGTCCCAATGCCTTTAATACATTTAGGTGGAAAGATGACTTGCTATGGTACAAGGATCGCTTATATCTTGGTAAGAGTTCCCATCTCAAGAATTTATTGACCGATAGGATGGCACTCAGGTTTCTTAAAAACCTACCATGAGGTAAATAATTTATTTTTTGGGATGCCCTTAAAACTAACGTTAAAAAAATTGTGATAGAACTTTTGGTTTGCGAACAAAATAAAGTGGAAAAAATTAAGACCCCTGGTCTCTTAAAATCACTTTCCATTCCAATCCAAAGGTGGACATAGGTCTCGATGGATTTTATCACAAGTTTACCAAAGTCTCAAGGAAAGAGTGTCATCATGGTGGTTGTTGATAGACTTACTAAATGTGCACACTTCTGTGCACTATCTCACCCATTCAAAGAAAGCACGGTCGCAAATTCTTTTATGCAGACAATAAAAAAACTACATGGTACTCCGAATATTATAGTAAGTGACAGGGATCCTATTTTTACTGGAAATTTTTGGACCGAATTATTTTCTTGTTTGGGTTCTTAACTGGCTCATAGCTCATCTTATCACCCTCAATCTGATGGACAAACGTAGATAGTAAACAAGTGTTTGGAAGGGTTTCTTCGATGTTTTGCAGCTAATAAACAAACATAATGGGTCAAGTGGTTAACCTTGGTAGAATGGTGGTATAACACTTCCTTCTATACATCGTAAAAAATGACCCCATTTATGGCACTTTATGTCTATCATCCACCATCCATCACATATTCTCTAAGAGACTCCTCTAAGGTTCAAGCAGTGGAAGACCACATGGAGCATCAACAACAAGTTCTTCAACTCTTAAAGGACAACCTGAATCTAGCACAAAATCAAATGAAACAATGAGCATATCAACACCATAGTGAACGGAGATTTAATGTGGGGGATTGGGTGTTTTTAATACTACAACCATACAAACATATGTCCCTGAAGAACACCAAGAAGGATAGTAAATTATCACCTAAATACGACGGTCCCTACAAGGTGTTACAAAATATTGGTAGTATGGCCTACAAATTGGAACTACCTACATCTTCATGAGTCTAATCAGTTTTCCACGTTTCCTATTTAAAGAAGGTAATTGGTGACAAGCTACCAGTTCAAACGATATTACTAGAAATTGATGAGGAAGGAAAAATCATATTGGAGCCTGAAGAAATTACTAAAATATGAACTATACATCTTCGAAAACAATTAATTTTAGAGTATCTCATTAAATGGAAGAACTTACCCGCATAGGATTCAACATGGGAAGATGAGTCGTTTATACAACAACATCCATAACTGCTTCAGAGTTGAGGACAACACTTTTTTAAGGGGAGGGGCATGTTAAGCCCTTAATGATGACACATTACACCATATAGTGTGGTGCATTACTCCCTATATTGTGGTGCATTACATATTATTTATGTCGGCTTGGGTTTATTAGTGGGTCTATTAGTTGTTATTGTACACTTTTATCTCCTATATATAGGAAGGATAAATTCTCATTTCAGTCATCATAGTATCTTATCTTGTCTTGTGTACTCAGTACATTGTGTAAGGAGGAACGGAGGTTCCTCCCTCGAAGATGATTGATATTTATCTCTGTTATTCATTGTTAAGGCGTGGATTACACTCTTATTGTCTATTTCTTCTCTTTTTATGCTATATCTGGAACTTGGTTGCATAACAGAATTGGAAAGCAAAATTGTTACAACACAACACATTGTATGTATGCAAAATCGTTGAAGTGATACCTACAATGGCATGCTATAGTTGTGCATAATTGTTTGAAGATATTCCAATGGTATGCTATTGGTACACTATAATTGCATGTAGTTGCATTAAATATGTTTATGATAATATCTCATGTGATTATTTTAATGAAGATTTGATGAGAAATTGTGTTCTCATGTTAACAAGTGGTGAGTAGCATGTGGATTATTTTCTATGTGATGATGATATCATGTATCAATACGTTCTTATGATTACATATGGCTCTTATATGGTTCTTTTTTATTATAGATGTTGTTATGACAACGACGATAAGATGATGTTATGTTTAAAGGAGGACATGCACGATGTTGATATGATAAGGTTACGATATGATGATGACTAACGATTGTTTGTATGTTAAGAGAGGAAGTTGTTTAAGGGAATCCACTCAAGGGCTTGGAAGCTAGTTCATTCTAGGATTTTGTAGGAGCCCATAATATGTCTACAAGAATATATTATGGGTTGGGGACTACTCAACCAATAAACCTATGCTAGTAATTCTTTTAAGTACTTTCAAGGAAATCAAAAGTCCATGGACATAGTTTTATTTGCAAGTTGGATCCATACATAGAGGGACTTCTGATGCATGGGCTAGTTTCATTTAGGGAGGATAGGGAGGAAGTAGGGACATCATTTTGAGATGGTTGGGGTACACTAAAGTAGTGTATTGGTAACCATATGCATGGACTAACCCAAATGAGGCCTTTAAGGCTTATAAACTTGGAAGGGGAGGGTGGTTCCAGTTGTTTAAACTTATCATGAACTCCTTATTCCTATTGTGGGATCATGTTTTAGTAGAGGGCCCATGCTATGGAAAGGGGGACCATTTGAAGTTTGAAGTGGAGGTTTATGGAGGTGGTAGATGGTATTATTCTCAAGGTGAGGGTGTGTAAGGGAGGAAGTAAACTATATACAAAGATACTATTGATACCTAATAATTTGAATTGATTGATGTATAATGGTATGAAATGGTTGCATATCAGGCATCTAATAAGAGTAATTAAGAGGATATAATAATATAGGTTATTGTGTTTGTTATTAGTACATAATTGAGAGTTACCCATACTAGCCACATGAGTAACTCTCACCTGTGCAATTTTAATAGTTACTTAGGTGCATATTGTGTGATGCTTGATAATATTAAAAACTACCCAAGTACATAACTTCAGGACATATTTTTCTAAAAAAGGGAAGTATGTAACAACCCAAAATTTGTATTAAACTAGCTCTAAATAAAAAACACAAGAAAAGTAAGTAATATGTGTATTAAATATAATAGAACAATTATAATAAATAATATTTGGATAATTTGTTAATTAAAATTAATTAAATATACATGGTTCAAGTATCGAAGAAAATAAAGATAATCTTTAAAAATGAGGAGGATTGGAGGGGAAGGGCATGCTATTCTTCTTGGATTCTTAATGGAGATATGAGTGGTTATGAAAAATACGAGAATATATATGGTTCATGTTTATTGGTTGAGGGATTAGGGGATCCCCATGGTTCACTAATAGGTTGGATGGGTGGAGAGTTGTCCCCCACACATTGCTTTCCTACATTGCTCGAGGAGATCTAAATGTACAATATTTCGACAACTCATTGAATTACATGTACACCTTCCTTCTTGTTCCATGAAATTGTTATAATGATATATTGTAAATATTTTATATCTATTTTGCTCATGGGAATGAATTTGATTTTAGTTCATTGTTATTTTATATTTATTTTCTAATCTATTAGTAATATTTTTTGTTTTAAGGCCAATTTGTGCCTTACAAATTCTCCATTGTGGAGGGGTGTTTAACCACTATTGCTTATACCATTTTCAATAGTTACACCTTTAAATGTGCCTTCAATGTTTGTGCCTTCTCCATGGATGTATTCTCCTTTTGTGCTTGACATGGATGTTGCATCTACCTTTGTTTCATATTACAACATTTCCATGGGCTACAATCTCTTCCATTCTTGCATCACTTTCATCGATGTCCTCTTCTTCAAATTATTTTTCAAAGACTACAATAACCTCAATGTTGTCCTCTTCTTCACTTACACTGACAGTATGGATATTTGTTCCTTTATATGTACCTACACATTCATAAACATTATTTGCATGGATTAAATCTAATCCCCTTATAGGCATGTTCTATAGGGACTCCCCATTCTTAGGTGAAAAATGATGACTTCAACATCACCATTCTCCTTACACTCTCACAAGTATTCAAAGGAATGTTGCTCTTCATTTTCACTCAATGTATCTATATCTTCATGCACCTCCTTTGTATAGAACGTGTGTTCAACCTACTCCAAGGCATCCATTCTCACCAATATTCACTCCAAGCTTGGCATAACCTCATGCCTCTCAAGTTATTTTCTATCTCCTTAGAAGTCTTTGAATTTTTTACCTTACCAAGGGTTTTATCTTTATCCATGTTCATCAGCCCTTTCTCTTCATTGGTTCCTTTGGTTGCTTCCAAGGTTTCTAATCTAGTTAATAACCTCCTTACCTCCTCTAAGTTCTCTTCCTTGCAATACTTTCTTCTACTTGTGTTCCCAACTTTTGCATTTTTTCTAAATTTTAGACTCTTTGATATTGCAATATGTATCCTTGATCTCCCTTGAATACAACTCTACTCATCTTGACAATTAGAGTTGTTCTTCCTTTCAATTGGATTTTCTGTACCAAACCTTGTATAATAGTTCTTCCTAGCTATCACTTCACATGAACTATTTTCTTCAGGAATGTATACCCAACTCTACCCAACAACTTTATTCACTAGAGCCACTTGTAAAAATTGTGTATTTAAATATGCACTTCAATATTCCAAACCCTAGTGGTTTCTTCTCTATTTAGAGAAATCAAGGCTTATATAACTTTTACTAGTCGCAAGCAAATTCAAAATTTTCCCACCACTTCTACTCCACCTCAATGTGTGCAATTTCAAATTTTTAACAATATCGACCAAATTGTTGGTTGGAGCTATTCCTTTTGCTTCTCTACAACTCTACCCATTAGTTCTCAAAATGATATCTATCCAAGTTTCCTTCTCTTTGTTGTACTTGCAATTCAACATTAACAAACCCACTTTAATACCAAATGGTGTAGGGGTGATTGGAAAAACATAACCCTTGTTTATAGAACACAAACTCAAAAGGGAAGATAAAGTAAAATCATGCATGCACACAAGCAAGTAATACAAACAACATTTTTTTATATTTCTATTTCTTATTAATATTGTAGAAATGGAATCTACATTGCATCCAACCTCCTATGATTTTTGTTGCTACAACAATTAAATAAAAACAACTACAATTAAATAACAAGGCCAAGCCCTTTCTCACAAGTTAGACATAAGTCTAAGCCTTGGTTAGGCTTGCATTCATTGTGCAAAATAGATGTTAGGGGCTACTTTTAAAGACATGAACTATGTGTTACCTGGTTTGCTTCACTTTCTCCAATTCTACCCAATGAGTTCAAGCTAGAATTGTGTTATGCATCCCTCTGTTATCCTATATTCTCTTCTAATTTCCCTTTTCTCTTATTCTTTAATGGAACAACCTCATTGATCTGTAAATTATCATGTAGATTCAACTGGAACAATTTCTCACAATTGATCTAACAACTTATTTATTTTTATTAGTTTATTAAATAACTGGAATTGGAAGGAAAATAACGAGAGAAAATAAATACACAATCCACACAAATAAACATAAGATATACACTAGGAAAAGCTACTATGGCGAAAAACCCAACTAAAAAGGAGGACTATCCCTTGCCCTTTTATTTTCCAATACATAGTACAAATACAAATAAAGTGGTACTCTTCGATGGATTTACCTATAACTCTACAACCATAATGGCTACTACAAGATCTCCTACTTCCTTTGTTCTATGGAGTTACCTATGACTCTGCAGACATAATAGTTACTATAAGATCTCCTTCTTCCTTTGTTATGCTCTATTATCCACTCCCATGTTGTTGCTCAACTATGGAACAATACATGACATCCAAAGAATGGAATTTCTTGTTTTCCTAACATCTTAGTATTTAACATAGCCCAATAGTTGTTTAGGGTTAATTTTGGGATTTGTACATGCCTCAATTCTTGTTTACGGTTAGGGTTTTGGACCTTCTAAAATGTTCTTGAAATTCCAAATGTGACTAGATCCACATGTGTGAGAAATGAGAGATGAAGTGGAATCCACTCAGAACAATGGTGGTCAATTGGATGGGTCAATTTGTGGGAGGTATAACTTCTTCATATAGACTTCGATTGAGGCGATATTTAGACCATTGGAAATGTATCTAAGTGTAGAATTGCATCATGGCCCATGGCACTGTATATGGATTGTTTTACCACAAAAAATGATGTTTAGACCTTCAAACAAGCCTAAGAAGGTTCCAGATTCCAAGTTTGCAAAATGAGACCTGCCCATAAAATGAGGTCTACAAGTCAATTCATCCAATCTTTCGACCTCAAAAGCACCAAATAGGTGACAAATTATATATTGATCCATTTCATAGTGATTTCATATCACACGCATTATTCTTCCCAATGGTTCCCTTGTATGGCGATTATATATCCAACGAAAAACACTGGATCTATCTCCTTCTTTTCCTTCTCTAGTATTCACCTTCCTCTATAAGCATGTTATGTCTTCAATAAGAGCACTACTTTTGACATTGGCTATACAAGATAGAAGTCAATGGCTCCTTTTAAATTTAGGAACTATGCATCACTTGATTTTTCACACTTTCTCCAAAATTCCACCAAACAAGTTCAATCTATAATTGTGTTCTTCCCCTATCTATTCTCTTCTATTATGTTCTTCTACTTCCTTCTTCTTCTCTTCTTATGTAGCAAAACAAACTCACAGTGTTTTTGCCAATAGTTGTCCTCTATGACAACTTTATTCAACAAATAATACTAGAACCATCTCCTTCTTCTTCTCTACTCTTCACCTTCATTTGTGAGCAAATTCTATCTTCGATAAAAAAAATGTTTCTTACATTCACTGTACAAAATAGATGCTAGTTGCTCCTTTAAAGTTGGGAACTATGGGTTACCTAATTTTATGCATTTTCTCCACAATTCTACCCAACAATTTTAAGCTATAATTGTGGTCTCCATGTCTTTGTTCTCTTCTATTTTCTTCTTTTGCTTTCTTTATTTTTCTCATTTGAAAGTATAATTCTATGCTTTGAACTTCACCCATTATGATCTTTGAGATATATAAAAACCATGGCATATCAAATAAAAATTTATGCATATCATAATCCATTATGGTATTTGGTTAAAATTACATAAATGACAATGTGTGTACTTTGTTCTTGGATTTGCATTGTGTTCATATGAACAAAATTTGTACCAAAAACGTATTAGCTCGTATTTGTAAACGCATATTCCATCGGAGAAAAAATGAACTTGCTTTCTTTCTTATATATCACAAAGCATGGACAATAAATATATAAACCCTTGCATGCAGTTGTTTTTTGAACATACCAATAACAATGGATATGGATATAACAACTCCCTTTCATACAGCCTTTAGTAAACATTAAACGAGTACACAGGGATGAACAATCGAGAGCACAATTCTATTAGAATGAATTCTTGCTTAACTAATCAAATGATGATGATGGAGATGAGTGTGGAAAAGATGATGGCAAGGAAAGACACAAAATGTGAAAAGGCAAAAGGCATTGCCATGTACACATAGAGTATGTAGAAAATGCAAGGAAAACAAAGTTTTCCTACGAATTTGAAGAATCTACAAAGAAACTTAGTGATTAATACTTCTTGGAGTACAAGAAGAGTTAAGCCATTTCATACATTTCTTTACTTAGAAGTTGTGCTTAGTAGACAATAATGTTGGACTTAAATTGTAATGCAATAGAACATGTTACATTCAACACAAGTTCATGTATGAATGAACACATATGAAGCAGGTTAATAAGTGTTCAACGAGTAGTTGCCATAGTTGTCAATATGTCGAGTTCTTATACATCCAACACATATGTTCATACAAGGCAAGTTAACAAGGGTTCAAGATGTGGTTTCCAATCTATTAGGCTATGAAGACCACTATATAACGATGTAGTTTAAATATTCTACATTTTCTATTTTTTCAAGCATATTTTTCGTCTTAATTTGTTCAAAGTCTGGTTGGAAATCTTTAAGAAATATTAGAATCATATATATTAGCTATAAAAATTGCATAATTTGAGTGCCATAGGGATATTTGAGGATGCTAAACTTATTTATGAATTCAAAAACACAATTTAAGCACTTCCAAATTTGTATTTTACCAAAAACCCATTGTAAAGTCCAAAACGTAAAATAAATAAACTACTCCCCTATATAACTCAATCACTACACCTCCAAAGTGTGGATATGAGACTATATTCCACTTGTCTATTATAGTTTTCCTAAACAAATGGCGTTTTCAATAAATCTGCTAGCCTATAATTACCACCTATGTTTCATATATAGTCAATAGTCATCTTGTACGTTAGATTGTTACAAAATCAAATGATTTTAATTTTTAACATGTCAAGATGGCCGAGTTGGTTTAAGGCGCCTGTTTCAGGTCTAGTCCGAAAGGGTGTGGGTTTCTTTTCTTATAAAGTTAAAGACTTTCTGCACTCGAGATACCCTCATTGAAACATTGGTGCGGTGAGATATTTTCTATGCTACTTCTAGTTCCACCAGTGACCTTCAATCATATTTTCCGGGAGCACAATATGCTAGCTGATGGTTTATCAAAAAAGGCACTCAATTTGGAATTGGGTAAAGGTTATTTCACGGAAACTTGTGATGGTATGGTCATTGGAGATGGCCACTTCACTCTTTTTTGATGGTTATATGCTAATTTTAGCATTGGTTTATATGTTTGGAATTATGTATTACATTGTCTGTTTTTTTTTTTTTTTGACTTTCAGCTAGCTGTTTTCTGCCCCTCTGGACTGTATGTTTGCAGGGCACTTCTGATATATTTGATCATTTTCTGACCTGGTTCTTCCAGGAATGATGAGAAAGTCTGCTAATGATCAGACTTTGTGTTGACTACTTTCGATCGGGCTGACTGTCTGACTTTCCCCTTTTGCTGTATGGGTGGGGGCAGTATTGAACAGTCTTTGCTTGTATTTTGTTTAAGATGTCTTTTCGATTCTTATGAATATCAAAGACTGGTATTTTTTCCTCTGAAAAAAAAAGTTAAAATGCAGTACTGCCCAACTCAGGCACTTTGGTTTGGACAAATTATTAAAGTTCCAGAACTATAACATTATAACGGATTCAAACAATTCTTTTAAATTGTACCACATGATCGCGTGGCCTAATGATAAGGCGCTCGCCTCCGGAGCGGGAGATTGTCGGTTCGAGTCCCACCGTGATCGTGTAACACTGTTTATGATTCGTAATTTCGTTGTGCAGAACACACAACAATATGTGAGTCAGCTATTTTATTTTATTATTATACAACAATATGAGTCATATTTTATTCTATTATTACAACAATATTTTTATTATTATACAACAATATGAGTTAGATATTTTATTCTATTATTAATTTATTTTATTATCATTTATTATTATTATTTTATAAGAAGATATAATACATTTTATACACATTTTTGAATTTTCAAAATCTTGAATTGGTTATTTTTTTGCAAAATTTTAATAGTATAATTATTGGACCAAATATTTTATTCTATTATGATTTATTATTATTATTATTATTAAGGAAGATTTATTAATATTATTATTATCTCATAATTTATTATAGTTTTTTATTATTATTATTTTATAGGAAGATTCGTTGACTTTATTATTATTATTATATTATAGGAAGATTTATTATTATTATTATTAGTTGTGTATGCTTGTTTTGTTGACTTTTTATTAATATATTTACGTCGTTAGGCGTTTTTCTCCGAAGAAGTTTGGAAGACAACTGTAGCTTTCGTCGTCTATGCGCCCAACCTTGCTCCTCCGTGTGTCCTGTTGGCGATCCGGTGGTCCTCCGCGTGTGGTCTTCTCGATCCGCTGGTCCTCCGCGTGTTTTAAGGTTCCGCTGCCCTACACTGTCCTACAAGTTTCCGGTCGCTGCCTTGCTCTGTCCTGCAAGTTTCCGGTCGCTGCCCTGCTCTGTCTTGCAAGTTTCATTGTTCATGGGCTTTGCCGTGACTGTTGAGTTTGTCAGAACCGCCCATTTCGCCTGCAAGTTAGGAAATGGGTTGTTGGTGTCGTGACTGTTTTTCCGAACATGTGTTGCTTTCATTGGAAAGCAGTTTGAAATCCGTAGCCCGTGATCGTAGTCTTCCTCATCCTTCAGGCATTGTGTTTGACGAGCAAGAAGGCTTTCATGAGACAGCAAGTAGACCTTTATTTATAGCAGCAGCAGCAGTTACTGGAGAACAATGAGGTCAAGCAAGAAGACGACGAGGGCATAGAAAATGAGGTTAAAGAGGAAGAGCAGTCTTCTGAACAGCATGACGATGAAGAAGAGGACGAAGAAGAAGATGACGTCGAATGTAGTGGCAAGCGGAGCAAGAAAAGCAGGTACCCATTTCATCGTTTCCCTCGCATTTTACCACAATTTTGAATATAAGCCGATTGTTTCTTTTCCAGTCTGTCAGCGTAACATTAGTTAGTTATGGCACTGGTGATGCATTTTTAGAAAAATGGGTTTAAATTGAAGCCGCTTTTGCCTTGAGATTCACCATGGTGGAAACATTCCCGGGCCTTTTGAATTAGGGCTTGTTTTATGGGTATCGAACTCGAGACCTGCTCAGTTTTGGAGCGTGCCTGGTTCTTTTTGGAAAGGAAACCGGGCAATTAACTCATGTCACATGTTTGAATAATGAAATGCTCTTGTAAATAAAGGGTTTTAAGGAATGTAAAAGATAACGTTATTTTATTTTTCACTGGAACTTTTTGTCTGTAAATGAACAAACTCTTCACCTCCATTTACAGAAATAGAATTGACCAAAAATATGGATGTCCAACAAATAACAGTTTGAGGCTTTGAGAGAATAGGCAGTTTGAGGCTTTGAGAGAATTAACATGCTGTTTGTATGCAACCTGGACAAAGCTGCTTATAACATGCTTTGTGCATTCTGATGATCTTATGGAATTAAACTTCATGTTTTCTTGGAGAAGGCAGGAACAAAGCAGCTGACAGAAATAAAATTAATATTATCTTATAATTACTGAGCTCTTACTGTTTTGAATCCTTTTTTAAGCCTTTACTAGCTTAAAGGGCCTAGCTTTCAGATCCTACAGCGTAAGAGTTTGTTAATATTATATATCCTACAGCTGACAGAAAGAAAATTAATATTATCTTAGAATTACTGAGCTCTTACTGTTTTGAATCCTTTTTTAAGCCTTTACTAGCTTAAAGGGCCCAGCTTTCAGATCCTCCTTAGATGTGGGTTTTTCCTAGATTTCTTATTCATAACTTGTTTTGCAATCATTTTCCATACATTCAGTTTATATCTCACTGCAAATCTGGCGCTGGAAACATTTTAAATGCAATTATATATCTTTGTGACTATTTTTAATGCAACTTATCCATGATCTATATGCATCTTCTGCTCTGAAATTACTCCCAATGCATTTTGGTTACATTTCATATGGTTATCTTGCACTGGAACTATTTTTCCTATGTTCCATGTGCTATCTTTCTGGAACTGATCTTATGGAGTTTGTCTGTGACTCTGTCTCTGCTGCATAAGTTTACCCTATGACTATCATTAAAGCATTTTTCCCTTTACCCTTCTGCACATTCTTCTTGGAATTTCCTTATTTTTGTAAAAACCCTCTCAGACTGGCGATCTTAGTATTTTTTTTACTATATTTTTCATATAAAAGTCCTCTAAATAATTTTACCCATTATTCACCCGCAAATCCCGCTCTGAATTTGCTTATGTTATTTTAAAACTACTCTCAGACTGGCCAATTAACTCATGTCACATGTTTGAATAATGAAATGCTCTTGTAAATAAAGGGTTTTAAGGAATGTAAAAGATAACGTTATTTTATTTTTCATGGGAACTTTTTGTCTGTAAATTAACAGACTCTTCACCTCCATTTACAGAAATAGAATTGACCAAAAATATGGATGTCCAACAAATAACAGTTTGAGGCTTTGAGAGAATAGGCAGTTTGAGGCTTTGAGAGAATTAACATGCTCTTTGTATGCAACCTAGACAAAGCTGCTTACAACATGCTTTGTGCATTCTGATTATCTTATGGAATTAAACTTCATGTTTTCTTGGAGCAGGCAGGAACAAAGCAGCTGACAGAAAGAAAATTAATATTATCTTAGAATTACTGAGCTCTTACTGTTTTGAATCCGTTTTTAAGCCTTTACTAGCTTAAAGGGCCTAGCTTTTAGATCCTACAGCGTAAGAGTTTGTTAATGACACTTGTAATCCATCTACTGCCAAATTGGCATCGATGTTTATGCTAATGTTTCTATAATAGCTCTTAACACGATGAACTCATGTAATATGCTTAAACCCAAAAAATCTTAGAAAATAAGTAAATAGAAGGAAAATAGATAACAATGTTCACTTGCCTCTTCAAGGGGGAAACCTCCAATAGCACTAGCTCCAAATACATTGACAATTCTTGACTTACATTACATATCTTACTACTCTCTATATAGTACTTCAATAGCCCAATTCCAACTACTTGTGGTCTTGCTCGCCCTTTTTTTTAAACCATGACCGTTGGGATGAATATGTGCTAGCGTTGGGATGAATGGTTTTTGCCTCCAATTGCTCATGAATGATCTTTTCAATTTCTTTTGTGCAAATGGGTGCCTATATGGTCCTACATTTGGTGGTCGACTTCCTAGAATCAAGGGAATAACGTGATCATGCTCGTCTCTAGATTGGGGTAAATCCTTTGGTGTCTCAAAGACATGTTGATGTTTGTCCAAAACCCTTTGTAAGTCATGTTAGATTTCTAGTGCAGTGTTATCTAGAGCCTGGATGGCATGGAGTTGAGCAATAATTCTAGAGTGGCCTTTCTTTAATAATTTTTATATCCGATGGGTGACTTATGATTTCAGGGGAGCCACTTGGAGACCTTTAAGGGTGTGAGCATGAGAGTCTTGGGTAAAACAAGTATAATTCCTTGAAGTCCATGGTTATTGGACCTAATGTGCGTAGCCATTCTGCCCCTAAAACTATATCACAACCACCAATATCTATGGACAACATATGAGTTTTGAGATTATAGTCACCCAATTGGATTTTCACATTTTCATGGTGCCTCCCACATTTTATCATCCTGCCATTGACTATGATAATTTGAAAGTTGGGCACTGGGTGTACATAACAGTGGAGTTCTTCGGGCACTCTCTTGTGAAAAAAATTGTGGGGTGCTTCAACTATCAACCAAAACTACCACTTTGCGGTGCTTGATGTAACCTTGAAGTTCCAATGTTTGTGGGGATGAAATACTTGATAAAGCATGAAGAGAGACGAGTGGTTCTTCTTGATTGACTTCGAGATCCAATTCTTGCATAGAGGTTGTTTTGTCAACATCCTCAAACTTAGGAGTATCTTCCACAATGATGTCTTCAAAATGGGTAGGAGTAGACACACCAATCTGAAATAACTTATGTTCTTTACATTTATGATCTAGAGCATAATATTCATCACAATTATAGAAACGTCCGTCTTTGTCGTTCTGCCATTTTTGTTGTAGATAACTTTTGTACTTTCGAGGGAGAAAAATGATTTGTGCTTGAGGTGACTTGCATAGGGCATGAGCGAGGGATGAAAGGTGGTTTGTTGGTATGTGCATTGATCACCGTCTTTGCTTCTAGAGTCCTCTGAGTTGCTTCTAACCAGGTAGTAGGCTGCTGCATTCTTACTTGTGCTTGAATTGCCTGCTTGAGGTCACTAATGAAACATTCTTTTTAGAGAGAATTTGTTAATTTCTTTGTTAATTTTAGAGTTAAGTTTTTTCTTCAAAATTGAAGTTTTCACTTCTTATTTCCAACCATCAAACCCCATTCAGGCAACATTACAGCTCTATCAAAAACTAAACGAGTCACTCAAGTTTCAATAGTGAAATGAGGGGCAGTTAAATGGAAGAAACGTGAAGTGGGAGTGCAATTGAAGTGGGTTTGGAAACTGTTGAAAAATATATAGTTGGGCATCCGACTAGCTGGCAGTTTTACTTTGATTTGTTTGTAACTAAAATGTACTTGTTCATAATCCGTGGGAAGCTGAATGTTTTATCAATCCCATAGTTGTTTAATATTTATGTGTGTTTATGGTGCATAGTAAAGGCAGTGCTACAAAGTGTACTTGTGTGTATTTTTCCTTTGTCTCTCTAGGTGTTGTTGTTGCAATCTTTCTCATTCATGAACATGATGTTAGAGCTTGTACATGCATGAAATCTCTCACTAGAGGGGTCCATGGTCATGGGATTTTTCTGGAGCGTAATCCTTAGTCCATGAGAGTAGATTTCTGTTTATTAGAGTTGTGTTCATCCAGTTTGATTTGCTACTTGATGGGTTATTTAACCTATGTGGGGACTGAAGCATGTGTTGGTCAAGTTTCACTGTTTTTGTGCATATGAGATGCCAACTTTCTTTTAGTATAGTGTTGGAAGACATGCATTCTCTGATCTGTGTGCTGCATGCCATATTTTCTTGCTGCTCGAGCACAGTGATCCACTTAGAGAGGAGTGCATTAGTTTTGGCTGTTGCATATTTGTTTGTTGAACAACAAAATTGCGTCAGGGAAAGCGCTGTTGTTGAAATGTGGAAGTGATGAGCCTTCTGGCCTTGTCACATAATACCGGGGCTTTTAATTATAAGCAGAACAAAGTTTAAATATTCCTAGGCCTTTTCTAGGATAATAAGCAAAACAGAATTTTAAGTGTTTTAAGACTTTTGATATTCATTTTTGTCTGCAGAATATAAAGAAACCTGAATGCCCATGTTTGAACTGCTTAGGACTCTTTAGAATGTAATTAATGATTTGTAAAGATGAAGAGTAGTGCTTGCTTTTGAAATAGTGCCAAAGGAATAAATATTTTAAACCTGTTGTCGTAAACAATTTGCGTCAAGAATAAACTTGGGCCTCTTTTACAAAAGTTAAAGATTTCCTAATAGTTGTATTAATGTTTGGAAACTGATTGATAGCTACCAAAGAGGTGTTATAAAGGGTATTTAATGTTTGAAAATTTGACTAGAGCTGCTGGAAGTGATTCTCATTTCTTACAGCTTCACCTGATTGTACTTTTTTAGGATTGTGGTTTAAGGTATTCTGAGAAGATCAAAAGAGGATTGAGATCCTGTTACCTATTAGGCTATTTGGGACATAGGTCAAGTTGTAGTGCTTTATTTTTGTTCTTGTATCAGTAGCGTTTACATAGGGTGAAACTGGAATTATTCAATGGATACACTATGGAAGTGAATACAAAACAATGGAATGAGAAGGATCTATAGTCTTTGGAAGATAAGCATTTTAGTGTTTAGGGTGTTCGATGTAACCTTCTTGTAGGGGATTTCCATGGTGCTGTTCTTTTTAGTCTGTTTGCAATTGCTGTTAGTTTTTACGTAGATTGCTCATCCATTGTTCTCCTTTGGCACACGTAGCGGATACACTATGGTACACTTAGCAAATCCATTGCAGCATTAAGCTGTTAGGACAGTTATGATGAGGGTGCATGAGAGTAGTTTTGTAGACAGAAGCATGGTAGAGGTGTGTGCATGCTATGAATGTGCACATGAATGTCCCGGTCTGCAAAATAATTCCAGTTTTATCCTTTCTTATTTTTAGAATTTTCTTTTCTAAGTTTAGTTTAGCTTTTCTTGAATTAGAGTAGGCACATGAGTATCAACTATTGATATATATTGTATCATTGTTTGCAAATTGTGTGTAATGTTTGTTTTATAAAATTTGGGTTGCTTTCGATAACATGTAGTTTAGTGATATGGTTTTCAAATAAGCAGGCCATAGTTATATGGCAGGGCTTGAATTTTTCAATTTGGATTTCATAGAAACTATATCCTGTTTGGTAGGGCTGAAAATTTGCAAACTGTGTGGTTAATTTTCTATTTCATAAAGTTTTTGGGTAGTGGCTTGTTTGCCACAGTCTGTCTATATACTAGCAATTTAGTAAGTTGTTGCTAAAGTGTTATTGGCAGTATCTATTTTCAGGGTGACCTTGTTTCCATTGATGCTTGATCTTGATATTCACATCTACAATGCGTTTTCTTTGAAGAATTTTTCATTTTGAAATTAAACAGGTAAAGAAAAATGTTGGTTTATGTTTTTTCTATTGTTTGCAAATTGTGTGTAATGTTTGTTTTATAAAATTTGGGTTGCTTTCGATAACATGTAGTTTAGTGATATGGTTTTCAAATAAGCAGGCCATAGTTATATGGCAGGGCTTGAATTTTTTAATTTGGATTTCATAGAAACTATATCCTGTTTGGTAGGGCTGAAAATTTGCAAACCGTGTGGTTAATTTTCTATTTCATAAAGTTGTGCTGCTTTCCAATGCTGGTTACTGTTCAGCCCTTTACTTTTATCATTCGTTTACATAACTTCTACTTATTGCTGAACAACACTGATCATTCTGCTCAAATATTCAACTTCCTCGAGTTATACTATCTTCATGATTGTAGTGCAATTCGAGTATGTGATAACTAAACTTAACATAATAAACTTCACCTTTTTAAACATGTTTTTTCCCCTGCATTTCTGTCAAAATTAGCTCATACCAAGGCAACTGTCAACTGCACTTTAAGACACTGTTCCTTCTGTCGTCTATTCGGCCAACCCTGCTCCTCCGCGTGTCCTCTTCGTGATCCGTTGGTCCTCTGCGTGTCCTCTTCATGGTCCGCTGGTCCTCCGCGTGTTTTAAAGTTCCCCTGCCCTGCTCTGTCCTGCAAGTTTTCGGTTGCTACCCTGCTCTGTCCTGCAAGTTTCATTGTTCATGGGCTTTGCCGTGACTGTTGAGTGTGTCAGAACCGCCCATTTCACCTACAAGTTTCATTGTTCATGGGCTTTGTCATGAGTGTTGAGTTTGTCAAAACCGCACTTGTCCGGCGGTTCTCGAGCGCCATGGGTGTGCCATAGCCTGTCTATATACTAGCAATTTTTTAAGTTGTTGCTAAAGTGTTATTGGCAGTATCTATTTTCAGGGTGACCTTGTTTCCATTGATGCTTGATCTTGATATTCACATCTACAATGCGTTTTCTTTGAAGAATTTTTCATTTTGAAATTAAACAGGTAAATAAAAATGTTGGTTTATGTTTTTTCTATTGTTTGCAAATTGTGTGTAATGTTTGTTTTATAAAATTTGGGTTGCTTTCGATAACATGTAGTTTAGTGATATGGTTTTCAAATAAGCAGGCCATAATTATATGGCAGGGCTTGAATTTTTTAATTTGGATTTCATAGAAACTATATCCTGTTTGGTAGGGCTCAAAATTTGTAAACCGTGTGGTTAATTTTCTATTTCATAAAGTTGTGCTGCTTTCCAATGCTGGTTACTGTTCATCCCTTTACTTTTATCATTCGTTTACATAACTTCTACTTATTACTGAACAGCACTGAGCATTCTGCTCAAATATTCAACTTCCTCGAGTTATACTATCTTCATGATCGTAGTGCAATTGGAGTATGTGATAACTGAACTTAACATAATAAACTTCACCTTTTTAAACATGTTTTTTCCCCTGCATTTCTGTCAAAATTAGCTCATACCAAGGAAACTGTCAGCGGCACTTTAAGACATTGTTCCTTCCGTCGTCTATTTGGCCAACCCTGCTCCTCCACGTGTCCTCTTTGCAATCCGTTGGTCCTCCGCGTGTCCTCTTCATGGTCCGCTGGTCCTCCACGTGTTTTAAAGTTCCCCTGCCCTGCTCTGTCCTGCAAGTTTCTGGTCGCTGCCCTGCTCTATCCTGCAAGTTTCGTTGTTCATGGCTTTGCTGTGACTGTTGAGTCTGTCAGAACCGTCCATTTCGCCTGCAAGTTTCATTGTTCATGGGTTTTGTCGTGAGTGTTGAGTTTGTCAAAACCGCACTTGTCCGGCGGTTCTCGAGTGCCATGGGCGATATTTGTAGAGCCCGTCCTGTGAAATACAAGTGTTTTTCCCTTGGTTTGGCATTTCTTCTTGGTTTGGAGGTGGTTGAACATCTTGTCATGGCGACCGCCCCTCTAATCTACAATTTCCAAAACCTGGAACAGAGAGTTGGGAATCGGGCTGCTTAATATAAAAAAATTTGAACTCCTTGCCTGGAAAATCTCATGTTGTTTGATCGAAGAGGGAACAAGAAAATGATGGATTTAGCGGGGAAAGGACTGTAGTGTCCATCGAAGAAAACTTACTCTCCAAGTCCAACCAATGGGGGTACAAGGTCTGATGTTTGTCTTCTGTGTTATCTGCTGGCTTGCTTAGGCCAGCCAATTTTGCTTATTTACAGGTCAAATTTGACTGCAAAAATTCTCTTAACTTTGCTACTCCACTAGCAAGTTTTGACACACAACTAGTCACAATATCTAAATCTATTCCTGCAGCCTTCTTCACATTATGCAGTTCATCGCTCAACCCTGCAACAAATGCAATCCAAATCGCATATAATCATCTTCTTTATTAACAGAAGATTCATCTTTACCATCTATGCCATAAGATGTAGGAACAGAGCTTGAGGCAGATTGATCTGCAGCTTCTGCAATATGTTTGCCTTCTGATCTTATAATCTCCTGAACAACAAAGTGCACTAAAGTTGTCTTTCCATCTATCCCTTTAACATCTGCTAGCTTGAGAAGTGTATTAAGATTGAAAGCTTGTGCACCACCGTGGTAAGTACTAGAATTCATCTGGTTACCAGTTTTTAGGACAACTTCCAGTAATTTCAAGAACAAAAGCCTTCCTTTTAGTTCTGCGCATGCAACCTGTAACAGCAGATAACTATAATTAAATTTAAAAATTGAATGAACCCTAACTGTCATTTCAGGAGACAACATAGTTTATGGAAGTAGCACATTAAAGTGTAAAAGAGTCCATTTAACTTCTTCCAAAAATCATGCTTGTATACTATTACTATTGTTTAGCTTTT
Organism: Pseudotsuga menziesii; assembly: GCA_001517045.1. Classification (NCBI taxonomy): domain Eukaryota; kingdom Viridiplantae; phylum Streptophyta; class Pinopsida; order Pinales; family Pinaceae; genus Pseudotsuga; species Pseudotsuga menziesii. The sequence goes on from LPNX010986345.1 coordinate 84,525, forward strand.
TCTAGCATGCTTCCTATGCTGAGATAATCTGGATTTTTTACATGTATCATCAGGTCCTGAAATGTCTTTTGCCTTAGGATTGCTTAAGTGAGGTTATCACTTTAGAGTGTGAACAGAGTCACACGGAATACACCTAATCTAGGACTTGGGCTTGCAACAAAATATCAGATAATGGATAGCTACATTACCTACCAAAGGGAAGATACACTATTAAAATGACTTATCATGTAATAAGCTCACTTTGTTACATAAAAAAACTAGAGTACTGAGGCAGAAAAGAAGCTAAACTGACCTCCAATATTGTGAAGGATTTCTTGATAAAATTGATTTCCTCTTCAAATGTTGCCCTAAATAGCATTGCATCAAAACGTTTGAAGGCAAAAGGGATGTCCACTATTGCTTTAAGACACCGCTCTGCAGGGCCAAGTTTTGAAATATCGCCATTGTAGTTTTTCAGTTTAATCTCTTCTTCCTGAGTTAGAGTACTTTTTACCACTTTCTCCAAGAATTTAGTGTTTAAGTCGTCCCCTGTACCAAGCAATAAATCTTAGTAAGCCAGTTGATACCCAATTGTCTTTCCATTCAAGCATGGAGTCAACATGAGAAGCTGGAAAAGAATAATAAATTTTGATATATTGCACCTTCCAATTGCACAATTCTATTATTAGAATGATAGTGAAGAAGCTTACCTTCCAGCAATGCATCACAAACTTCCTCTTTCGTCACATCCAAAGCCCTTAAGAGTATGGCAATATTTTGAGATTTTCTGTGATCAAGTATTTGTGCATTGTTTCTAGATTGGGAAGCAGGCACTGAAAAGTTTGTCGTTTCATTTTTCACTTTTTGGTTGGGATCATAACCAAAAAGAGACTCGATCATTTTTCATCCAACCTACCAACCGTATCAATTGGTTATAAACTTATGAAATGACAAGCAAAGAAATAATGCAGGTTGCTAAAGTTTAAAACAATGAAAATAGATTTTGGTGACAGTTTTTAGAAATGACAATTGATTTCTCTACCCTGTATTTTTATATTTTTATTCCATAGTCTCACGGAAGGGGCTTCCAGGTTTCTTTCAACAGGATTAATTATAGGAGATGTAGGCTGCTGCTGAGGATGAAATTAAAAGTCTCATAACTAATGGATTTTCTCACTAAGAAAAACTTTACAATCTATGAGACAAGCAACAGTTAGAGTTGATAGAATGTCAAAAGAAATGGAGTAGTTTGTGTATCACTTAGGAAATAAATCTCTAGCTGCTAAATGATACTCCCCATTTTGTATATCAGCTAAAAACTTTCCTACACTGTAGGAGGTTGCATTTCTAAGGGAAAAATTATCTTTATCTCTAATCTCTATCATTTCCTTGTTTGCAATAATATTGTCAAGGCTTTCCTATTTATTATGGTTTTGCTGTAGACTTCAATTTATTCTAGCTTTTGAAGTAGTAGAGGCTAGGAATTAAAGGCACATTTTTCTCTAACAAATTTTTACAAAAGGAAGCATTTACTTAAAATGAATGCATGCATAACCTATTTTGACATTTTGATCGCTGCCACTTGTTGTTGCCACTACTTTCATATAAATTATTTGGAGCTTGCAGCTTTATGTAACAATTAATAATGTTGGTTTTCATGGAAAACTGTTATGTCTGTTATTATTCTTAAAATATAATATATTCAAAGTTTCTTTTTAAAAATGTTGGATCCTTTGACTTCTATGGGCAGTGGTAAATGGAATATGTTGAACCTTTCATTTAATCTTTGTTACCTAGTATCTTGGATCCTTTTATTTATAGTTGGTTTTGGTTGTTCCTACATGCACAGTAAACATTACTAACTGACCCTACAAACTCATCTTAACCTCTATTCTATATTCCTAACCTTATCCCATTGCTATCAACTCTTATTTATTATTCACCCATTGCATCATCGCTTCTCCCTCGTTACCTATCCACTATAATGAATAAGAATTCCATTATCCTCTCCCACTCTTTTCAGCACATAAACGTTGTATATAATGTACATATATTGTGATAGGAATTTGATGTAAACTTACAAGGTCATTTGGATAAATAATTGAAACATTATATATATATTTTTAGTATACATTTTGTATATATTGTTAACCATAGTGCTATTAAACTTTTAGAAGAATATGATCAACTCAAGTGGTCCAAGAATAGTGGAACAAGGGTGTACACTATCAAGTTGGGTTATGCTGCAAGCATTGAAGAATGCCTTCTTTCATATAGAGTCTATTTGGGGAGAGAGTTATACAAATCAACATTTCCTTTAAAAATAAAGATTATTTTATGGTTATAAATAGCCAAGAAGCTATTAACATAGGATAATAGACATAAAAGAAACTAGACATGCTAAGAGTTGCATACTTTGCAAGCACGATTTAGATATTGTAGATCACTTGTTCATGGCCTTTTATTTTGAGTTATTTGTTTGGAAGGAGGTAGTTCTTGTCTAAGTAGGATGAGATAACAATAATTTGGTGAACAGTCTCTTCGCACACAAAATGACAAAAAGCAATAAAATGGGATATGGCAATGGCTATAATATACATCTTCCAACAATGAACAGAAAGATCACCCCGGTGGGACAGATAGACATCTGAATATCCTATAATTATATTCCATCCTTAATATGTACACAGACCAATGAATGCTTAATGAGTTCTATAAACTAAGTCACCACCATCTCTGGCAAATACAGGCGCAAATCCAATCATTTTGAGCTGCGGAATTTATCACTATACAAGACATTGTGTCCCAATGCCCAGTTCAACTGCACAAACTTGACTAGTGCAATACAAGACTTTGGCTCTCCACAAAGTTCATTTCTACCATGCTTTGCTAAATAGATATCCACAAAGTTCATTTCTACCACGCTTCCACACTTGGACGGCTGGAAATCTCTAACTTTACAGCTATCAGATAGATCCCCCAAAGTATTTGCATTTGCGGAATTCTTCTGCATTCTAAAGGTGCTCTTAGACAGGAATGTAACAAAAAAAAATGTGGCACTTCTTTGCAAAGAAGAGCCTTCTTTTCAATAGACATATTTGAAAGTTTTTTGAAGGGTAAATTTGCTATGGAATTATTATGCAAATTTGAAGTAGTTATCGGGGATTGTTTTCACACATTCCACTCTTCGCAATCCGGTGGTTCTCCACGTGTCCTCTTTGTGATCCAGTGGTCCTGGCACTTAACCCCCATCCCTGCGTGTTTGCTCCGTGGTCCGCTATTCCTCCACGTGCTTTCAAGTTATCGAGGATTGTTTTGCAATTATTCTGCATTCTGGAGGTGCTCTTAAACAAGAATGTAACGAAAAAAATTGGCACTTCTTTGCAAAGAAGGTCCTTCTCTTCAATAGACATATTTGAAAGTTTGTTCACGGGCAAATTTGCTATGGAGTTATTATGCAAATTTGAAGTAGTTGTTGAGGAATGTTTTGGCACATTTCACAAAGAAAATAACTTTTCTATGCATGGAATTAAAAAAAATTATTGTTATTTTATGGAATCAAATAACTTTTATTATATTATGGTTATAAATAGCCAACAAGCTCTTAACCTAGGATAATAGACGCAGCAACACCAAATTAGAGCTTCTGGCTCTTTCGGCACTGCTTTTGGTTGCCATTCATTTGGGGATCCCTCTCTTGCCTGTATTTGGGGATTCATAGGTTGTCATCTCATGGGTGAACAAAACTGCTTCATTGAACACCCCACTTCTGAGTCATTGGTGTGATGACATTCTTTCTATGCTGCATCATGTGCCTTTAGTGACCATCAATCATATCTATCGCGAGCATATCTAGCAGGATGACAGACTCTCCATACAGGCTCTTTCGTTGGCCCCAGGGCATGGGGAATTTTCTGGATCTTTAGATTGTATGATCATTGATCATGGGATATTTCATTTATTTTGGCTTGTGCTGGGCTTTGCCCTTTCACTCTCTTTATGAGGCACAAGCATTCAGTTTGAATGAATGGTTCTTTTGCTGTCATGGATGTGCCTATCAGCCTTCTTGTTATGCTCCCGATTCATATGTTTCTTGGTCTCTCACGAATTGTTTCAAATAGATTTTCAGACCTGGGGCTTGTCTTGCGGGTTTTCCTTTCTTTGTTCCCCTGCATTTCCTGCAAGTTTGGTTCTTCATTTTCGGTGATCCAAGACCACCTTATAATATGATGTTCTGTTCGAAGAGAAGATTGAATATCTTAAATACAACAAGTTATTCTGGGGTTTTGAATTATTCTAAGGTATACGAGAATGGCGTTTTAGTGGTCGGGCCAGCTGCGGTGCCCGATTATTTTAATGGCAGTTTTGTGGAAATTGATGAATGGCTTGCAAAGGGTAGAAATTTTGATAGAAATGAAATTGCATACCTGTGTTTTTTTAGTTCTTTAGCTCTTTGAACCATAATTCCTGCAACTAGAAACAATGCAACTTCTCTATGCAAACCCACACAAACTAAATTTGACCAATAAACACTATGCAGCAGGGAGGGGCGACCGCCATGACAAGATGTTCACCAACCTCCAAACCTAGAATAAATGCCAAACCAAGAACAAAACACTGGTCTCTCACAGGACAGGCTCTCCAAATATCGTCCATGGCGCTCCAGAACCGCCGGACAAGTGCGGTTCTGACAAACTCAACACTCACGACAAAGCCAAGACAATAAACTTGCAGGCAGAATGGTCAGTTCTGACAAGCTCAATAGTCATGGCAAAGCCCATGAAAAATGAAACTTGCAAGACAGAGCAGGGCAGCGCCCGAAAACCTTGACCTCAGCCTGAAAAATACGCGAAGGACCAGCAGAGCTTTAAAAAACACTGAGGACCAGCGGATCGCAAAGAGGACACACAGAGGACCACTGGAATGCGAAGAGGACACATGGATGAGCAGGGTTGGCCAAATAGACGACAAAGGGAACATTGTTTTCGATTGCAATTCATTTGGGGATCCCTCTCTTATCTGTATTTGGGGATTCACATGTTAGCATCTCTTGCATGAACATAACTACTTCATTGAACACGCCACTTATGAGTCATTGGTGTGATGACATTCTTTCTCTGCTGCATCATGTCCCTTTAGTGACCATCAATCATATCTACCATGAGCATAACTAGCATCCTGACAATCTCTACAAATAGGCTCTTTCCTTGGCCCCAAGGCATACGGGATTTTTTCAATCTTTAGATGGTATGATCATTGATCATGGGATATTTTAGTTGTTTTTCCTTCTACCGGGCGTTTCCTTTTCACTCTCTTTATCAGGCACAAGCATTCAGTTTGAATGAATGGTTCTTCTACTGTCATGGATGCACCAATAATTTGTCTGTCATGAATTATTTCAGATAGGTTTCCTGACCTATTGCTACAGGAATGATGCAAAAAAATCTCCCCTTAGCAAACTTTATGCTTTTCTTTCCCCACTTTGGTTGGAATGCTGGAATTCTTCGGCTTTACAACTTTCTGAATTTGCGGAATTGTTGTGCATTCTCAAGGTGCTCTTACAGAGGAATCTAAGGAAAAAATGTGGCCCTTCATCTCTTCATTGAATAGAACTGCTTCATTGACAACTGCAGTTCTGAGTCATTGGTGTGATGACATTCTTTCTCTGTTGCATCGTGTGCCTTTAGTGACCATCAATCATATCTACCGTGAGCATAACTAGCAGCCTGACAGTCTCTCCAAACAGGCTCTTTCCTTGGCCCTGACGCATGGGGAATTTTCTGGATCTTTAGATGGTATAATCATTGATAATGGGATATTTCAGTTATTTTTGGCTTGTGCCGGGCTTTTCCCTTTCACTCTCTTTTTCAGGCGCAAGCATTCAGTTTGAATGAATGGTTCTTTTGCTGACATGGATGTGCCTATCAGCCTGCTTGTTATGCTCCTGATTCATATGTTTTTTGGTCTCTCACGAATTGTTTCCAATAGATTTTCTGACCTATTGCTACAGTAATGATGATACAAGTCTGCCCTTGGCAGAATTTATGCTTTTCTTTCCCCGTTTTCGTTGGATGGCTAGAATTATCCAGCTTTACATCTACCAGAGAGATCCGCAAATGTATCTGCATTTGCAGAATTCTTTTGCATTCTGATGCTGATCTTAGAGAGGAATGTAATGAAACAAAAATGTGGCACTCCTTTGCAAAGAAGAGCCTTCTCTTCAATACACATTATTGAACGTTTGTTGAAGGGTAAATTTGGTATGAAGTTATGATGCAAATCTAAATTAGTTATTGAGGATTGTTTTGGTACATTTCACAAATAAAATAACTTTGCTTATGCATGGAATTAAAAAAAATTATGCTTATTTTATGGAATTAAAAAACTTTTATTATGTTATGGTTATAAATAGCCAACAAGCTCTTATAAAATAACTTTGCTTATGCATGGAATTAAAAAAAATTATGCTTATTTTATGCAATTAAAAACATTTTATTATGTTATCGTTATAAATAGCCAACAAGCTCTTAACCTAGGATAATAGATGCACTAGCACCAAATTAGAGCTTTTGCCTATTTCGTCACTTCTTTTGGTTGCCATTCATTTGGGGATCCCTCTCTTATCTGTATTTGGGGATTCACAGGTTATCATATCTTGGGTGAAGAGAACTTCTTCATTGAACACCCCACTTCTGAGTCATTGGTGTGATGACATTCTTTCTCTGCTGCATCATGTCCCTTTAGTGACCATCAATCATATCTACTGCGGGCATAACTAGCAGGCTGACGGTCTCTCCATACAGGCTCTTACGTTGGCCCCGGGGCATGGGGAATTTTCTGCATCTTTAGATGGTATTATCATTGATCATGGGATATTTCAGTTATTTTGGATTTTACCGAGCTTTTCCCTTTCACTCTCTTTATGAGGCATAAACATTCAGTTTGAATGAATGGTTCTTTTGTTGTCATGGATGTGCCTATCAGCCTTCTTGTTATGCTCTTGATTCATATGGTTCTTGGTCTCTCACGAATTGTTTCAGCTAGATTTCCTGACCTGTTGCTACAGGAATGATGATATAAGTCTGCCCTCGCCACACTTTATGCTTTTCTGTCCCCATTTTGGTTGGACGGCTGGAAATCTTCGACTTTATAGCTATCAGAGAGATCCGCACATGTGTATGCGTTTGCGGAATTCTTCTGCATTTTGATGGTGATCTTAGAGAGGAATGTAACGAAAAAAAAAATGTGGCACTCCTTTGCAAAGAAGAGCCTTTTCTTCAATACACATATTTGAAAGTTTGTTGAAGGGTAAATTTGGTATGAAGTTATGATGCAAATCTAAAGTAGTTATTGAGGTTTTTTTGGTACATTTCACAAATAAAATAACTTTGCTTATGCATGGAATTAAAAATGTTTATGCTTATTTTATGGAATTAAAAAACTTTTATTATGTTATGGTTATAAATAGCCAACAAGATCTTATAAAATAACTTTGCTTATGCATGGAATTAAAAAAAAATTATGCTTATTTTATGCAATTAAAAACATTTTATTATGTTATCATTATAAATAGCCAACAAGATCTTAACCTAGGATAATAGATGCACCAGCACCAAATTAGATCTTTTGCCTATTTGGTCACTTCTTTTGGTTTCCATTCATTTGGGGATCCCTCTGTTATCTGGATTTGGGGATTCACAGGTTATCATCTCTTGGGTGAAGAGAACTGCTTCATTGAACACCCCATTTCTGAGTCATTGGTGTGATGACATTCTTTCTCTGCTGCATCATGTCCCTTTAGTGACCATCAATCATATCTACCGCGGGCATAACTAGCAGGCTGACGGTCTCTCCAAACAGGCTCTTTTGTTGGCCTCGAGGCATGGGGAATTTTCTAGATCTTTAGATTGTATGATCATTGATCATGGGATATTTCAGTTATTTTGGCTTGTGTCAGGATTTCCCCTTTCACTCTCTTTTTGAGGCACAAGCATTCAGTTTGAATGAATGGTTCTTTTGCTGCCATGGATGTGCCTATCAGCCTTCTTGTTATGCTCCTGATTCATATGTTTCTTGGTCTCTCATGAATTGTTTCAGCTAGATTTCCTGACCTGTTGCTATAGGAATGATGATACAAGTCTGCCCTTGCCACACTTTATGCTTTTCTGTCCCTGTTTTGGTTGGGCGGCTGGAAATCTCCGACTTTACAGCTATTAGAGAGATCCCCAAATGTGTCTGCTTTTAGTATTATTCCAATTTAGCATTATGATTATTGTCTTATATTACAAGTATTAGATCAAGAAGCATGTCAAGAGTAGTTTCCTCTATTTGAACTAATTATATAATTTCTATTCACTTTTTTGAATAACACATGATAGTCAATCTTTTGAATAACACATAATTATACAGTGATGACACACAAACAAAAAAAATACCTGCATTCAAACAGAGAAGATAGTCAAGCCCTTTGTTCACTTGTGCATCACATCGTTGGTTTGAATCTCCTCCCTATACACTGATCGAAAAGAATGCAAACCTAGATATGGAAGAATAGAGGACAAATAGACTATGTTGCATCAGAAAAGTATAACGAGGGGTGTATTGAAGTGATGAGATTTGGACTCAATAAAACACAGAATCAGGATCGTAATGAGACATTCAGTTGACAAAAAGGGATATGTCGAGAAGGCCCAAAGTATCCAATAAATTTCTTGCTAAATCATGCCTCTAATACACTTTAAGCATTTACAACCTAAATTTGCATAGTTCAATTGCATGTTTTTTTCTCACATTATATTAAAAAAAAAGTATATATATGCCACTATTCTACATTCTACTCTTCTGCCTGCTACAATTTCATTGCACGTATCGAATCTTTGTATGTTACTCGTGCAATAGTATATATGTCTACATATATGTATATATACACAAAACAAAAAAATTCATAGACTTGTACTTGTACTTGTATAGTTTCCCTTCTACAGTTTCCCTTCTACTTGTATACGTTGCTTAACATAGTTGCTCACATATACTTACACCCATACATTGCTTCCCACACCTCTTCTCGGTTACACAGAAAATAATAAACAAACAACACCATAAAAACCAAATACTATCACTTTTCACTTGCTAAATACCAAAACAAAACAACCTCACCTTCTTCCGTCCCCCCATCCACCCCCCAAAAAAACACTCTTGCACTCATGCATATATTTCTGTTCATTTGCTTCCAACATCTTGACTTCATTTTGTTTCCTCTACTTGAATCTACCATAACATTAGACTTACAACATTATTTTCTCTCTATAATAGAACAAACAAAAAAAAGAACAACAAAATGTCCATTACACAAGTTTTCAACTTTTTTTCCTATCATCTATGATGTGAATATCTTCTTACTTTTCTTATTCGGTACTATGAAAAAAAATGTTTGTCTAGCAATTCAATTACAAAAATAGATGTGCCTTGCTTTACTCTATATTATTTGAACATGTTAGGCTTTTAAACGCTCTTTTTTCTCTCTTCCTAGCTCTTCAACAACAAAGATGGACATGCAATACCTGAACACCCTTGCTGACTTCTGCAAGCAAATAAAGGAACAAGAAGCATCGCTGCAACAAATTGAAGCATGGTTCCAATCAACTTCAACCATCCCACTGAATCCGATTCACCCTTCTATTAAGCTTCTCTAAAAAATAAGAGTCTTCCTTCAACGCATGATCCATATGCATGAAAGGGACACCATGCGCAAGATCCGCAAAGACTTAGTATCCCGCCACCCTTCTATTGCTCAATACATAACCATTACCTGGTGTTGTTGTTGCCATAGTCCCTCTTGCATATATGACTAGAGCCTCCTCCTTGCTTGCAATTCCCTTTTCCCTCTCCTTACAACCCAGCAATCCTTCTTCTTTGATTCCCACACCTTCTTCAACTGCCATTACTACCCTTCACTTGTACGTACTACCTTGTCCATAACCTATGCTTTTCTTGAATAGATGTATTACCCTTTTCCACACATGGAATGCACAAACATTGTACATATTGCATGCTTCTACTACTACCACAATACATGTACATTTATTATATTTCCATTCTACTTGCATGCAATGCACCTCTCTAAACTATGTACTCTATAAAACAAACACTTCTTTTACAAATACAATGCAACAAACTCTATGTAAATAGAAACAGTTCACATTATACTCAGTTCTTAACTTCTACTGTACATTTAATCCATGTACATATTTACCTTATATTTCTTGTCATTACACATATGTATATTCTTTTTCCCATGGACTCCCTATACTTGCTTTCAAAGTAAATATGTTGTCCATTTGTTACTTCTACTCAATTTAGACTGTTTGGACATTAAATTGGTTGTAAATATTTACAATCCTCATTTTGTTTCAAATACTCTCTTATGATCAGAGAAACAGTTCACACTGTACTGTATGTACATAGAAACAATTCACAATATATACTAAATTCTTCAGTTCTGTTGTACATTTATCCTGTCTGTTTATTTAGCTTGTACTTATTGACTTCATACCTATGTCTATTTTTTCCCCCAGCGCACCCCTATACTTGGTTTGAAAGTAAATTTGTTGCCCATTTTTTAACTTCTACTACAAGTATACTATTTGTACATTCAGTTGATTTCACATATTTGCGATACTCGAATCGTTTCAAAATACTCTCCATAAAACAGTATATGGTCTGTAAATAAATAACTGTTGCAACAGTTTGTTAGTCGGTTTTTAAATTTACTAGTCCAGCTACTTCATGTGTACTTGTCCTCTCCGGTTCCCGCCATTGCAAGCTTCCTTTGTGGCATGCAAAGCATCCAACTCCAAACTAAAAGGTATTGTCCTATCTACTTTTCTTTCCATGCTATTTGAACATTTTATACAAGAAGAAACAAAAAAATTACTTTATTTACTGAATACTATATTTATATTATAGTTCATTGTTCTTGTGTTGTGTGCTACTCTAACAGGTTATCATAGCATGGTGGGGAGAAGGAATCAATTGGTGGTGCATAAATTTTTTATCCTTTTGAGGTAAATATCCTCAATATGATAGCTTGGCATGTACTATTTGAATGGATGACAATTACATCATTTTTTGTAATATAACTATTAGATTTTTCACATATATCTATAATAGCATGTTGGATACAATTTACTGCAAATAATTAACATCTTTTTCAAATTAAGTATCTCTCCATATTTTTGCTATGGTTGGTTGAAGACTTTGTTTACCTTATGAGGATTATGCTACTTTAGAGCTGGAACTACATGCTATATTCCTTTCCAAAAGCAATTTTAATACTGTAGAGTTGGAACTACACGCTATATTCCTTTTTGAAAGTGATTTTAATACTATAGACTATTTTTTAGTGCTCTCTTAATTTTCAAGTCTTTTTTCTGTATTTAAGCTAACCATTTGATTTTCCTTCTTTACAGTCATCCTATGGATTTGTAGACTACTATAATCATACATCATCTTCAATCTCCATTTTAACTCTTAATGGAAGACAAATGTAAGCCACAGTTTCACTTCAAAAGCTTCTTTTCATTTTATAGTTGTACACTAGTTTCCTGACTGATCTATAAGTAAAAATTGCTGATCAATCTTGTGTAGATATGAAGATTTGGTCAGGTTATTGAAGTCAACTCGGCTTATGCAAGTGGGAGATCATTGAAGAATATGGTGCTGAGGTATATCCATTCACTGCAAAGAGAATTGATCAGCTGAGGGACAAACATGAGGCCGTAAGGGCTGCACAGACTATAGAGTCTCTTCTGCTGTCCAATGAATGAGATTTTGTCCTTGCCAATGGAGGAAGAAAGGTGAGTTCTTGCCATTTATGCTTGTGTTTTACTCTGCCTCGAAATCTGGATATCGTTTCTTTATATGAGAATGTAAGAAAGAAATCATGTATTGAATTGGGCGATTTAGTTTCTTGCAATTAATAGGTGCATAAATTTTATTCTATGATAGTCTGATTGCCAATTTGTGTTTTTCCAATAGGTTCCAGTAGCAGAGCTTGTGGGGAAGATAGTGGGTCTATATTTCTCAGCCCACCGGTGTGGTCCCTGTATAAATTTCACTCCAGCATGCCATGGCTGGCTTTACCATTTGCAGATCACACTGAAAAGAAGTTCACTACATTACAAATTGATGCAGTGGGCCTTATACAAGAATATGGAATCTGAGCTTACCCATTTACAAAAGAGCAGCTGGATGAGATTGAAGCTGAAGAGAAAGCCAGAAAAGAAGCACAAACCCTGGAGTCACTCTTGGTTTCTGATGAGTGCAACTTTGTGCTCAAGCATGAAGGCACCCAGGTGAGTTACTGAGATCTGCTTGCTATCTTCAATGTTCTTATGCCATGATTCATTAATCACACTATCGGTCTTTCTTTGGATTTCACTTCTACGTTGCAGGTTCGAATCTTTTAGCTTCTTAGAAGAAAGAAGAATGGCCAGGATGAGCAAGCAAGGAGGCTCTTAAGAACAGGTTTCTCCCTACAACATGGGCGATTTCGGTTCTGCCCTACCCAGTGGTGCTGCAAGTAAGCCCTGCGTATGGAACTACTCACAGACCGTGTTTTCATGATTCTTAAGTGGTGGTTTCTGTGTCTTTGAAGCTATTTTTAAAGCCCCCGTGCTTTATTTGTATTTTGCTCCTTAATAGTAATCAATTGTGAAGTCTATCTAGTGTTAGTTTTGAGGGTTTCAGATAAAGTACATGCTCATTTCTAAGCCATCGATACTTCAAAATAGTCATTCCCCTTCCCCACATAAGGCAATGCAAGTGCATGAAATTTAACTACTATGTATCTAACTTACTTTTTTTTTATGTTAAAACATTCTTGTTATTGACATTTGAATCACTTTCATGTCTACATTGGTATCAAAATTGTCAATGCTCATATTTGTGCCTCATATTCAAAATCTGATCAGTTTTTTGATGCACAATTGATTTCTGTCCACTCTGCTCTATCTGCCAGTAACCTAAACTAGAAGAGATCCATTTGTACCTGGATTTGAAATGCACCTTGAATTTACAAAGCTAGAGGTTTTGTATCTCAAGTTCCAACTCTTGATACCTATCATGTATGTGAACTTGAGATATGCATCCTACCTTCGCAAAATCAAGATGAATATTAAAGTAGTCTACACTAGCATTCATATTTAATGCACTCAATGGATAGTCTAGATTCAATGCACTGCAACACACATGCATGAAGAGTTGATGGATCACTGTCATCCCCACTTGGGTACAAAGTGCACCTTGCTTATCTTGGTGCAAGTACTATTTACTTTGTACATTATCAGTGTTTTTGTTTTTGCTCAAATTGTTGAGTTTGTGCCATTTGTATTCTTTTCTATCCTTATTTTCTTGTGTCAGTATCTCAAGGTATCAATGTTCTACTCTATATTGCTTTTACATTGTAAAAAAGCTGTTTGTTTGACTGTATTTTACTTCTGAATTTGGCATGGTCTGAATCAGAGATACTTTAGCAACCCTTTTTAATCTTGAAAAAGTAGATACTTGTATTACTAAGAGGAAGGCAATGGTCATCTGGTCAAATAGTACATGCTAACCTATTGTGACATTACATAGCCTTCCCCCTACCTACCCATTCAGACAAGGCATATGCATGCGATTTAACTCCCATTTCTAGCTTTTTACAATCAGATTAGCTGACCATTGAATAGCTATAGAGTGCAAAATCAAGAATTTATCAATTATGATTACCCTTGGGCCAATCTTTAAGTGTTTTAGCAAAAATATTTCACCATAAGAAGTCAAGGACTCGAGAGTGACCATCCTGATTACTGCTAGACACCTCAAACTTATTTTGTGGTGGTACCAAGGATCCCTGAGATGACAACTGCCCCAAACAGTTGTGAAATAATCATGCCTATAAAATGTCCTTGGATACAAGTTCAGTCCTTAGCAAATGGGCACCTCCAAAAAACATGGCCAACATCTTCATTATTCTCACTACAGCTGCAATTTCTATCTGTTAATGTCATTTTATTATCAAGCTTTCTGTTAGTTGGGAGTGTTATATACTTGGGATCTTATTTTAAGTGCTTCTAAACTGCTTAAAATTAATACATTTTAGGATCATTCTTTTACAAAGAGTTTCTAAATAGAAATTCTTTTGGCCGATTCGTGCCTGCTACAGGAGTGTATAAAAACAATGGTTATCTTCTGGTGTCTTGCAATGGATCCCTAAATCAGATGTGAGCAGCGGTATGTGTGCCGTTGTACTCAAACGTTGTGTTCAAGACATGATTTCTCGTCTGTAAGATATGTCGTCACTTAGAAATTTGCATTAAGTTTAGAGTGTCTATTTTGTATGAATATGGCAATCTTTGTATAGCCTGATTATTATTTCCCTCTGATTAATTACAGATATGCGACATGGTTGCTATCGCAAGGTATCTTAATGTGACATTGGTTGTACCAGAACAGGACAAAGCATCATTCTGGGCAGACCCAAGGTAAGTTAATATGTGATAATCATATAATATACTCAAATGGTTGGTTTTTTCAATGTTGTTATCCTTTTTCTATGTGAATAGCTTGTGGTGGGGAGATTTTATGCTCTAGCAGTGTTTGTCCATTCTTAATAAAAGTGTGAATTTCTATTTTGGCAGTGAATTCAAAGACATATTTGATGTTGATCACTTTATTACATATTTGAGAGATGAAGTTCGAATACTCAAAGAACTTCCCCCAAGACTAAAGAACAGAGTACAACAAGGAATGGTACCTTCCATGCCTCCTATGAGTTGGTCGAACATATCGTACTACCTTCATCAGGTAGAGTAGATGTAGTTTGGCGATTTATAGTCTACGTTTAGCAATCCGTCTTTCGCTAATTTTTAGCAATTTTGCTTTCTCCTCTGCAACCTGCTAAAATATATTACTCTTCATCCTGCAGATTCTTCCACTGATACAGAAACACAAAGTTCTGCATTTGAACAAGACATATGCACGGCTAGCTAATAATTGTTTACCATTAGAGATCCAAAAGCTACGCTGCCGTGAAAATTACCATGCTCTTCGGTTTACCGCACAAATTGAAGAGTTAGGATGAATGCTCTTAAAAATATTGAGTGAAAATGGGCCATTTTTGGTCTTACATCTTTGGTATGAAATGGATATGTTGGCTTTCTCTGGCTATACTCATGGTTGTACTGATGAAGAGGATGAAGAACTCACCAGAATGAGGTGAGTTATTGTTCACAATAATGAAAGTCTTTCTTTTTCCTCATGAAATCATTTCTAATGTTTTTCTAAACATTAGTGATCTGCAATTCCCTGTCAGGTATGCGTATCCATGGTGGAAGGAAAAAGTCATCAATTCTGAACTGAAATGACTGGATGGCTTATGTCCATTAACACCAGAAGAGACTGCACTAGTTTTACAGGCACTTCGATAAAAGTATGCAGATTTATATTGCAGCTGGTGAAATATATGGTGGAGAAAGGAGGATGTCTACCCTATCCGCAGCTTATCCCAAAATGGTATGTTAAGTGATTAAAGGCGTCCTTGTATTTTAATACTGTTGCAAGGTATTGCTCTTTCATTTTCTAGGCCATCTTTTAATGAAAAAGGTTTAACAAGTTAGAAAATAAATGCTATTTAATCCTGTGTATTTGAGGCCTTTCCAAAATCACTCATCCCAAATGGCTGCTCTGGATTACATTGTCTCTCGTGAGAGTAATGTCTTTGTTCCAACATATGATGGAAATATGGCCAAAATTGTTGAAGGGCACAAAAGGTAGATGTTACAAATACCTAACCTTTATGTCCCTTATAATTCAATTGCAATTTTACTATGGTTAAAGTCCACAAACCATTTAAGTACTATTCAAATTTAACTTTGTTAATTTGTAGACAATTGTCTGAAGCATGGCATATTTTTATCCATCATGGATTTAGTTTTTTACTTATTTTATTGTTCATTGTTGCTTATGCTCTGTAGATTCTTAGGATTTTGGAAAACAATCTTGTTGGGCCGGAAACATCTGGTTGGACTTTTTGACCAATATAACAATGGGTCCTTAAATTGGGATGAATTTGCCCTCACTGTTAATGAAGTACATGCAGAGCGGATGGGAGAACCAACAAAAAGAATAGCTATACCTGATAGACCAAAGGAAGAGGACTATTTCTATGCAAATCCAGACGAATGTTTGCAACAACCCCATGATCTTGAACACAGTTCCTTTTAGTTATTTTCATTATTTTATTATTTACCAAAGGAGTCTCTTGTTCTTGCAAGAGGGACTATTTCAGTTTTAGATGATCTCCAGAAATCCATCTGCTCAGTTATATTAATGCTTTGGAGGATTCATGGTTTTTTCATCCCTCAAAGAGCGTTCTTTAGATTATTTTCTGAAAATTCAGAGCTAAAACATCTCTGAGAATATAAATATCGGTGCCTTCATGAGCCTTACACACATATGTCATACGCGCATATGTGTTCCACCGAAAGTAAAGGAGTGTTCTTTTGTTGCAGAGTTCACCATAGTTGCGGGTTGGTATAACATAATCTTCCTGAGTAAAACAAACCTGTAATCATAGCTAGGACAATCTATTTTTCCTCTACCAGAGTTTTACTTGATGAGCTACATCATTGTGTACAGTTCTCAATATGGTGCCAAAGAAGGTATAATCACACAACCAAATGTGTGGATTCTGAAAGATAGCTAGAAACATATGAAATGAAATGTATTGATTGTCAGATCCTCTAAAGGCATTGTCCATTACTGGAGGTAGATGGCATTGTCTTTGGATGAATACAAGAGAAAGGTTCCATCTCTTGATATCTTGTTATTGAACTAGACCTAGTAAGTTCCATTGATTGTTACACTATGCAATAAAAATCACCTAAGCAATCTGTTGTTTTTACAGAAACTCCATATTGACACTATTACTTGAGAAATTTGAGATTTCCACTGCTACCCATATGTATGTGAGCGGAAAATTGTCTTTGCTAAAACATTGGTTTTTTAAAGTTACATTAAGCTCTATTACATTCTTCAATTCAAGTTGAAGGCACTAGCATAGATAGTCTCAAGTAATGCATACATATTCTTTGTTGATCAAATACACGTGTATGGCTGAGCCTCAGTGTTGTTTCCTTATATCTCTTAAGAGGGGTGTATATATAACACCTTATTCCTAACTAGGAATAAAGCCTCGACTTACTATTTATTTTCAGTCCACAACTGAGGTATACTTTTAGGGTATATAATTTGCAAGTTTTGAAGAAAAATGACATGAAAATTAGATAAGTATCTGTGGCAGTTTAAGATGTGCGTGATTTGATGCTTAAAAGACACTGGCCTTTTCTGCATCCGGATTTGAAGTAAAGCAAAGCATGGTTCGCTTTTGAACCTTTTAGATTTGAGGGTTTATATATACAAATGGTCAGTCAGAGTGCTTTTTGATATGATTATCCATTTTGAAATCTCATTGGGCTCCTAATCTTACTTTAAGTTTGTGAGTTGTGATAGCTCTGACAAGCAGACAACAAAAGGGGCAAGTCATGGGTGAATTTTGGCAGTCTAATCTCAGCATTTAAGCCAATTGGTCTTTTGTGTTTTGATAGTGTGCTATCCAAACTCATATGGTTAGTGTTTCTCTGTTTAAAAAAGAAGAGTTTACTTAATAATATTCTGACTCTAATGCACATAGTATATGCAATATGCCTGATTGATTATCATATCTCAAGTCAATGTGGCTACTATTTCCCTATTTTCCAAAAAAAAATTGGTTGCTTATAATATGATTGGTGGATTATCATATTCAAAATTAAATAAAACAAATCTTTATATACAAAATTTCGGTTGTACAGTTTTCAAATTAACTGTTTGAATCTGGTTGAAAGTATGTTATGATTTTAGGAAACTACACTGTACATATACATAAGTTATTAGTGAACTAAGGAGCAACGTGAAACAGTTAATTTGCCAATACTTTCAATTTCAATTTTTTTGTTTCTGAGTTCTGCCTTTCAACCACTAAACCACAGCCAGACATGAAATAATTATTTATATGTTTTGATTCTTGTAATAGGTCCAGGTATCTGAAATTGTGGGCAAGACACTTGCTTTGTATTTCTCTGCTCATTAGTGCCCCCCTTGCCAAAGTTTCACTCCAAACCTTGTAAAGGTATACAATGAACTCAAAGAAAGGGGAGGAGCGTTTCAGATTTTTCTCATATCTACTGACTGAGATCAAGAGGCTTTTGAAGAATACTACAACAACATGCCATGGCTGGATCTTCCATTTGCAGATAAAACTAAGAAGGATCTCTCAGGACTTTTCCGTGTAAGAGGCATCCCATCCTTGATTGTGGTTGGTCTAGATGGAAAAACTGTGACAGACAATGCCAGAAGTGCAGTGTCTACCCATGGAGCCAAGGCTTATCCCTTCACTGATGCTCATCTTGAAAGGCTGGAGAACGAAATTGAACAGATGGTTGAGAAATCACCCAACGAGATGAGGTACAGTCAGCATGAACACCCACTTGTATTGACACAGAGGCATGTATATGTCTGTGATGGATGCAACGAAGATGGCACTGCATTCTCCTATTATTGCAAATATTGTGACTACGATCTTCATGTGACTTGTGCTTTGAAGAATCGACAGGATAAGGGACAGGACACAGATACTGCATTGGATGAGAACGACAAGCCTGCAGGAGTAATTTATGATGGAAATGAAAGGTGGTATTCATGTGACTTGTGCTTTGAAGAATCGACAGGATAAGGGATAGGACACAGATACTGCATTGGATGAGAATGGCAAGCCTACAGGAGTAATCTGTGATGGAAATGAAAGGTGCTCATTAAACATGATATGCTGAAGGGTCTTCAATTTGGTACTGTAGAATGCCTGGTTATCGTTGGATAGACAGTTATGTAACTGAACTTTGTTAAGTGGTGGTTACTTAGTAGTGTCAATAAATAGATTGAGTACTTCATAGTCTATGCTCTGAATCTACTGTGGGAATTCAAGATGACTTTCAGGAATGTATAGTGGTGGAGTTTGCTTCCACCTGTAGATTCTTTTCAATAGTTTGCTTCTGCTAAATTGCCATGTTATTTTTGTAATCAGATGTGAATTTTTAAAAGCTACATAGTCATGGAGTTTGCTTTGCATCTGTAGATTTTGTTATTTTCTAATCAGATGTGAATTTTTAAAACCTGCATATGAATGGAGTTTGCTTTACATGTGTAGTTTTTATTAAATAATTTGCTTGTGCACTTTCAAAAAATTGTTTTAAGTGAAAATCAATTTATAATTGGTTTGATGTTATTATTTCAAACAAAATTTGCTGGATTGTTAACCACAATATTTGTGTCCAATTTAAGTTGTTTTTTTGTGAGGACAGGCATCCTAAACTCTATCTAACCTAAAGACATATGAATTATGCAACCAAATGGACATACTTATATAGATAATTGAACTACTTATAGGTGATTGATTATCTTCAATAAAAAAACATATTCTAATGAGTTTGACCAATAGGTGATTGATTATCTTCAATAAAAAAACATCTTCTAATGGGTTTGTTGATAATGGAGATAAAATTGTTTCATATCGACTTCAATGGTTAGGATATTGTTTATATTAGTTACTCATGTCGAGTTATAAAGTATGCTTCAGAATTATGTAACCAAAAGTTGAGTTTCTCACTATTAATTTTTAAATTGAACTTTGGGATTTTTACTATTTCTTCTTACTAAAAGGAAATATATGGTAATAAATTTTCCTATTGTCAATTAAGAAGTTGATGATACTACTTGATAAGTGAATGTGATGCCAAGTTGATAAAGAACACTAACACTATAATGATCCCCATACCAAGTGAAAGAAGGTATTGATTGCTTCAAATACATAATTGCACAAATCTAAATATTATCAAAGAGTGTAGATCTACTAGAATATAAAAGGCATAAACCTTTAAAAAAACTAGATTTAAATCCTGATTTTAAGAAGCTTAAAAATATTAAATCTAATAAAGACAAAAAAATAAAAATAAAATAAAAATAATTACATCTAAAAATCATAATCAAATTATGGACAATATCAAACAAATTTAGAGGACAATAAGATGTCACAACAAGAATTGTAAAAAAAATTATAGAGGAAAAGTTTGCAAAAATTTGGCATTCAAACATTCCACAGAATATCAAATGCTTTATTTGGTTGGCATATAACAAGAAATTGAACACTTGGGAACACTATAACCTTAGAGACCTAAGTCTAAGGTTTGCATATAACAATAAATTGAACACTTGGGAACATTCCATGATCTAAAGAAACCCATATTGTCATAACTATAACCTTAGAGACCTTATCATCTATATTAAATGACTCAACAAAATATATAAAAAGAAAATTATTACAAGTTCCAAATACCATCCTTAGCTTCAAAAAGGACGGTAAGTCTCAAACTTTTCATCATAATTCTAAATACAACAATTTAAAATATTCGAATGTATCGTTAATAAATCTCCCTTCATTCAACTAGTTCCACAAAATAAAATAAAACCTTCCATTCCAACCTCGAGAATGCTTGCTTCGAAAGGAAATCCACTTCCTCATTGAATTCACCATACACATGTTGAAATTGCAACTGTGCAAATGCTAAATGAATATTTCTCATCTTGATTTTCCATTCATCCAACAAACCCACCTATAACTGATCCTTTTCCATAGACTAGTCAATAACAATTTCAGAGTCCCAACAATTTACAAAAAAAGATTTACTTAGTACAAGCAAAGAACAAAATCGCCCATAGAGCAACCAATTCACCTCAAGTGTTAGTACCCCTTCACAATTCATCTTTAATTTAAACACATGGGTGTCCTTTAGTTTCAACATAAATCCTACTCCACACTTTTTTCCCCTCTCTTGAGAGACACCATGAATATAACAAAGAAGAGGCTGCTTATCATTAAAACAAGGCGCATTGGGAATTCTATATTTCTTACATTATCATTCTTTAAAATTTTCCTTAAAATCCCCAATGACCTTCAAACCAACCCTCATAGCATCCAATTATTATATTTTCTTCATAACGACAATTTTTCTCTCCCTTCATATATCTTGAAGAATTTTTGACATGAAGTAAAGTTTTTGGCACCAAGATGTTTGAGACAAATGTGAACAAATTTCTCACTTCATCTTCATACGGTGAAAGTGCAAACAAAGACGTAGGCAACTAGGTTATCCACTAACTCCTCATCAGACAGGCCTTTTTCAAAACTATCAAACAGTTTCAAAATAGATTGGCGGGTTAACATGAATTCTTATGTCTTTGCCAATGATGTTCTTTTTCTTATTAATAGGTTATACTAGTTAGGCAATGATAGATACTAGACTACCTGTTCTCACTTACCCGCTAACAATTACCTTCACGGCGTATTATTACACCTTCCTTGGGGCAATTGCTACTTTATACACAATTTTGAATTTTCAAAATCTTGAATTGGTTATCTTTTTTTTTGCAAAATTCTTAATAGCTCTTCAAGAACCCTCAAATCTATACAATTATTGGATCAAATATTTTATTTTATTATGATTTATTATTATTATTTTATTTCGTAGGAAGATTTATTAATATTATTATTATCTCATAGGAAGAGCGCGCCACTGTTTGCTTTGTCCCCATTATCCCCGTATCTCCTAGTCAAAATATGTTGTTTCATTGTTGACTTTTTATTAACACATTTGATACACAACTATGAATTTATAAAAGCTTGAATTTGTTATCTCTTTCTTCATTGCAAAATTCTTAATAGCTCTTTAAGAGCCCTCAAATCTCTACAATTGTTGGACCCTTGTCCCAAACCTAAATTGAAAGAATAATAGAGTGAGTTAGATATGTATAGTGTCCTTCTATCTCTATAGGCCCTAAGTTTTCCCAAGCTCTTGCCATCAAAGAACCCCAAAGGAGTGTTTCTATCAACTTTAAGTGTCCCTACCTACCTCACAACTTTAGGTATCAAGGCATTTTTATTATTATTCATAGACATATTTATTCTTAAAAGACATTTTAAGAGAATTGAATGACTTGCCTTCAATGATAATATTGTTTATAGTAATCAAATCTCCACGATTATTGGACCCTTGTCCCAAACCTAATTTGAAGGAATAATCGAGTGAGTCAGATAGGTATAGTGTTCCCCTATCTATATAGGCCCTAAGGTTGCCCAAGCTCTTGACATCAAAGAACCCCCAAGGAGTGTTTCTATCAATTTTAAATGTCCCTACCTACCTCACAACTTTAGCTATCAAGGCAACTTTCTATTCATCATAAACATATTTATTCTTAAAATACATTTTAAGAGAATTGAAGGACTTGCCTTCAAAGATAATATCGTTTATAGTAATCCAAATGCCCCATGAAGAAACACAATGTCGGGCCTTATAATATACTATGGAAGAGTATTCCATCCATAATTTGAACCCATCAATTAAAGAAATTCCTTTCAATTTTCCTTTGCCTCCAAATAGAGAAGAAATTGATTTCCATGCCTCCAAGGTGAATGGGAAATCCATTAGGATATGCCGAGTAGATTCTTCATCTTCTTACATAAGAAGTAAAATATTAAACCCTACTAAGACTTTATATAGAGAACATATCTTGATGGGATATTGTTAGACAAGGCAAGCCAAAGTAAGTTTCTTTATTTTAATGGTGTGTTGAGATTCCAAACATGCTTCCAACACCATTTGATGCCTACTTGATCTTCCAAGTGTTGATGTATTCGTAACTTCGGAATGTATTCACTTGTATATCTTATATTGTACCTTAATGTTCCTATCGGGAGAATCACTTATATTTCATTGTACCCCGATGTTCCTATCAGGAGAGTCATTAATATAATAAAGTCATGTAAAGTCAATGAGGTTAACCCTTCGTTGTAAGTCAGGGCAATAGTCCCCACAATTGATTTAAGGTTAACCCTCCTTCTTGATCAGAGGGTAAATTCCCCATAGTTGTGGGGCACTAGGGTTATTAGACTCTCCTAGAGAAGTCGACCCTGGTAAGTAATTGTTAAGTGAGGCCGACTTGTTGGAGTGGAAAT
The DNA here is from genome assembly GCA_001517045.1 of Pseudotsuga menziesii. Classification (NCBI taxonomy): domain Eukaryota; kingdom Viridiplantae; phylum Streptophyta; class Pinopsida; order Pinales; family Pinaceae; genus Pseudotsuga; species Pseudotsuga menziesii. The sequence continues at coordinate 107,650 of LPNX010986345.1, forward strand.
AAAGTGAACAGAAGAATATAAATAGAAGTGAGGCTCTCCTCATTTCTACACACTCACTCAACTGGGGCGCATGAGTGAGAGAGGAAGTGCTGGCACAAGTGAGAGAGATCAGCTGTCGAAGATCATCTTTATGTTTTCGGGTTTTACTTTTGCTACTGGTGCTCATTCTATCTCTGAGGAAGTTGTGGGGTTTTCTCCTTTATGGTTTCCCCGAGGAAAATTCTTTGTGTCTCTTATCTCTTGTGATTATTGATGTGCATGTTATTCTCTCAGATAAGATCTTAAGATCATATTATTTAAATGATAAAAGCCTAACATGGTATCAGAGCTAACCTGAGAAGAAGACATTGTGCAGCTGCAGAAGCTAGGGCTTCTTACTTCTTGGGTATCTCTCCACAATCCATCAACAAAGGGAGGCTAGGATAACTCTCCATTGAAGGGTGCATCTTTCTGTTGAAGTAGAATTTGATTCCGGGCATTTTCAATTTTTGCTGCGGGAAATTTGGGCTTTTTACAGAAGAGGAATTTTTGAGTGAGCCCAGTGTAGGATTTCTCTCCTCATGAAAATCTAAGTTTAGAGACCAAGGTCGATATTTTTGGTTGGGTAAAACATCGGGAAAGTCAAACCCTAGTTTGACCCTGGGCCTGAAAAACCCTAAAATACTAAAATTGGTAGTTTTGGTACATTCACTATATCTTGGGATTGAAGAAGGCTCAGGGGCCGAAATTTTCACAAGATGAAGATAAAATCCTGATGTACCCTGTGTAAATATTTAAGCCTCATATTCACTATATCCTAGGAGATATGATTCCTCCAAATCAGGGTTCCAACCTCTTCCAGGATTCATCCTAAACAGGACACCTAGGGAGAATTGCTATATCTTGGATTACGAAGGTCCAAATAAAATTTAGCAAGGTTTTCTAGATAGGGAATGGATTGTACTTTCCATGGTAAATATTTCAGACCCCGAAGGTGAAACAATGACATGTGGCAGTTCATTCAAGTTCGCTATGCTGAATAGTCCTGAAATAAGTCACCTTGGGAAAAATCTCATAAGTCCCAATTGGTGAAACCAATTCTGGTCAAACCTGTGGTGTTGGAAAGAGGACAGACGAGGTTACCTCAGTACGAAATTTCATACATAGAGGAGCAATAATTTCAGAGATACTATCGAAAGAGTGTCATGAATTTCTGGAAAAGAAATTGGAAAACTAGGGCTTCCTGTTCTAGGAGCTTCCCTCCATTGTTTTTAGAAAAGAAGTACATTGGAAAGCTCACCTTGAAGAGGTGCATCTTTCTATCCAATCATATTTGAAAGATTCCAATTCTTGAAAATTAGGGTTTCTCTAACAAACCCTAGATTAGCCAGATCCGAAACGAGGATGGACACCTCAAATTGGGAAGATTTAATCTTTTGCTATTTACATTTGAGGTTCTCATTTCAAAATGACCTATCACACCAACTTGATGACAAGCTTGGTGAAGATGAAAACTTCTGAGCATGGAAGTATAAGTTTTCACTGGCTCTTGAAGAAAATAAATTGGACACCTACATAAGTGGAGAGGTTCCAGTTCCGGAGGGAGATGAGGCTAAGGCCTTACACAAGAAGAACTTGGTCAAGGCCAAGAAGATCATTGCTGATTCAATCAAGGATCACCTTATACCACATGTGTCTTACCTAAAGAAACCTAAAGAGATGTTTGATTCCTTGACCAAGCTATTTGAAAGGAAGAACATAAATCAAAATATGAATTTGAGAAACCAGTTGAAGACTGTGAAGATCCAGAATGCAGAGGACATACATTCATACTTTACGAGCATCTCTTAAATAAAAAAACATCTTGAAGCGGTAAAAGAAGAAGTGGAGAAATCAGAAGTTGTGATAACCACCTTGAATGGCTTCCCAGGATCATGGGATTCATTCATTCGAGGAATGTGTGCCAGAAGGAAGTGATTACCTTCAGCAGACTCTGGGAAGAGCGCATACAAGAAGAAGCTTGACTCATAATAAGAAAAAAGAAGATGGGAGAAACTGAAGATCTAGCTCTCACTACTCAAAGAAGATCCCTCAAGCAATGAGGAATATGAAGAACTCAATTCTTGAAGAGCCTCTTATCCATCTTGAGCATTTGGATAAGAAATGATGTTGTTATGAATAAAGAAGATGATGAAGCTGAAAGAAGGAGTCTACCCACGAAACAAATAAAGATAAGTATTCAATTGTCATTTCATGATATTATTTTGTTATGCATTTGTTTATGTTCAATTGATGTGGTATGCATGATAGAATGTTTGCATTAATGACAGTATACTACTAATATGCATGTGATGGGTAAGTAGCTCATGGTGCTATACAACTCTCCATTGCTACCTATCTAGAATGAAACCTCTTTGCTGACATATTGGATTAGTACACAATCTCAATGATGTCTTGGTAGAGATGGAAGGCATCTAGAAAGTTTTTGTGAGATATGGATGAATGTTGTATTGGATAAAATAGTTGCATGATCATATATTTATGCATACGAATTTTCCATTATGAATATGCCTTATGAAATGTTTCTAACCATACAACTAATGCATTTGACTTGTAGGAAACATCGCGTACAAGAAAAGAAGGATGAGACTTGTTCTAAAGAACAAGTGACGACAGTTCAAGAAATAATATGACGATACTTTAAAAGAAATAAAGAGGTCTTAGACACAATGCAGTTATGTGACATTGTTGAGCGACATCATTGATGTAGAGCCTTCCAGCTAAGAAGAAGTAGCAAGAAGAAAGGGAAGGAGAGTACCAGTTCAAGAAGAATGATGTATAGGATGCGGTATCGAAAACCTGAAGGTAATTCCATAGTATCGTCCATATGGATCTACAAGATCCAGCATGGAGTAGATGACAACATCGTGGGATACAAGGTAGGATTCATAGAACGAGGCCTCTCACAGAAAGAAGGCATAGACTACGAAGAGACATTTGTAGCCAGTGGGAGTTGAAGCACATGACATGAAGACTCATGTGTGCAAATTAAAGAAGGCCTTGTATGAGATCAGAAGACACCCATGGGATAACACATACATGAGGAGCTTGAAGATCACATAGAGTGATGAAGATATTAACCTTTGCTACAAGGTTAAAGATGAAAGCCTATAGAGGATGAGAAGCTCACAGATGGGTGAGAGAAGAAAATTTTCAAGATAGAGGATCTTGGTATCTAGTGACCCTAGATGGATACATAGAATATTAGTAGAAGAGGAAGCTACTTGTCACTCCATTACAAAATGTTTCAATTCATAGAGTACGAAAGGAAGAGGGATAATGATGCTCCGCTTCAAACGGAGTGACTACAGAAGATCCTGAGGTTTGACATGGTATGACAGGATGGACAACTTACTAATGGATCTAGGCTTTACTGAGAGTAAAGCATATTCCAACCTTTGCTTCAAGATTGAAGGCGGAAGACCAGTGATACTACTGTTATATGTTGATGAATTGTTCCTGACAAGAAAGAGGAACTCATTAAATTTGCAAGAAGGAGACTTGCTGCCGAGTTCGAGATGAAGGACTTGGATATGATGCACTACTCTCTAGGAATGGAGGTGTGGCAGAATGTGGATGGAATCTCCCTGGGACAAGGGAAGTATGCAGTAGAGATCCTGAAGAGGTTCAGGATGATGGAAAACAAGGCCATGACCACACCTATGTCATTGAACATGAAGCTATTGAGTGTTGCTTCATCAGAGTCAGTTGATGCCACGATGTATCGTCAGATGATTTGTTCCTTGATGTACCTGATGAATACGAGACCAGATATTTGCTTTGCTATGAGCACATTGAGACATGTTCACCTGATGGTTGCAAAGAATGCAGTGAGGTACCTGAAGGGTAAAGTTGAGTATGGGATCAAGTATGAAGCGAATCAGAAGACTAACCTAGAGGGTTATGTGGATTCAGACCGGGCAGGCAGTGCCATTGATAGGAAGAGAACTTTGAGGTGTTGCTTCGGTATGGGATCAGGTATGATCTCTTGGTTTAGCAGGAAGCTGTCCTGTGTGGAACTGAGTACAGTTGAGGAAAAATATATTGCCACTTGCTTGGATATTTGGGAGGTACTATGTTTCTTTTGAAAACTACTATTTGATTTGATTGATCTGGCTTGCATTTTTTGTATGATGTAGAAAGGAGCAGTGAAGCTCCAGTATGTGATCCAGATCGAGATCTCTTGAAAGAGGGATTTCTAGCATAGCCGGTGAGACAGGTTGTCTGAGCATAAAATCCTGGCGAAGCTCATAGATGGCTCAGACGTAAATGGTCATGTAGGTTGTCCTCGAATGTAATTGGTCATGGCGAAACTCGCAGGTTATCCTTGGACGTAATCATCCCTAATATGATTATTTGCTAGAAATGGCCAGAGTTAAGTTTGAGTACTTCATGGGAGAAGCTTGGTGTTCTCCAGATCAAGGTTCCCTCTAAAGGGAAGTGATGAGTCCGAGAGCCTTTCTGACATGGTAGGATTGGTTTCCCCCATGGTCAGATGTAAATGCAGAGCCTTTCTGACATGGTGGCAGGCTGGGCCTCCCATAGTCAGATGTAAGTGCAGATCCTTTCTGACATGGTGGCAGGCTAGGCCTCCCATGGCCAGATGTAAGTGCAGATCCTTTATGACATGGTGGGAGGCTAGGCCTCCCATGATTGGATGTAAGTGCTGAGCCTTTCTGAAATGATGAGGTCAAATGTGAGTGCTGGGCCTTTCTGACATGATATGGTCAAATGTGAATGCTAGACGAGCCTTTCTGACATCATGATGAGGTCAGATGTGAGTGTTGGGCCTTTCTGACATGATGTGGTCAAATGTGAGTGCTGGACGAGCCTTTCTGACATGATGAGGTCAAATGTGAGTGCTGGTCCTTTCTGACATGATGAGGTCAGATGTGAGTGCTGGGTGTGCCATTCTGACATGGTGGCAGGCTGGGCCTCCCATGGTCATATATAAGTGTTGGGCGGGCCTTTCCAACATGGTGACAGGCTAGGCCTCCCATGGTCGGATGTAAGCATTGAAGAAGAAGAAGAAGACCTACATGGAGGCTAGGCCTACAACCAGCATGGAAAAAATATGGCTCTGTAGAATTTCCCGTGACGAGTAGAATTGAGAGCTATCACCATTTGTTCGAGATAGCGGAAGCAGTGATGATCTAGTTTGAAATGATGATCTAGTGATGATCCAGGGTTGATGATGATCCAGACTTGATCTAGAGAAGAAGACTTGTGCTGATGAATTGTGTCACGAGAATACCTTCCTAGTTAAGAGGGAGTGTTGATGTATTTGTAACTTCAGAATGTATTCACTTGTATATCTTGTATTGTACCCCGATGTTCCTATCAGGAGAATCACTTATATTTCATTGTACCCCGATGTTCCTATCGGGATATTCATTAATATAATAAAGTCATCTAAAGTCAATGAGGTTAACCCTCCATTGTAAGTCGAGGAAATAGTCCCCACAATTGAGTTAAGGTTAACCCTCCTTGTTGATCGGAGGGTAAAGACCCCACAGTTGTGGGGCACTAGGGTTATTAGACTCTCCTAGAGAAGCCGACCCTGGTAAGTAATTGTTAAGTGAGGCCGACTTGTTGGAGAAGAAATAAAGTGAACAGAAGAATATAAATAGAAGTGAGGCTCTCCTCATTTCTACACACATACACACTCACTCAACTGGGGCGCATTAGTGAGAGAGGAAGTGCTGGCACAAGTGAGAGAGATCAGTTATCGGAGATCATCTTTATGTTTTCGGGTTTTACATTTGCTACTGGTGCTCATTCTATCTCTGAGGAAGTTGTGGGGTTTTCTCCTATGGTTTCACCGAGGAAAATTCTTTGTGTCTCTTGTCTCTTGTGATTATTGTTGTGCATGTTATTCTCTCAGATAAGATATTAAGATCCTATTTCTTAAATGATAAAAATCTAACACCAAGAAACTAGCAATGTCTCCTAACTTGGTAGTGTAGTCCTGTCCTCCTAGTCTTTTGTCCATAGAAAAACGTCCTCATCCATGTTGAGCTTGGTGAAATTCATTTGTAAAAGTTGGATGAATGAGTACCATCCTTTATACATTTGGCGTTCTAAATTTGGAAATCTCGTCTTTCCAACCCTTGCTGCTACAATTTATAGCCTATAACAATGACATCTACAAGAGAGGTTATGCACTAATTTCTTAGGGCTTCAAGTAACTCATTTTCTAGTTGGTCATCCCCATCACATCTAGCCCAATGATCAAGGCCTATTCTGATACTCCTCCCATTTCCTACCTTCCAACATAACCAACTCCCAACAGTGGAAACAACTAATGCAATCACTTTACATATAATAAATGCATTGTTAATAGGTTTTAAGGGAAGCCTAATCTAATATTCCACGGAGAGAAGGGAAACATATTTAGCATACCTTAGCTATTCTTAGAGACCTCCCTATTTAGATATCCTCTTCTTATGTATCTGATCCCTTTATGGTAATTCATTGATAAATATTAATAGTGCATTGTGGAAATTTCACCACTTTTTTTTTAAGAAATACTTATTATATTTACAATCATACCCACTCAGGGATTTGAACTCGGGTCTCCACGTTAATACAAGCTTGATCACCTCATTGCTTACCACTTTTTTGCAAAAAGTTATATCAATAATTAGAAAGTTGTGATTTGGTGTAATTTGAAACTCCTCTAACCTAATTATTTGCCATTATACCAACAACTATTCTAAGAAATTAAACACCCCCTATTTTAACTCACATAGTAATTACCAGACTTCTAGGGTGAATCCCTCATGCATCTCATCCAATCAACACAACCCAAAGTTCTGTACAATGTGTCTAAGTGCCCCAATGCAGTGTACTTGACTAGTTTTGACTCCAAGCATATGGAAACAATCAAACACTAAGTGGTTACTATAGACCACCTCATCCCATGGAATATAAATACCTTGAATGCTCCCTTACATCATGATTGCTTATAGAAGATATCCATGATCATTATCAACAACTTCCACATAGAGATAAGGTGTAAGAGGGTGCCCTTGTTTAATAAATGTATACAAGTGCATCCATATAGACAATACACCATTAACATACACCAACAAAAAAAATTGTCAATGAACAACATACATACCATATTTGTAAATGTGAAATTAAAATTAACATATAAAAAATAAAGGCCAATCAACTATGTTGTAAGCTTGATTACATACCATATTTGTAAATGTGAAAGTCAAATTAACATATAAAAAATAAAGCCCCAATCAACTATGTTGTAAACTTGATTATAGTCAATTTTCCATAATAATTAGTCATGCTTGGTCTCCTTTACCAACTACATAAATTTCCAAGGAGTGATAGTTAAATCTTCTTTTAGAAAACTTACTTGCTTAGACTTATAATTCTAAAAGAAATTTTTAAAATCTTAATGCCAAGGTTTTGGCTCATATTACTTCTTGGATCTCACATAATTTTAATGTTTTGGGTTCATTGTTTCTCACATATATAGACTTCATTCAGTGAATGAAATATAACATATGTTATACAAGTACACCGGAAGGTAGACTACAACTCCTAGAGCATAACAAATTTGAACCTCTAAGAAACCATAAATCAAAATTATACAAATATGTATGGTTATTGTAACATACCAACTTAAATTTTTTTAATTTTTTATATATTTCAATAATGGATATAAGATTTATGCTAGAGTTTCAATCGCACAGACCACAAGTACTCATTTATGTACAGTGCTATAGAGTGCTATAGAGTATGGTCATCACTAACCTTGAAATATTTATGATTGCTATTTTAACTTTTAGAGACTATATATATATGTTAAGGCTTTTTTTTAAAGTGTGGTTCACTAGTTTTATGGGCTACATCCATGGAAAGAACAAACACTTGTTATTCCCGTAAAATCAAGATATCTCTAATGTCCAACATAACATGTCATGAGCTAGATTTAAACATGGATAAAGAGTATCACAACCAATGCTCCCAACCACCAAATCTAAATTCTATTGACATGTTAAAGCTTAAATATATAGCTACTTAATCTTCTTATTGTGTAAAACCTTTACATTTAAAGCTACATTAAGTTTATGGTGTAAATGTTTCTTTTTCACCATAGTATTTTTATACTTACATTACTATTTATTGAAACTAACATATGTAGGTGGCAAATGAGATGTTTAGCACTCTATGCTTGGTAGGTTAGGACTTTGTCTTATCCAAGACCAAAGGTGGTCATTGGCTTGTCTCACTTAATAACCAATTTTCAATATATCATTAGGTATATGATTCTTACTCCATTGTTATGTGACGACAATGAATTACTAGCCTTCTATTAGTAATTAGAAAACGGTTTGACGCGCTCTATCATGTAGTTGTACATATATGATTATTGGTGCGACTTATACATAATAGTTTAAGAATAGTTGTGAGTCATAAAGATCCTTTCTCTAACTAATAATCAAGTTTTATTTATTAGTCCTTGATGAGCAGCAAGTAATGTACAAATCGTTTTGGCGAATATGAATCACTCTCTACAATGATTTTTACGCAATTTAAACAAAGTTTATAGTATACATTTGTGTTTATTTAGTAGTTGTTAGGTACTCTTAATCTAGATGAGTTTAGACAAATCTCTTTATGTAATTCTTTTTATAAGATCATAGCTAAGCTTATAGTTTGGAGGTTTATTAAGATTTTTTTAAGTGTATCTCTTAGGAACAAATTTTCCTCAATATATGGGAGACAAATTCATGAAGCCATTGGAGTGGCTTAGGAGGTGTTTCATTCGATCAAAGTTAAGAAAATCCTTGCTATGGTGGTCAAAGTTGATTTATCTAAGGCTTATAATAATGTCAATTGGTTGTATATTCGCTTTATTCTGCTTCAGGTGGGTTTTCACTTAGTTATGGTTAATTGGCTTATGTCATGTATCCTATTTGTTTCTTTTGGTGTTTTGATCAATGGTTTGGCTTCGCCCTTTTTTAGACTTGGAATGGAACTTAGACAAGGATGCCCCTTGGCCCCTTTCTCTTTTTGCTTGTTGTTGAGAATCTTAGAAAATTTATATTGAATGCAAAGGATGCATGTTCTCTTAGTGGTATTAAGGTGGCAGAAAATATGTTTGTGCTCATCTACTGTTTGTGGATGATATTCTACTATTTTGCAACGGAGGTCGAAGGGAGGCTCTAAAGTTAAAAGAAGCACAATTGTTTTTCTCTGTTGCTATAGGAATGTTTTTAATGAAGGAAAGTCCTCGTTTTTTTTTCTCTGAATATTAGTGACGAGGACATCACTTGGTTAAGTGATTTGTTCCACTTCCAATTGGTGGATATGCTTTCAAGTTTGAAATATTTAGGTTTTCTCATCAAACCTAATGACTATTCAATGAAGGATTGGGCCTAGCTGCTAGGGAAAGTAGAATGCAAACATTATCTCTTATGTAATAAATGTCTTTCTAGGGGTGTCTACTGAAATTGGTGAAGTCAGTGTTGGAAACAATGGGTTAGTCTATTGGATGACACTCTCACTAATTCCCAAAGGCTTGATTGAGCAAATTAGGAAGGCTATAATTTCTTATGGAGTGGATCAGGATCTTAAGCAAAGGTTTTCAATTGGGTAGCATGGACCAAGATTTCTCTTCCTAAGGAGATGGGGTTTTAGGGTGTTATAAACCCTCAATGTTTTGTTAAAGCTTTAGTTTCTAAGAATGTATGGAGAATTCTCAAAAGTGATAGTTTGTGTATGAAGGTGGTTTCCCAGAAATATTCGATCTTTGTCTACAAAAGAATGGTTTTGACAAAGAGACAAATATCTATTAATTCATCAGTTGTTTGGAAAGTCGTCATTCATTCATTCATTTGATCTTATAGGAAATTGGTTGGTGTGCAACATTGGAGATGGCCATAATGTTAGAGTATGTGTTGATCCTTGGTTTGGGTGAAATGGTATACATATTCTTCTTGAAAACATTATGCACACTCTTAAAAAATGATGACATCCTCTTTTTGGCACACTTAGCAGACGTTGGCAATACTTCTCCCTTCAGACAATCTTGGTTACCTCTGAGCATAGTTTGGCTTTGAGAACCGTGAAAAAAATAGTGAGAGGATTAAATCACGGCTTTACAAAACAATCACATTAGAATATCGGATAAAAATGATGATCTTGCATAGTCAAGGAATGTTGTAGGTGGTTCATATTCTCCCAAATTAAGATATAAATTTCTGCAAGAGGAAGACGATCTTCCTGAGCCACTTTGGTGGCATTCATTGATATGGAACTTCCGTTGTCCACTTAAAGAGAAGATCTTTGTGTGGTTGGATATCCACAAAAGGTTCCTACATGGGATAATCTTCAGAGAAAATACTAGGTTGGCCCTAGTATTTGTCTCCTATGTAGTAAGTCATTTGAGAACATGGACCATTTCTTTATATCCTTCCCATATTCGATTGAGGTATGGAGAATATCTGCAATGATTTTAGGCATTCATTTGCATTGGGAAGGTTCAGATTTAGATGAGACCATGCATATCTAGACTAAACCTTGTGGTCAATTATTTATACGCTCTTCCTCTGATCTTGACTTAGGGAGTGAGGTTGGATATGAATCATGTTTTTTTTATGATTCTTTTTATCATCCCTTTGTATTTGCCACTAAAGGGATAACAATCCTCAAATCATTCCCTCAGGAGGATGAGGAGATCAAGGAGAGAAGAGTGTATGTTGACATTATTAATAAATATGGTAATTGGGATTATTTTGATGGGGCTTCTCAAGGGAATCTTAGGATGGGAGGGGCATGTGGTGTTTTATACATATCAGATACTCATTGGTTATCCTTTAGTGTAGGTTTGGTCCCTGTATCTAAGAACAAGGCCGGACTTATGGCTTTAAGTATTCTTCTAGATTTATCTTTATCCCAAGGTGCAGTTTCCCTTCAGGTGATGTGTGAATCACAATTTGTTATTGATTGGTGCAAGTGTAGGAAGAAGCTTGAGAATATCTATTTACACCCCCTATTTCAGGAAATATTGCAAAGTTTGGGTTTGTTCACTAATATTTCTTTCAGGCACATGTATAGGGAGAGGAATCACGTAGTAGATAAACTTTCAAAGGATGGATTAGTTGTAGGAATTGGTACTTGGAAGAGATGGTTGGAAAATAGATATATTCTTGAAGAACTAGACTCGTGACCTTTATTAGGGGCTACATGAGATCTGGAACAATTTTTCCATATATCACAATTATTTTTTTCTCCTACTTTTTTGTTATTTTGGAAGATATGTTAAGTTTATTTGATAATAGACAATGAAATTCGTGTATTAAGGAAATATTTTTGAGGTACAATTTATGAAGGACTAGCAATAAAAGATGTAACATGGAATGAACAACAGTCCAAGACTCTTTGTAAAAAGTAAAAGTTGAGAGATAGGAGATGGTATATATGTCTGATGTTTAGGCAAGAAGCTGGTAAAGAACAATTTTTTTTATGTAATGGTTCTGAAAGGATTTATGCCTCTACAAATGTGGTTCTTATTAATATATTAATAAAAGTTACGATACTTTTTCTAAGGAAAAACTATTTATTTGTTAATACCTTACCCCAAAGTATAGATATACTTGTGTTAAGTATTATGGAGATTCAATGCACAGAGATAAGATGGCCGACACATTTAATGTGGAACCTCCACTCATCATCATGATCCATTTGAAGTCATAGTAAAAGGAAAGGAGGATGTCATATTAAATAGGGTTAGGGAAGATAGATATAGTCATTAAGAATATAGTTGTTAGGGTTAATAGTGTAAAATAAAAATAAAATGAAAGTGTATAATAATATTTAAAATAAAATATTAAGATAAATTTAAAAAATATTTAAAAAATAATAATTTAAATTTAATATTAACGGTGGGAATAAAATGAATAATTATAAGGAATTATAACTTTTATTCTAGTATTATAGATAATTATTATTAATAAACCAAAAGGTGATTCAAAATAAAATAATTAAAAATAAAATAAAATAAATTTAAAATTAAAATAAAATAAATTTAAAATTAAAATATTCGAATTTAGGTTAAGCAAAAAAAATTAATGAATTTATAGATTTTATATATTTATATATATTTTTTCAATGCGAAAAAAAGTTTAACTTTATATTAAGAAATTTGAAACCATATATTACAAAAAAACTGTAGTAAAAAAAATATTTTAGCTTAGTAACATCAAACATAGAGGATTGAAGACTAGAGCAATGGCATCCATATTAAAACCTGATTAATAATAATCCAAGCTATCATAAAAACCACATCTTGAAAATGGAGTCACTTAACATGAACCTAAGAGCCAAAATGTCCAAACAACTAAGAGGAAAGGACCCTCAATTTGTGTTCAATCTTCTTGTCGTAGAGAGAAAAGAGTTGTGCCAAACCTCAAAATGAATGATGCCATCAATTTCACCAATCCCAACCTTTGATAGTATATCAACCAGATCATTGTATTCAGGGTAATATGCTGAACATATATACTATTGAACATTGTAATAAACCTTTTAACTTTCATCTTCAAGTGATCCAAAATAAGAGAATGAAAGTTTGAAACTCCTTTTTCGCATCCAATGATAACCTGAGAGTCCTCAACAATCAGCAATTCCTCAATCCTGCAATCCTTTGTCAACTAGAGGACACCCTAAAGAGCTAGGAGCGATGTTCTAGAGTTGGTCCCTCTCCCCGTTTTCATCCATCCCTTTATAACTACATGAGTGTTTAGTTTTAGGACAAAGCCTGCTCACAGCATGCTCCACATATGCCTTCCTGTTTCGCACCATCAAAATAGCCTACAATACAAGCTACAGTTAAATTGGGGTTCTAAAGAATACAATGCCTCTTTAAAAGCTTCAATTTACATGAATATGAGAAGATCCCTATAATTCTGGATACTACAATCACTTGGTCACACCTAATCCCGTCAAAATATTCTCTATTTCGTGCCTTCCAACATTCCCATAACAAAAAGAAAGACATGGAGCTTAGAATTTTCTCCTTTGTGAACCAACTATGCATATTATCATTCAAAGTTTCACCATCCCAACTAATAAATAAATTAAAATGGCTGCTCAAATCTTCCAAATATTCATAAAAAACGAACAAGGACCAAACATATGATGGACATTTTCTTCATATGATTTACACAAGATGCATCTTCTCGAGCCATAGATGCCTTAACCTGAAGAACATCCCAAGTGAGGATATTTCTATTTAAACACAACCACATAAAGAGTTTGATCTTTAATGAGAATTGCACCTTCCAAAGCCATTTTATCCACCAATAGGTACTTACCATAGATTCATTTTCAAAAATCAGATCATAGGCCAATTTAGTCGTAACAATTCCACTTTCTTTATCCCGTGCCCAAAATAGCTCATCATGAGAATTGGAAAGAGTAATACCTGCATGATTCAGTCCAACCTTATACCTATTCCACTCTTCCGTTAAACTGCCTTATATATAGATTTACTCACTCGAAGGTAATCATCGATGGCATATAAAATTTGATAACTATAATCTTATGTTCCACTCTTGAGAGGTGATGTGTTTAATATTGTTTGGATTTTGTTTGATGTAGGTATAATACCTAGCACGCATGCCCATTTTAGTCTTATTGTGTATTAAAGGAACTTGGCACATATGCATTGTAATTTTAATTCTTTTTAAATAGAACTATGTATGCATAACAATTAGGTTAGGGTATTAAGTTACATTTACCTAAAAACAAAGGATTGTGCCCTTTGAACGAGTTTATGACTTTACATAGTTTACTATTTGATGTTATTCTTATTATATTTAGTTGTTATTCTTATCATATTTATTAAGAGCAAAGGAGGGGTCTTTTTCCCTTGTTTGGTGGTATGGTAAGTTTTATAGGACACAAATTCTTGTCAAGGTCAAATGCTTATTGTGGTTATGCTTTAAAAATCGAATCTTATCTTGGGATAATTTGCTTAAATGAGGATTGACAGGACCTGGTAGATGTTCTACGTTCCATGAAGCGAGAGAATCCATCGATCATTTATTTTGTCAATTCCGTTTTTTCAGAGGTATATGGATGGATTTGAAATTCAAATTAAAACATGAGGATGAGTGGGAGAGCCCCAACTTTAAGGATTTTTTAATTTTATTTTAAATTTGTTGCAAAGGAAAGTTAACTTTAAAACTTGTCTTGGATCACCATTTGGGAGGCATGGAAGGAAAGGATTCTATGCATCTTCGAAGATAAAAAAAACGATCTATTGATTATGTGAGCATCAGGATTTTTGTAATTTGAATATGTAGTAATCTATGGAAGACTTGCTTTTAGCAGAATTAGACACTTATTGATATTTTGTGGTAGTTGAATAAAAGGTATTGGTAACACGATTAATAGGGTAAGATATATTGGAATGCGGAATGTATATTTGGCAAAAGATCCATGTTTATTGTGTTGGTATTAATTTGTAACTTTGATTTCACAAGAAATAATAAGTTACAATTTTTTTCATTGAAAAAAATATTAAGAGCAAAGGAAGTTATGACCATGCAGTTTATGTGATCTACTTCATATCATTTATTGTTGGTTCCATTTATTATGCATAACTATCTCTTAACAAGGTTTTTCATAAGGATGTGTTTGCATCCTCTATAAACTAAGGATCCTAACAAACTTTCACCTTATTGATTTCTTATAAAATTTGCATAATCTAATTTAGTCATTTAAATAATAGAATAACTACTTTTGTTAGTCTAGGCATAATAATTCTTTTTCATTCACTCTGTATACAAGTCTTCCTAACCGTTCTTTGTAAACAATGACTTAAACATCCAACATATGTACATAAGTGTTAATATAGAATATGTATATAAGAACTTATATTTTTACTCTTTACTTTCTCGTAAAATAAAATAGTAATTAAATTTTCTTTCAATCTAAAGGATTACTAGAAATAATATAATTATTTCATTGCAGTGATATATATTTAATAATTATTTCATTGCAGTGATATATATTTAATATCCAACAATAGGTGTGAATTTAACAAAAAGAACCGTTATTTTTCATAACAATATTTAAATACACAATATAGATACATGAATAAACTTATATGTTTACTGTAGATTTCTTTTGTAAAACTAGTTGGGAAATCCCCAAAATGCCCAACCATAGACCAATAAGGATGTCATTCTTTATGTCCTTCTGTAGGCGCCCCCGAGCCAAGCCATAGTCTCACTAGGGTTACATTACTTAGGCAATTACCGTCTCCATCTCAGGTTTAATTAGCTTATTAAGGACTATTTCATTCATTACATAAACAAATGTGTTATAATTGCATTCATACATGACACGATATATATAT
>LPNX010986351.1:0-39548 GCA_001517045.1 Pseudotsuga menziesii
TTGGAGTGGGATAAGTTGTAGTGATTTTGCATCATGCATTTCTTTCTTGCTCATTTTAGAATTTAGATGAGAAATATTATGTTTTCTAAACCTATTGGCACAAATTATTTATATTGGAGTAAAACAATGTGACCCATATTTATTACTAAAGATTTATAGAATATTTTGACTAGAAGCTATGGTTTTCCTTCTAACCAAGAATAAAAAGTATTGGATGATAATGGGAAGAAATCCTTAAAATAAATTATATAGAAATACAATGAAGAACTTTCTCTTATAACTAGTGCATTTGATGAACCGATATTTTCAAGGATTTATGTCACAAAATCATCTAAATAAGCATGTATTATATTAAAGAATACTTATGAAGATTAAGTAGTAGACAATATGAATAAATTTAATGTGAAAAATTTATGTAAATGATATTGATGATGTTCAAATTGAGTTCGGGAACGATGAAAGAATTTGAAGGTTGAAGATAGGGTTTTAACAATCACTAGTAGAAAATGAGAAATTAATGACTAAAAAAATGACTAAAATCATGCTATAAATGACTATTTTTGAGTTAGTGACTAATAGTAGCAAATTTCCACTATCTTATAGCTAGTAGTATTTCACTAGTCATTAATAGCTTGACTTAGTAGTCATTGATTTAGTCATTGATAGACAATGATTTAGTCATTAATAGAGAATGCTTTAGTCATTGATAGTCAATGATTTAGTCATTGATTTAGTCATTGTTTTAGTCATTGATAGTTAATGATTTAGTCATTGATTTAGTCATGGATTTAGTCATTGATTTAATCACTAAGTTAATCATTGATTTAGTCACTGATTTAGTCACTGATTGTAACCATTAATAACCAAATATACGAATAAATAAACTACTAAATGTTAACATATTAGTGACTAAGCTAAATAAGACTAAGATACGGGAAATTAGCTACTAATAGTTGTATATATGCGAATTTAGTCATTTTTGTAGTCACAAATTTATGATAGGGCATGAAGGAATCGAATCACCAACCTCCTGCCTATAATTAGGCAGGCGCTCTACCATTGAGCTAGCACCCTTTAAAAAGTTGTTATTGGTTGACAATGATAATATTCAAACAAATTTATGATAGATATCAATCTACAAACTACATAATTATTACTATTACAAAATTAAACTAGCATTCTTTCCATGGAAAGATTCCCCAACAGTATTTACACGTGAATTTAATTTTATATCTGTTCCACTCATTGCATTAGGTTTGGAATCAATATGTTTTTTAGATATAAACATTGATGACTGCCCACCCTTATTGACCAACAGCTCGCCATGATCATAACTCAACCCTGATGCCACAGCTTCCACCACCAAGGCAGGGAGATTTAATGTTGGAGACACTGAAAGTGAATGAGATGAACTTGTTTTAGGATTAGAGGAGCTCTAAACAGCTGGGATCCTCATACTAATTGATTTTTCCTGTGCAACATGGGAGCCCCTGAAACAACCATTAATGTCTCAATATTCAATAAGATATGTAATATTCCACCACAAACTCCTAAATCATATGGAATCTTATGTTCACTAAAATTAATATGTAATGTTACTTTGCACCAATCCAAGGGGGTGCTGGAAAACTAAACAAATATTCCATGACAAGAAACATATTTCATACCAAGATGCACTAGCTAGCAATACAACTGATTTTCGAGCAGCTCCATTGGCAATGGAAGTCTTAGCATTACCTCCTGTGTTCTAGTTTCACATGGAAATATGAACATGTATATATTATTAGGAAATGAAAATGAAGCCATGTATAAGAATCTAGAAGACAATCACTGAAGTAAAACATAAATTGTCTAAATAAAATACACATTAGCTTCTATACTAATGATTATTTAAGACTGAATCAGAAGCTATTAAATAATCTAATATGGAAGCATAGAAAAAGCTGTCTACACAGATATCAATAACAAATGCTAAAGATAATTGGACTGAAGTACAATATACTAAAATCCTAAAGTCACTTAGAGGAGCTAGTGATTTGCTCAATTTACTTGAAGAAGCTGATCCAAGCGAGGAAACCTCTACCACCGGTGGAGGTAAACAAAGTCCCCAGTGTCACTGTGAAGGATTTGTAACATCCTAGAACTTCTGAGTTTTGCTGCTAGAAAAATAGGACATAGAAAATAAAAAATCATAAAATCTAAATGTGAAATATTTTTTAAAACAATTTATCCCAATAAAGAAAACTTTCTAAATTAATTAAATGCTAGAACGGAATTATAGGGGATTAAAACAACAAACTTGTTCATATCACGCATTTACTTTTGTTAGATGACACATTGATTTTCAATCAATAGTTCTGTTAAGGAGATGGAAAAGATTAAGGGGCTTCTGGACCTCTATTGCAAGACTACAGGAATAGTAATAAATATGAATAAGTCTTCAGAAATGTAAAGTGGATTGGCAGAGTAATTTAAAGACCGGACCAAAATCATATTTCCCATTAATTATTTCAAGAAGTCAAATACTTGGGTTTCATCTTGAAACCATATGATTGACATTTAAATTTTGGCCGTAACTATCCTGTGGTTCGTATATTAACCTTCATTAATCTATTCTAGAGAGCATACAGGAGTATTGGATGTCTATAGCACAGCGACCAAAAGGAATCTTAACCAAATCAGAAAGAAGTGTTTCAGCATCCTTCACATAGGAGGGAGGGCCAAGAAATTCCACTAGTTATAAATGGAACAAGGTAGCCAATTCCAAGTAAGCTGGGAATGGGGTTTAAAACACATAAAACACTTCAGCTCAAAATTTGCAACTAAAAGCCTTTAGAGATTGCTTTATAATGATGGACACTTAGGTCAAGTTATGAAATCCAAACACTTAAGAGATGCATCCATAGAATCTTGGCTTAAAAAAAACACTCACAGGATGCTTCCATTACAAGGAAAGCCTTTGGTAAAGTTTTCCCCTTGGTGGGTAAATAAATGAGGGAACTGAGGAAAATTCAGAATTGGAAAGGACCCGTGGATCAGGATTAAATGAAATTTCAAATTTCGGAGGCTCTGCTAGATAGTTTACATGCATAGT
Organism: Pseudotsuga menziesii; assembly: GCA_001517045.1. Classification (NCBI taxonomy): domain Eukaryota; kingdom Viridiplantae; phylum Streptophyta; class Pinopsida; order Pinales; family Pinaceae; genus Pseudotsuga; species Pseudotsuga menziesii. The sequence goes on from LPNX010986351.1 coordinate 3,095, forward strand.
GGTCTATACTGTCATAGAGAGGCGGACTCACAATTGGCAAGAAGTGCCTAGTCTTGAGGATGGCTCACAACAGACAATCTTAAGTTTACAAGGTGAGCCAAAGGAATGACACGATTACATTGACTTTCCTAATCATCAAGGATCCAATAATTTAAAGTGTTCAAGGATCAAGGGAACATGGAAATGCGCTTCGTGGGTCAAAATAGGTTATGCTACCAAAGTGGAGGAACTCATGCAAGAGAGAGAATCCTGGAAAGTAGTTGTTTGGAAGCTATTCATCCCTTTAGAAACAAAAACACTAATGTGGTTGGTACTGGCTAATAAAGAGCTACCAGTGGGAAAATGAGAGATTGGTGCAGACAAGGGTGATGTATCATATGCAAATGCAATGCTGATTCTGTGGATCACTTGTTTGTCTTGTGCACCTTCTCGAGATCTGTATGACTTGACGTGTCATAGGTTACAGGGGACAGATCAAGATGATATATATAGGAATAGCTTGGTAGATTGTCTAGGACTGCATTGGTGACAAAACTATAGCAACTTTTCAGGCTCCCATGTTTTGCTTATATATGATATATGGATGTCAAGAAATTTGAGGATCTTCCTAGAACAAGTCTTCATAGTTTCCCAGGTAGCACACAGGATTAGAGAGGTAATGGATTGAAAAAGGATTCTAAAAGAAAAACCTTCTAGCTGTTCACTAATGCATTATATTGATAAAGAAAAGCCTAGGTATTTTCAAGAGAGCATGAAAAGGAGTATCAAGTATTTGTGGAGCTGGTGCTTTGTTTTTTTCAACTCTTTTTTCATTTTTTGTTACACTATGAGGCTAGTAAAGGGGAAATCAGGGCAGAAGTCTACATTCAGACTGTGGAAAACAGCTGAGGATGGAGGAATTAAACAATTTCAAGGTTATGGAGATTCAAAGTTTATCACAGATTGGGCTAATCATCTATCTAGCATTGAGAATCTGGGCCTGCATGAACCAAGTTTAGGAGGTCAAAAAATGTTTTGAAACCATAATAATAATACTTTTTCAACACATTTACCAAGATTTCAACTCAATCGCAGACAAACTTTCTAAATATACTTTGTTGTTACAGAAGGATACCTAAACCAAACAAGAAGTTAGAAAAGTCACTCTCCTATCTGATTCAGAAAAGACTTGTACTAACAACTCTTCTTTTCATTTGTTACTAAACTATGAGGATAGTAAAGGGGCAAGTAGGGCAGAAGTCTACATTTAGACTGTGGAAAATAGCTGATAATGGAGGTATTAAACAATTTCAAGGTTATGGAGATTCAAAGTTTATCATAGATTAGGCTAATAATATGTCTAGCATCGAGAATCTAGGCTTGCATGAACCAAGTTCAAGAGGTCCACACCAACCACTAACAATATTCAATCATCAACATCTGGTCGTTTATGATTTGTTTCAAGTAGTCTCCATGAAATTATACCAAAGAAATGTTTGTATGTGGTGAGGAAAAGTAATTTTCACAATTGGTCACAAGTATGCAACACTAAACCATTAGAAGTTCTAATAATGTGCACTGTAAAAATAATTCTTTCAAAATTCTTTACTTTGACCAGCAAATGATGCTGGCAATCAACAAAATTCCTACAATTGCATGTCATCATAGTTACGTAAGTTTAATAAATAAATAAATTCTTTAATTTGTCCAGCCTAAAAATAACAAGTGAACAAGGATTTTAGACTAGATTAACATAAGAAATCAAATATAGATGGATCTTAGAAGAAATTCATGTAGCCCTACATCCTTCTAGACTGTGATCATCCCCAACAACAATCACATTTTGTATGTTTCCTTGTGCTCCCCCCTAGTTGAAACTATTAAGACAACTACAAAGTAATCAACACAAGATAGATCCAATGCATGGCACAACTACATAAAAAAACATTATGTAGCGTTAAGAGGAAAGGGAAAGATATCAAGGATGCTAATAACATCAAAAATTAATTGGACAACTACTCGATGACAAATAGCAGTATGAAATTGACTAATTTTGAGACACATAAAATATGTAAAATAGTTTCGCTCACATACCAGTATATGTAGAAACACCAGCTCTTTCTATGTTAATGCTATTTGAAGCAGAAGCCATTGAACCTAGGGAAAACTCTCCAGATAGGCCTTCTTTAAGAGCTGGATAATCATACCCAGCAGCAAGTCCAAGCCGTGTGACATGTGAAAACAACTTCCGCTCATTCAATACTAGAGAACTCCTAGATGCAATTTTTGGTTCCCCTAATGCTTCTTTTTCAGTTTTCCATGAAAGACACATTACTCAATCAATAAAATGCCAATTTGTGGTTAATAATCAATCATTCAAAAGAAAGAATTTTTACCAAAGGTATCACATATGTTATCCTCAACATTTAAATCAATTTCTCGTACCACTTAACATCAAATATACTTCAAAATTGTTCTCTTTCGGAATGGAACTCAAAATTACCTTCAAAATCAACACTTGATGGTGGCCTGTCATCATTACTGACATAAGCAAATTCTGGTAGAACAGGTCTCACTTGTATTGCCACAACTGAATCCACTCTCTTAGCTCTAGCTTCCTGTTTCCAATTAAAATGAAAGTTTTAAAATTAAAATTGCACTTTTTAACATTAGATAAGAACTAGATCCTCATGATTTAAAAACAATGAGAGAAAGGTTCATTATTTAAAATTTCTAAACTTTTGCAACTACACACTGGTGCCTTTTTCAATGACGTGAAAGAAAAAATTTCACAACATATAAAAATAGAAATAGATTACTGTATTTCTATGGCACCAGAAACAACAGTTATTAAAATGAACACTAACTGTCAAATGCAACAAAGTGATAAGACAAACATAGGTTCCACCAATCAGAATCATTTTAGTGAGGTAAAAAAAACTAGTGGAGAGGTCATTGAACTCTCTTAAATGGAAAAGGAAAACTGAGATAAAACCAGTTAGGGTGAGACTTTAACACTTCATGTTCTTCCAAATTCCATCTATATTCTAATAGGAAAGACTCCAACAAGTCAATAGGAGTACAATTTCCATCCTTTCTACTTTTATAGCTCACTTAGTTAAGAAGTATTGAAGATTATTCAAAATTTTACTGAAGTGATGAGCATCCACCTCCTATTAAGAGGTGGAATGTTGTTTACCCTATGTATATACCATTTGGCTCAACTTAACAACCTTGATGACTCAACTGTTGAACAAACAATGACCCAATTTAACCACCTAGAGAGGCCAACCTTGGAAAAAACAATGATTCCCTCTTTAAGAAATGAATCACATGTCGTGATAGGATACCATTTACTCTGAGTGGATATATCAACTAACCCAACTTAACAGATTTGATGGATAAACTATGAAACAAGCAGTGACCTGATTTAATGTCCATAATGTGCCAGCCACAGAACACAGAATGCCCCCTTACAAGGTGTGTCAACCCTTCATACCTTTTGACAAATCATATGCGCTACTCAGCAGTGTAATAAATGTTATATAGACTAAGATATACATCCATTGGATCTTAAATCTAATGATGTAGGTTCCATCTTATACAACATTAATTATTCTGTTGTTAAGTACATAAAACAAAAAAATAACAAGATGAACCACCTAATAAAAGAGAATGTTGTTTACACTGTGATTTAAAGGCCTTGATGCCCAACCAAGGATCAAATAATGACCCGAAACAACTGCCTTCATGGTCCAACCACATAACAAACAATGGCTCTCTTACAAAGGTTAGTATGACAACATCCTTGGAGAAAAATCATGTAAGAGGAATCAAACCTGGTAGAAGATATAAAATAACCCCACTCTCACCAACCTGACCTTCAGCAAAAGACCACATCATATAAGAAGAATCGAACCTGGTGGTAGCTGTAACAGAGCCCCAATCACCCCTTGTGACTGACTTATTTAGAACTAATATCATATAAGAGGGAGTGTTTCTTAGTCTTGCAAAATAATGAGTTATAATCCAAAGAGCCTCCAACATGGCATAGAAATTAAAATTGATTCCTTTTAAGAGGACTTACCTCCCAAATTTCATTATCAAAATGTTCTTCAAGTGGGTCCAGATTGCTCTGTACAGTTCCTTCAAACAGTATTGGGTCCTGCGGAATAATTCTTAATTTAGACCTTAGATCATGGAGTCCAATCCTTGCGAAGCCCAAGCCATCCAGTAATTGCTACTAATTTTCTGCACCTGGAACAGTATGTGTGCTCCCAATATGATAGGAACCAAGGCACCCTTATATGCTGCAGTTATAAAAGAAGAGTAGACTTGCATTTTGACCTTCCCAGTTTCTCTTTCTTATTCCTTTATAGTATGTCCAGATCTATTTTCATTGATTCTCATTGCTCGGTCCTCTGCATCCTCATTTTGAAATGATTTATCGGATTCATAGTCCATGGTATTGTAGAACCTACTTTTGTTATTGCCTGTTTGTGGCGCTATCCTCCTAGATGAAATCTATGCTGCATCAATTGCATTCAAGTATGTTGGTGTGCACCAACTAGCTTTAATAAATCTGCACCACCCAGAATATCTTCACTCCTCCCAACTTGAACTATGGCTCCATCTTGCATGACCTGCAAATTTTCCCAAAAGATCCCTAAAATTTTTTCATGACTTGACACTAGCAATTTCCTATTCAAAGAGTAAATTGTACTGTACATAAAGGTTGCACATTTGCAAGTTTAGAAAGTGGGCTCACCAGTATAAGGTCAGATGTAGATAAAAATTCTACTTGATGTTTGACATATACCACTGTCTTCGATCCCAGAACTCCAAGAAGGAACTCTTGTTACATTATTTGGTGAACTAATGAGGCATTGGACTATGCATTCAAATAAAAGTGTACTTTGACAATCTACTCTACAAATGCATTCAATCCTTCTAATTGGATATTGAGAGCAGTACTTTAAAGAGATGAGCTAATGTATGAGCATCAACAGCACTAAAAGGGTCATCGAGAAGATAGACATTTGCATCCTAGTAGGCAGAAAAGTTTATCCACAAAATTCCAGTCAAACCTAATGATACAGTGTGGGGATCTTTGCTCGGTTTCTGTATAACAACATATGAATATAGAACTAGGAGAATGTGTTGCAGACCACGTTCTCAAGTTGGAACCTGAAAATGTTGCACATTATGTGACTCTGTCAAATATATACACTGCAACTGGTAGGTGGTCTGATGTAGAAAAGGTGAGAAAGATGACGAAAGAGAGGAGAATAAAAAGATGCCCAGGATGCAGTTGGGTTGAGATCAATAACAAGGTGTATTCTTTTGTCGTAGGGGACAGTTGTCACATGCCCCAATTTTGCAAAAATAATATTATCATATTTGATTTTATTTCAAGACAATATGTTAAATTTTATGCTATGTTGTAATTGATGACTCAGCAGAATCAAGGATGTTGAATGTAATTATGAATATTTTAATTATAAATAAATAAAAAGTGGAGACAACGGCTTGGGAGAGTTGTTAAAAGAGTGTTTATTGGTCAATTTGGTGGAGGAGACTGGGTGGAGAGAAAATAGACAAGTGGCAAAATCCTCAAACATTTCCAATGTTGCAGGTGGCAACCTCCCTGCATTTGGGGCCATGATCCCCCAAGAAAGTGGGATCAGAGCAGGTGGCTCAATTAATGACAACTAACCCAAAAATACCTAGGCAATCTTAATAAAAATGCCCATTGAAGAGAGCTGAGGCTGCTCATTCCAAGAAGAGAATCATTCAGGTGAATGTACTTCAAAGGATTTCATTGGGAAGGGAATTTCTGGAAGGTGTTTGAGGGGTAAACTGTAGAGAATGATATAGTACAAATTTTCAGCTGAAAGATCTTACTGCTGAGTGCAGAGTTAGTACTGAGTCATTGGACTAGTATCTTGTTGCATGCTCCACCAGTTCTCAGCCAAGGAGACCAGGAAGAGGCTTGAGGGTCCTGAGAAGACATTGTTTAAGCGCTCTCCAGGATTTGGTAGGGAGGAACGACCTCCCAACGCTGTTGTCATCCAACTTTAAACAGGTTCTACAGTCTTTTATTTGCTGTGTTAAAAGTTTATTTCTGAGAATCAATGAATAATGAATGATTTATATGTTTTGTAGTGAACTGTTAGAGTTTATAATCTTTTATTTATTTGAATTTTGATTATGTAATTGGATGAGATAATCTTACCTATGTTTTTCCCCATCTGGAACGAACCAGACCGTACTCTAGGACAGGTAGTGTGTTTAAAATAGATGAATATACGATAGAAATCTGGACTAAATAGAGTTATTTTGTATTTCAGAACAATGGAATAATTTATTTCTATATATAGATGTTTTCAGGAAAGAATATTAATCTGTCTAATTAAGTTTATTGTTTAAAACCAGACTGTTGTATTAAGAACGCTAGCAAAGAAGTATTCATAATACTTTACAGACAGCAAGTTTATTTTCTTTTAGCAAGTTATTATAGTAAATATGTTATTGTTCTTATTCAAACTGTATTTTGTAAAATGAAAATACTAACTTGTAACATAGGTAAAAAAATTAACTTAGGTAAACACTCATTTATTTCTATGAAGAAAGAACCAAGTTATTTTACATAGTTTATTTTATTGTTCATACTGCTTAACTATATCTACAAATGTTCACTTTGCAAGTAGGGTAATTCTAGTATAGCTATTTTTATAAAGAAATTAACTACATCAATTATAATATTGTAATAAGGAAATAATAACAAAACCTATCTATGTACTTATTAAAATAAAATGGACTGAATGCAATGGTAAATAATATTTAATCAATATTATTTATAAATGAACTAATTCATTTAAATAAACTAAAGAAAGATTAATTATAAAAGAAAGTACAGGGTCGAAACCCTCATAGTATTAACATTATAATTTATAGTAATAACATTGTAATCCATAGTAATAACATTGTAATTAATAATCAGATAAGCAATAATCCAAGGATTTGGATTTATCTAGTATTTTGAACCTCTAAACTATAAAATATTATTACACTCCTGTAAGGATAGAGAAAGATAACATTGGAATTATAATAACTATATACGTGTAACAAACAATTAACTTAATATTTATTATTGAACTAAACCTACAAAATAATTTAAAGAAATTATTTTATACACAGGTCACTAACAGGATTAACCCGTAGCTCGAATAACCTAGCTTATAAACAAATTATTATAATAGAAAGAAATAACAGAATAGGATATAATACTACAATTTAATGCAAGATAAGTTTAACAAGTAAAGATTTCTTTACACAATCGAAATAGGGTAAGAACCCTAGTATTTAAAATTACAGTAAGAGCATAAAAAAATAACCGTGTCCGAGCTCAATAGGGTTAAATCTCTATACTTAAAGTTTAAACAGAGAATGGCTTGACAGGCCACAAAATATTTTTACATAACTATACACAAAACAAGTAAAACAAAATTTACAAGTCACGTCATAAGTCGGAAAACGCTTCTAACAGCAAGGGTTAGCAAAAACTAAACAAGTAAACTGAGAAATAGTAACCCATGAAGAGTCACTTGCAGGCCACGACTTCCAACTAAAAAACTGTTCTGTAAAGAACTGACAAGTGCGGATTGCCATGGGTTGACTAGGGTTTACCGTTACCAGGAAGATGACCCTACTCATTTGTACCAGCTGCAAGAGAGTTGTAATTCGTTACCTACAGCTGCAAGAGAGTTGTAATTCGTTACCTACCAGGATACGAACCCACAACGTTAAAATATGCTCATACTGTAACTAATTTAAGAGTAAATTTAAAAAAAATGTTTAAAAGCAATTTAATACTTGGAAGCGAAGCTAATGTAGCCACAGAGAAACATGAGCACCGCCACCAGCGAGACAAGGAGCCAACCCTTCATCTCTCCTGTGACAGAGATGTTCATACGCATGCACAAACCACTGCTAGCAGCAACAAGAAGAAAGGGGGGCAACGACCAAGAAAGAAGCAGACGATGAAGCTTGAACTGTCACAAAAAATGCCAAGCATGAGAACCACGCTCTCAAAAACCCTATGAAGAAAACCAAATTGTAACAGAAGCAAGTAACCCCTTTAAATGATCCCAACAGGCAGGCCGTGGAGGAACGAACCAAAAACTACACACAGACCAGGCCGTCAGATGTAAGTCACGGCCCTCACAACTCTTGCCTGGATAAACTCATAGTGTAAGCAAGGGTTCGAGCATGAAGAAGGCAACTGAATATTGTAAACCAGGACGCGAGCTTGTTAAGTTCACAGTAGGGTAAGCATGGCGGCCATGGACACAGTTGCAGAGCAGCCTGAAGGCCCGAAATCAACGAAGAAGAATGACAAAGAATAGGGTTACACCAACCCTTATACTTCCAATACTTGGCTAAGGACGAAACACGTGGTCTCACAAATTATTCAACCATGCAATGGGTCGATCATATAGTTTCCTGCATGCCAATGATTCACAATTATTCAAAACATAATTTTATGCACAATCATATAGTATTGTAATCATTCAACGGTTCTACGTGTTCATGGATGTCAATCTACGGTTGCATGGCATAAGCCATGAACCCTCAAATCATTGCCAAGCTTATAATATAGTCATTGTATAGTTTAGGACGAGGGGGATTTCAAAGTCTTTTATATACACAACCTTACACATAATCCCATCGATGGAGTGGTCTAACGCCACATCCCTTTTTCATTGCAAGTTACATTATGAACTTTATAATTATATGTTTATTCATATTAAGCTTTTTGTTGAACATGAAATCGATACAATCTCATAATCGATATGCTTTCCCAAAGTATTTTATGTATACAAGCTTTAGTTCTTCACTAACGATTTATCCATTTATTCATAACATCAATAGTATAGTTACAAATGTTGATAAGCCTTGAGCTATCGAAACTAAGTTTATGAAGTAAATCTTATGATACTTGAGAGATACTAATTAATAGGCTATCTCATCACCTAGCCAAACTATGATGTTAATAAAGTATTCCTAATAGACTTTGCATAGCTAATCTTGTTGCCATCAATGTTTAAGTTATGACTTGATAATTTTATAGAACATAGTTTTAAATAGGATCATGAACTTTATAAATCTTATTTGTTTATAACCAGAACTACTGGTAAACATGGATGTTTTATAAACAAGATAGTTCATGTGTGTATTGGGGAGCTGTTGAGGCCTGGAAATTCACAGGCGGCAACAGTAAGGGATTCTCCCCAATCAACGTTCCCAAATAGCCCGTTGACTGTTTGGAATAGGGAATCCGTCCGGTTTGCGGTCCGGCTACCGTGGGTCAAGAAACAAAACAAAGGCTTTACCGGTTGCGGCCCGGCCCACCGAGTTTTTGTATTTTTGACTTTAAGAAATGAGATGCAAGTGCCTAACTAAATGCAGAGCGATCAAGATGCAGGGAGTGGTCACAATGTGATGCGCAGGTTCTTACCTATCGTCTTATGCTCGCAAGCAGCCAAATCAGATATAAAAGCAACAACTAACTATCTTAACTATCCCTAGGGAGCAAGGTTATCATTTTGGGTGAGCAATACATTTTGCACATGCATTAGGAAGAATCACAGGTAGCTGATATTTCTTTCAAGACACATGAACACTTCAAGATATTCAAATAACCAGATAGCCGATCATTTTTATAATAACATTCATCACTCACAGTGAAATCAATATCCCATAAATTACTGAAGAACATTCAACAAGAACATAGGTTCATAACATTAAACAATCTTACAGTAAATGAAACACATCTGAAAACAAAATAGTTCCTCTTCAACATTATTCATTACACTGCATTGATACATTCCACTTTTCACTCTCTTCAACAGGAAAAAAATTGCAGTTTCCTTTGCAAAACGAAGTAGTTCCTCTTACAAGCAAACATTTACAAAATTTTCCAGGGGAAAAATCCCTTTCTTCTTCCCACATTCAAATATTTAAACTACAACTACCGAGTGCTTCGTTTTCCTCCCCAGACGCGTGGTCTTTCAGTTTCTTCAACGCTTCATATTCCGATCTTTTTTCAGTATGTGATCATGAAACACTTGGTAACTGATCCATTTCTGGGATCATGCCTTTACAGCTCCGGACTTTGTTCTCCATTTGTCTCGTTTCAGTCATACCTCCGCCAAGCGGGTTAGTCTTTCTTCTTATCATGGTGGATTGACCGGTCTCCTTGAAACTACCTGCATTCAATTCATGAGCATGGTTCAACAACAAATATTATCAATTAACCACCATCTTACAAGGAAATGGCCGGGTGCACCACATTCGGGCCTGGCAAAATATCCTATGGTCACCGGCAGGAAAAAACAAGTCGGCAGTCAGAAGGAAGCGAGCTCGGGGGCCAGAAGGATCTGCCAGCTGTAACGTCGGGCGAGGCTTAATTCGGAGCAAAGCGAAACGCAGGTGGGATATGCCATAAATCGGACGTCGAACGGTTTTTAGTTTCGGAAACCGGAAGACTCTAGGAGTCGCAACGGCGGAGGAGGGAAGATAGAGGATATGCGGAGCGGATGAAAAAATTAGTCGGACGTAGGAAGACACTCAAATCGGGAGTGGAAGAGATCACCCAGCCGCAACGGCGGAGGAGGAGAGGCTACGGGCAAGCGATCGAAGGCTAAAATGAATCGGGCATCGGATGGGTTCAAACTTCGAATGGAGAAAAGGTCTTGGATCCGCAACAGCGGAGAGGCTGAGACTTTACAGCTTCCGATTCAACAGCAAAAAGAGGCCCGACTACAGGAAAACTCAAAGATTTGAGCAGCGTTAACAACCAAAGTCGTTTTCTTCGCAAAGGCTGCCCTGAAGAACAAAATTTTACTTCTTCACGGCCAGAAATCCACGACTTAACTGAAATTGAACATGGCATAAATAAACCTGCTGGCATCCAATCTTCAAAGTAAAACGAAAATTAGATATGCTTGAGAGGCTCAAGCATTTTAATGATCCAACCAGGCAAAATGATGAGGAGGGGCCCATAATTTAAATAAGAATAAATTTGGGGAGGACAGTTGCGGCAGCAACAACTGGTGATTTCCTGGTGAACCTAGGTCTCTGGGTGATTATAATTTGAGCAACAGACTGTTTAACCATAATGCTTCTAATGAATTCTTCCAGCCATATGGATTCCTCGACCAACAGAGGTGTGTACCTTAATTATTGATGATGGTCCCTTTGGGGGAAGTGGAAACCGAAACCTTCAAGTCCAGATAACTCTGTTGGGGCCAGAGGATGAGTTTCATTATTACCTCTGTCTTCAGGTAGTTGACAGCGTGGACACCACGGGATCGCAACAGATAGTAAATATTATTATTCGTTTGTTCCTCGTTCCCATGCCATTTTAACACTCTTGTGCTTTTGGACTTTTGTCCCTTTCATTTGAGTTTTTTTGTGCGCCTTTCTTACTGAATTTTAATTCAGGATCCTCTATCCCATAGTGTCCTTTTGTGTGAGTGGTATATTTTAAGCTTCAGCTCACGAACGGAGAGGATCTTTTGGCCTTAAGTACTTATGATTCAGCACTTGCTTTGATTTATGATGTTTTTATAGAAGTCTTGACTCTTTATTCTCCTTTTGGCATTCTTCTCTTGGCATGGGATCATTTATATTTAATACACTGTTCACCCTGCTTCTTTCCGTGGGTCCTTTACTGTTGCTCCTTAGACATTTCAAGCGTGATATGGATGGAACCCCAACATAGTACTCCAGACTCCTCGAATCCGGTTTAATTCACAGGGGTTAAGTAGGACTTCAATGCATACAACATTTTATTCGCGAAACTGTTAGGCTGAAAGAACTCTTTTAGCAACACACAGGATGACACTCAATGTGTTTGCTATTCCCAAAAACCTTAATTTCCTCTAGACAACCGCAAGTTCATTCCCCTTATTGAAAATCAAAACTAAAATTAAATCAAATGAAAGCATGACTTGAAAAACAGCTTTACAGCTTATTTATATACAAGGCAGAAAAAATCGAAGACACTTAAGAAAAGTAAGGCTTGAGAACCAAACCATTAACTGGCAAGTTCTCCTCCCATCCCTGTAAATCTTACAGCTTATAAGTAGCAGGGCCAAGTTTGGCTAAAATCTAAAAGGGACCTACCCATAACTGCTGGAATTTGGTATGCTTTCCTTTCTCATCATGGGGGTGGTCCCATTTGAGGACTAAGTCTCCTACTTCAAAGTCTTTTTTCCTAGCTTTATGCTTGTCAAATCATCTCTTAACTAACTCTTGCTGTTGTTTAAAACGTTCTCTATCCTTGGATCTGGCCTCTTCTGCTTTTAGGAGATTATATATTCTTATTTGTAGGACTTCATCCTCTGACCCTATAGACTCTTGGGCTAGTCTGGAGGCTAGTAGCATGAGATTGGGAGGCAACATAGCTTCCTTACCATACACAAGGGTATAGGGTGACACTCCTATTGCAGACTTTGGGGTGACTCTGTCAGTCCACAGGGCATTGGGTAAGGCTGAGTGCCAACTTCACTGGTTTTATATTACGGTCTTCTTCAGGATTCTAATGAGGTTTTTATTGGAGGATTTAGCCAGGCCATTCCCTTGCGGATAGTAGTTAGCAGAATAATGTAATTTTATTCCTTTTTCATGAGCAAATGCAGTTAATTTAATTGATGAAAAGTATTTAGCATTATCAAAAACTAATGAACTTGGAACTCCAAACCTGGTCATGATATGATCTTGTAGGAAGCTGATGACTTCGTCTTCATTTATCTTGTGCAATGGGATAGCTTCGACCATTCGAGTGAAATAATCAGTCGCAGTAAGAATGTACTTGTGCAGCAGTGAATAATTTGGCTTTATTTCTCCAATGATGTCCAGTCCCCACTGTTCGAAAGGTTCTGTGATCATAATAGGCTTTAGGGGTGCGGCTGCTTTGGGCTGTCTTCCACCACACCTTTGACAAATATCACATTTCCTGACATATGCATGTGCATCCTTGAAGAGTGTAGGCCAATAGTAACCGGCTCTAAGGATTTTGTGAGATATAATGTCACCGGAATAATGTCCCCCAGCCGGACCGTCATGTAATTCTGCAATTACTTTCTTTGCATCTTCCTTTTCTAAACACCTAAGGAGAACCTCGTCATAATTCTTTCTGAATAACACTCCTTCAACAAGATGATAGGAGGCTGATTTGAGACGCAGAGCTCTTCTTTGTTTGGAATTCCAATGTTCTGGTAATATCCCCGACTGTAAGTAATGCACAAGGTCCCTATAACAGGACTCGGGAGCTGTAAACAGAGGGCATACATCCATTACATGCAATTCGGCTGCCTCCTCCCATGCTTGGTCTTCGTTGTTTCTACTTCCAGTCATCAATTTGCATAGACCTTGACCTTTCACTATAGTAGCCGGTTTGAATTCAAGGTCGTATTCTTGAAGGGTTGTTACCCAGTTGCCCCTTCTTTCTCCCAACTCTTTCTGAATGAGAAGAGATCTTACCGCTGGGTAAGGGACTATTAACTTGGTCCAATTTTTTAATATATAAGGCCTAAACAGCTTTACTTCCTTAAATACTATGTAATCCTGCTTATCAATGGCTGGGTAGTTTAATTCATCCCCTTGAAGCCCAGCGCTCATGAAAGAGATTGGGAATTCATCGCCCCCGTCCTCCTTTTGTGTAAGCACGGCTGCCAATGAATCATCGGATGCAAATGTGTACATAATGAAGTCTTTATCAAAGTATGGACTTTTCAGGGAGGGCGCATGGGCAACATCAGTCTTGATTTTGTTGAAAGCAGTCTTTTCAATTTTAGTCCACTTGAACTGTGCATTTTGCTTGACCATCTGCTGCAGTGGCTTGACAGTCTGAGCAAAATCAGGCACAAACCTTCATATGAAATTTATTGTCCCCATGAAAGATTGCATTCCTTTTTTATTATGGGGCATAGGAATTTTTTCAATGGCCTTGATTCTTTCTGGGTCTATAGATATACCTCTCTTTGAAACTATATGCCCCAGTAATTTGCCTTCTGTGACCACGAATACGCACTTCTTAGGATTGAGGGAAATGCCATACTTCCGACAGCGCTCGAAAATTTGCTTCAGGTGGAACGCATGCTCCCCTCTTTTCTTCGAAAATATTGTGATATCATCAAGGTAGACCACCACACTTCGTCCAATCAGTCCACAGAAAGCTATGTCCATGGCTCTCTGAAATGTCGCGCCAGCATTAATCAGTCCAAAAGGCATTCTTCTATATGCGAAAGTTTCCCATTTAGTTCTGAACGTTGTCTTCAATCTATCTTCCTCGGCCACTAACACTTGGTTGTAGCCAGAGAATCCATCTAACAATGAGAACAATTCAGAACCAGAAACCATCTGTAGCAATTGCTCCATGGGAGGAACCGGATAGTTGTCTTTGTCTGAGGCGTGGTTTAAGTTTCTGAAGTCCATGCACAGTCTGATTTCTCCTGACTTTTTCCTGACCGGCACCAGATTTGACACCCACTCTGAGTGCCGGACTTTAAAAATAATCCTAGCATCCAGCAGTTTTTTCACCTTGCTTTGAATCAATGGCTCCAACTTGGGGTGCATCTTCCTTAACGGTTGTCGATATGGCTTGACACCTACTCTAATAGGGATGATATGCTTGATAATGCTGGTGTCGTAGGTCTTCAAATCTGTGTATGTCCAGGAAAAGGAATCTCTATACTGCTTGAACAAACTAGCAAACCTATCCCTTTTGGCAGGTGAACAGCATTTGCCGAGGTTCACAAACTTAGGATTCGTCTCAGTCCCCAAGTTTATCGGTTCGAACTGTAGAGTTGAACTGTGCGTCTTCACATTAGCGGGTCTTCTAAACTTTTCGTTCAAGTCAAACATCTTTTCTAACGTTCTGACCCCTTTGGGAATGAAATTGTCATATTTCATCTCAGCCTGATGTTCCTCATTGTCGATAATGGCCCCTTTAAAGGTCTCATCATTAGTCAAGAATTCGATTGTTTGTTGATCATCGTCAAATACGCGCAAATTTGTGATCATGTCGGGTACTGATGGCCTGAAAAGTAATTCAATAGAGCATTTTTTATTAGTGGGAACCAGCCGGGAAGCTGATGTGGCCAAAAGATCAGCGGCCGTGTTTTTTATTCTTGGGATTGAAACAGTATTGAATGTATGAAAACATTTAAGAAAATCCCATACCTCACTTTGGTAGGCTTTCAAATGGGGGGAAACACAATGTATTTGATTTCTTATTTGCTTTACAACTATTTCTGAATCCCCAAAAACTTTTAAATTACTAACCTTTAGCTCAATCGCTTTCTTGAGTCCCTGCAGTAGTGCTTCATACTCAGCCGTATTGTTAGTACACTCAAACTCTAATCTACAGGACAAGAAGTGTTTATTTTTTTGTGGATCAATGAGGACGCAGCTGGCCCTTGACCCTTCTAATGTTTTAGATCCATCAAAAAATAAAGTCCAAAAAACATTATCTACTGAAAAAGAATCTACTTCTACTGCTAAATCTACTATTTTACAATCAAACTCATCAACCTGCGAGAAACGAAGGAGTTTAGGTTGGGTGTCAGATATGTCGCTGGCCTCTTTCGCTTGATAGTTCCCTGGTTCCAGTTCGAGAAAGTAGTTTCCCAACACAATTTTGACTGGTACATTCTTCTCGTCCAGCTGGGTAACATTGTACTTCATGTGAGGCTCCCTCAAAACCTTAATCTGATTGGGGCTTCCTTTATATGGAAACCACAGGTGTGACTAATCTGAGGCGAAATATCCATTCAATTTAGCTGACCAATCTCTGCTCAGGACCAAGCCATAAGCGTCTGGTATATCAGCCACCACAATGTTAATAACTTGGAATACTCTGTCATCGGATGCCAGGTGGATTAGGATGTCTTCCATCTCACCAACTACCTTGACGTCTGTCCTATCCAATTGCACCACCCTCCACGTAGTTGTACTAGGCTGCCCATTTATTTTCTTACACACTGATATGGGCATGACATTAATTGATGCCCCTGAGTACACTAGACAATTGTGCACGTTATGATTAAAAATTTCAAATGTCAGGAGGAAAGGTGGGTGTTTAGTTTTAGCCTTACCTCCAGTGCTAGCTTCTCTAATTTCTTCTTCATCCCGAGGCTGATTTTCAGTGGGCAGCTTCTCTTCTGACGTTTTAAGTGCCTTCAACAACTTTTTTTTTCTGCTGAGGTACTTTGCACATCTCAAACAGCGGGACATTTTCCTTTATCTTCTTTAAATCTTCGACAATGTCATATTCAATTTGTTGTTTAATGGACTGATATTTGTCATAACTCACCTTCTCTTCGTTCGGCTTGGTCGACATTCTGTTCTGCTTGGGATCTTGACTGGTAATAGTGAATTCCAGAACCTTATCAGCCAAGGATCTATCTTGAAATTTATTCTTGATGTTTCTTTTCAGCCTTCTAATCTTTGGGAGTAAAATATTGTCATCACTAACTGTCTCTTGGCTTCTAGTTGTCACATTAGCTTCCCTGACATTCTTGTGTTTTTGAGAATCTTCCTCCTTTGCATCGAGTAAAGAGATAGAATTCCATAATGCCATGGTCTCCTCCTCCTGCCCTTTTGTAGAAGTGGAAGCAACACTTTCTTTCTGTTCATCATCATCTTCCTCCGTTAACCTTGAATCCAACATCTTATTCATGACTAATGTCATTGAATTTATCCATTGCGGACAGTTCTTTTCGGAATGAGGTTGTTGGTGAAAGGTACAGAAATTTTCCATCCCTATCTCTGTCAGATTCATGGATGCAGTCTTCTGAGGTGGAGGTTGGGGCTGATTGCTGTCCTCTCTTTTCTTATAATATGGCCTGAAGAACTTCTGTGCTTCTTTTTCTTTTTCTAAGTCTATGATCTTATTAGACAGCTTTTGCATCATTTTAGCCATACTTTCGTAATCTGCTGATTTTTTTTCCTTAGGCTTTGTGAACAATATGGTTTTTCTTCCCGTACCTCTCTCTCCTGATTGTTCTGGATAGTCTTCAATGCTTTCTCTTTCCACTTCCACCACTTATTCCTCTTCATAGGTCTCTGTCAAAGTAGTCTTGGCCCTACCTTTTGCAAACATGGCCAAATCAGGGCCCAAAGCTGAAGTATAGTATTCAATCAGTACTTTGTCTGAAGGCTTATCTGTTTCAGAGAAATTTTTAAGATATGCTGCAAACCTTTGTGTGAAACTGTGCACTTTTTCTTTTTTTTCTTTCTTTAATGCACATAGTCCTTTCATAAGGGCAGCGTGAGTCTTTTGGACTGCATACTTGCTCCTGAACATTCTTTCGAAGGTATCCCATTCTGGGATAGAGTTGGCAGGAAAACCAAAATACCATGAGGCCGCAGCTCCTTTGAGGGTATGCAGAAATAGTCTACACACCACATCTTCATGTTCCCCAGCCCTCAGACCTTCTATTTCCAAGTAGAAACTTTGTAGATGATCATCCACTAGGATCTTCTCATTGGGGTCAAATTTAGGCAGTAACTTCTCAAAGGCTTGAGGTAGGTCATGCAAAGGCGGGGTTAGATTTAGAGGTGACCTGGCTTTCCAAGCTGGCGGTGGATTTGGTGGGTTAGGTGGAGGTTGATTTGTGTTAATGACGGCCATGAGTTGAGGTGGAGAGTGCGGAGGGGAAACAACAGGAGTGTGAGGAGGTGAACCAACAGGGGTGTGAACAGGAGAGCTGTAAGGGGTGTCTGGGCCTACTTGGTTCAAAGGCAATTCAACTTCCTGTAAGGCAGTTTCCACAAGTTCTTCCCAATCTCCAACCAACAGTGAATCTTCTACTATAGGACAGTCTTTCTTCTTGTACTCTCTTCTAGGCAATTCGTGGATAATCGGCAACCCTCCAATATTCTTTACGTAAGCACGGGTATGTCTTCTCAGGTCGTTAACAATTTCGTTGCGAACAGGATATAGATGTTTCCTGTTTTCTTCTTTCGAAATTGGATTACGTGGTCCACTACTTTCAGAACTGTAACCAGCGAAATAATCTCGATAAAACGGGTTTCCTCGGCCAGCCATGCACTGGCGGCCCTCCTTCTAGCGCCAAAACTGTTGAGGCCTGGAAATTCGCAGGCGGCAACAGTAAGGGATTCTCCCCAATCAACATTCCCAACTTGCCCATTGACTGTTTGGAATAGGGAATCTGTCCGGTTTGCAGTCCGACTACCGTGGGTCAAGAAACAAAACAAAGGCTTTACTGGTTGCGGCCCGGCCCACCGAGTTTTTGTATTTTTTACTTTAAGAAATGAGATACAAGTTCCTAACTAAATGCAAAGCGATCAAGATGCAAGGAGCGGTCACAATGTGATGCGCAGGTTCTTACCTATTGTCTTATGCTCGCAAGCAGCCAAATCAGATATAAAAGCAACAACTAACTATCTTAACTATCCCTAGGGAGCAAGGTTATCATTTTGGGTGAGCAATACATTTTGCACATGCATTAGGAAGAATCACAGGTAGCTGATATTTCTTTCAAGACACATGAACACTTCAAGATATTCAAATAACTAGATAGCCGATCATTTTTATAATAAAATTCATCACTCACAGTGAAATCAATATCCCATAAATTACTGAAGAAAATTCAACAAGAACATAGGTTCATAACATTAAACAATCTTACAGTAAATGAAACACAACTGAAAATGAAATAGTTCCTCTTCAACATTATTCATTTTGCTGCATTGATACATTCCACTTTTCACTCTCTCCAACAGGCAAAAAATTGCAGTTTCCTTTGCAAAACGAAGTAGTTCCTCTTACAAGCAAACATTTACAAAATTTTCCAGGGGAAAAAGCCCTTTCTTCTTCCCACTTTCAAATATTTAAACTACAACTACTGAGTGCTTCGTTTTCCTCCCCAAACGCGTGGTCTTTCAATTTATTCAACGCTTCATATTCTGATCTTTTGTCAGTATGTGATCATGAAACACTTGGTAACTGATCCGTTTCTGGGATCATGCCTTTACAGCTCCGAACTTCGTTCTCCATTTGCCTCGTTTCAATCATACCTCCGCCAAGCAGGTTAGTCTTTCTTCTTATCGTGGTGGATTGACCGGTCTCCTTGAAACTTCCTGCAGTCAATTCACGAGCATGGTTCAATAGCAAATATTATCAATTAACCACCATCTTACAAGGAAATGGCCGGGTGCACCACATTCGGGCCTGGCAAAATATCCTATGGTCACCGGCGAGAAAAAACAAGTCGGCAGTCAGAAGGACGCGAGCTCGGGGGCCAGAAGGATCTGCCAGCCATAACGTCGAGCAAGGATTAATTCGCAGCCAAGCGAAACGCGGGCGGGATATGCCATAAATCGGACGTCGGACGGTTTTTAGTTTCGGAAACTGGAAGACTCTAGGAGCCGTAACGGCGGAGGAGGGAATATAGAGGATATGCGGAGCGGACGGGAAACTTAGTCAGACGTAGGAAGACACTCAGATCGGGAGCGGAAGATATCACCCAGCCGCAACGGCGAAGGAGGAGAGGCTACGGGCAAGCGATCGAAGGCTAAAATGAATCGGGCATCGGATGGGTTCAAACATCGAACGGAGAAAAGGTCTTGGATCCGCAACAGCGGAGAGGCTGAGACTTTACAGCTTCCGATTCAACAGCAAAAAGAGGCCCGACTACAGGAAAACTCAAAGATTTGAGCAGCGTTAACAACCAAAGTCGTTTTCTTCGCAAAGGATGCCCTGAAGAACAAAATTTTACTTCTTCACGGCCAGAAATCCACGACTTAACTGAAATTGAACATGGCATAAATAAACCTACTGGCATCCAATCTTCAAAGTAAAACGAAAAGCAGATATGCCCGAGAGGCTCAAGCATTTTAACAATCCAACTAGGCAAAATGATGAGGAGGGGCCCAGAATTTAAATAAGAATAAATTTGGGGAGGACAGTTGCGGCAGCAACAGGAGTATCATAGAAAAATATCATTTTCATTGGGTGGCAAATACTAGGATGTTGGCTATGAATTATTTATATAGCTTAGATCAATGAAGCTACTAACTTTTGGTTATTTACTCAACTACGATAAGTACTATTAGCTTCACCATGTTTTTGATTAGTAACATAATCTTTTAGAACTATCTAGTACTTGCATGGGGTAATAAATCAATCTCTCTTGAATACTTTGACCTAAGTTAAATGTTGTGGTTAGTAGCTTGATTCAAGAGAAGTCCTATTAAAAAAAAATAGGAAACTGAAGTGGAACAATCCCACTAGACTCTAAGTCTTAGGACTTTACATTTCACTGTAATGTTTAGAACCTTATAGGCAGCAATCTTCATTACAAAAAATGAATAACAAGCAGTTGGTTATACTATTATTATAAGTTGATAATGTATATTACTGTTAGAACAATCATTATAGCATTACAGGTTATGCACTCTAGGTGAAAATAACTTACGACAAAGATCACAAGTTGTGAACCAGGGAAAGTAATTACTGTTGCTATTTACATTTAAGAAAGAAACTCTTCTACATGTATATCGTTGACAAAAATAATTGAAGGAAACAAACTACTTGTTTTACCTCATAGAAGTAGATTGATATGTAACAGCTTATTTACCAAGCTTTTTATTTTGCCAATAGAAATATAGTTGGATGGTTTATGGAATTAAAAGGCATTACTCGATCATTCATACCTGTAAACCTATAGGGACAAGTAAGCATTCTGCATTAGCTTAAACACTAAGTAAGCCCCAAAATCCAAGACAGTTCCACCTACTTGTTGCAAATTAAAACTCATCAGCAAATTGAAAGAGGAATTATTACACAAGTTAAACTTAACCTTGTATCAAAAAGTAGAATGCTAAGTTACTTAATTAAGATTATGCATTAACTAATCTGGTAACTAATTCTTTTATAGATAACTGTTAGCTGTTAGCAAACCGCATTCTCAGCATTTTATGTATTTTTCAAAATTTTAAATTTTTATGAAAATTTGAGGTTTTGACATGTGGTATCAAAGCACAAGGTTCAAACACTAGGCCTTGATGAAGCCCAACTAGATTTTAGGAAATAATAAACTGAATTATTATGCTGACATATTTTTCTTTTAAATGTTATTCAATAGAGAATTTTTTTCTGAAGTTTAACAGATAGGTATGGAAAGGCTGGAAGAGTATGCAGAGGGGGAATCTTCACTTACTAAAACAAGAAATCTACCAGGAGATCCTATACAAGAGGACTTAACTACCAATTCCTCAGAATTGTTACAAACTGTAAAGGACTTAAAAACTGAAATGGAGTCTGTAAAGCGAGAAAATGAAAGGATTATGAAGGCTCAAGAAGAGCTTAATCAGATCCTAACTGAGAAGTTTCAAACTAAGGGTAGGGGTAGAAGAATAGAATCAGAAAATACCAGTCATCAACGTAAATCTAAAAAGATGAAACATACTAAAATTGAAAGTAGTTCGTCTTCTGAAGTGTTTGGTGAACAACGAAATTACCATTCTACTAGTGACAGTAGTGATGATAATCAATACATTAAAAAGAGGAAATACAAACCTTATGAGGAAATTTTCGAGGAATTCAAAAAGATAAAACCACCAACCTTTAATGGAGAGACTGAGAAGGGGGAGGAAGCTGAATCCTGGTTATCTGGGATGAAGAAGTACTTCCAAATATATAACTATTCTAACCAATTAAAGACTATAATGGCTATATATAACCTCTCAATAAAGGCTGACATTTGGTGGCAGGACTTGAAAAGAGTTAAAGGCATAAAAGAGAAAAATGTAAACTAGAGTACCTTTAAGAGGTATTTCAAAAATAAATTACTGTTTGAGCAATATTATGAGTAAAGAGCAAAGGAATTTTATGAGTTGAAGTTAGGATCAATGATAATGAAGGATCTGAACAGTAAGTTCTTAAGTCTATTTAGGTATGTACCATACCTTGTAGATGAGAAACCAAAGGTACAGTGATTCCTTAGCTGTCTACCTTATCATATTAAAGATAGAATTGAATATGATAACCCAAAGACCTTGGAGGAAGCTATGAGAAAAGCTAAATTCTATTTTGAGAAGAATTGAAAGAAAGAAAGCTAAGAAAAATAATAATCAGTTTGAACAAAAGAAGAAGGATTTTGTGCCTAACAGAAATTTCAAAAACAATAAGGCCAAAAATTATTCTAATAACAAGAATTTCCAAGGAAACAAGAGCAATACACCCAACAATCAAAATAATTCTAAAGGTAAGGAATTTGCAAATAATCATGGAAACTTTACCAAGAATTTTGAGCGCAAAGAGCCTATCAAGTGTTGGGAGTGTAATGGCCCACACTATGCTTCAGTCTGTCCAAACCAGAAGAAGACTGGTAACAACATTCATACCATATAGGAGGATATGACCGTTGGAAAAATAGTGAGGACCATGCCCAGAATTAATGAAGCTTTAGAGAATCGACAAGCTGAATATCAGACTTCCATGGTGGAAGTAGAAGGTATGATAAATCAAATCCTTGTAACTATTTTGATTGATCCAGGAGCTAGTCTTAGTTATATTGCACCTCAAATAGTAGAAAAATGTAAGTTATCTGTTGAAAAATTTGAGAATTCATGGTTAGTTTAGTTAGCCACTGGTGCTAAAAGAAGGGTAACTTTCTTTCTTAAATAATGTGCAATAGTTATGGATAATTTTGAAACTATTGTCAAGATTAATGTTTTGCCTCTTGGTTCTTATGATTTGCTGATTGGTATGGACTTGTTAGAACAACATAGAGTAATTTTAAACTGTTATGATAAAATTTTCACATGCTTAAACAGTGATGAAAAACCAGTAAGTGTTAAAGGAATCCCTTGAAAAACTACCATAAGGCAGATTTTTTCCCTACAGCTTAAGAGAGCTGTTAGAAAGGGATGTAAAGCTTATGCAGTAATAATAATTGATGATCAAATTTTAATTAAAACAGATAAGTTAAAACTGGAAGACATATCAGTGTTAAGAGATCAATATGTTGATGTATTCCCAGAAGAGATTCTGGGATTACCTCCAAAAAGGGAATTGGATTTCACCATTGAACTAGTACTGGGTGTAGTACCTAGCTCAAAAGCCCCTTATCGAATGAACATACTCGAACTTAATAAATTAAAATCTCAATTAAAAGAACTAATTGATAAAAAGTATATTCGACCAAGTGTGTCTCCCTGGGGGGCACCTGTCATCTTTGTTAAGAAGAAGGACGGAACCATGCGACTTTGCATAGATTATCGTCGGTTAAATAAGATGACCATCAAAAATCGATATCCGTTTCCCTGCATAGATGATCTGTTTGATCAAATACGAGGAGCCACAGTGTTTTCGAACATAGATTTAAGGTCTGGATATTATCAAGTAAGGATTAAAGATGAAGACATCTTTAAGACAACTTTTAGAACTAGATATGGTCATTACGAATTTGTCGTAATTCCATTCGGGCTTACTAATGCCCTAGTTGTTTTCATGTGTTTAATGAACAATGTTATGCATAATTATTTAGATAAGTTTGTGTTTGTATTTATCGACGACATTCTAATCTATTCAAAAACTGAAGAAGAACATAAAGAACATCTAAAAATTATTTTGCAAGAGTTGCGAGATCATCAACTCTTCGTAAAGTTTAGTAAATGTGATTTCTTCAAGGATAAGATTCAGTATTTAGGTCATGTGGTGGCCAAGGAAAGAATTTCTATAGATCCTGAAAAGATAAGGGCAATCGAAGATTGGCCGGTTCCTAAGGATGTGACAGATGTTTCATCTTTCATGGGCATTACCAGTTACTACCGGAGGTTCATTGAAGGTTTTTCGAGGATAGAAAATATGATAACTTCCTTGCAGAAGAAATGAAAGAAGTTCGACTGGAACCAAAAATGTGAAGAAAATTTTAAAAAGTTAAAAACTTTATTAACCAACGCACCTATTTTAAGAATAGCAGATCCTAATAAAGAATTTATAGTATGCACTGACGCCTACAATGATGGCTTAGGCGGTGTTTTGACTCAAGAAGGGCATGTTATTGCCTATGAGTCTAGAAATTTAAAAGTTCACGAAAAGAATTATGCAACATATGATCTGGAATTAACAACTGTAATACACGCCTTAAAGATGTGGCGACATCACCTAATTGGCAAAAAAATTGTTTTAATGACTGATAATAAAGGATTGAAGTATCTATTAGATCAGCATAATTTAAATGCCAGACAAGCTAGGTGGTTAGCTTTCTTAAGCGAGTATGATTTTGAAATTTAGCATATAAAAGGTAAAGAAAATAAAGTTGTTGATGCATTAAGTAGGAATGCAAGGCTGGATTTTACAACAGCTATCAGCACCTATGTTTCAGACTTAGATGAATAGCTTAAAGAAGGAATAGAACAAGATGAAATTTACCAGAGTTTGCAAGTTAAAGCTAAAGAAAATCCAACAGAAAACTTAATTAAAGGTTACAGTTTAAATGAAAATTAATTTTTACTGTATAAATATAGAATGTATGTACCTAATGTACGTAAAGTTAAGCTGTTAATTCTGGATGAAATTCATAAAACAACATATTCAGGTCATCCAGGTTATCAAAAGACTATAACCATGTTAAGAAAAGAGTATTTCTGGCCAAATATGAAAACTGAAGTAGCAGAATATATTTTTAGATGTTTAGAATGTCAACAGGTAAAAACTAAACATCAACACCCAGCTGGTTTGCTACAACCATTACCCATCCCTAGCTAGAAATGGGAGATATTTAGTCTATATTTTATTACTGGGCTGCCTAGAAATCAAAATCAGAATGATTCTATCATGGTAGTAGTTGATAAGTTAAGCAAAGCAGCTCACTTTATACCTGTTAAAACTACTTATAAAGATGCAAACATAGCTGATATTTTTCTAAAACAGATTTTTCGATTGCATGGAGTACCAAAAGTCATAATCTCAGATAGAGATCCTAAGTTTACATGAAACTTTTGGAAGTCTTTGTTTAAAGGGTTAAACACTACATTAAATTTCAGTACTTCTTTCCATCCTCAAATAGATGGACAAACTGAAAGGGTAAACCAGGTACTGGAATATCTATTAAGAATGTATGTGAAAGATCAGCCATGTAAATGGGAGGACTATTTACATCTGGTAGAATTTGCTTATAATAATAATTATCAGACATCAGCCAGATTTAGTCCTTTTGAAATTTTATATGGACGGAAATGTAATACTCCTATCTCTTGGAGTAATCCAGTAGATAGACTGGTACTAGATCTAGAACTGTTAAAAGAAATGGACGAAATTGTAAAACAAGTGCAGGGAAATCTGAAAGTGGCACAGGATCGGTAGAAAAGTCAAGCAGACTTAAAAAGAACTCCAAAGAAGTTTCAGGTAGGTGAACATGTGTTCATCAAGGTAAGGCCCAAAAAGAGCTCTCTGAGATTGGGGAGTTGTGCAAAATTGGCACCTCGTTACTGTGGCCCATTTGAAATTTTGTCTAGAATTGGACAAGTAGCTTATCAATTAGCATTACCACCTAATTTAAGAGTACATAATGTTTTTCACATTTTCGTTTTAAAGAAATATGTTCATGATTCTACTCATGTGGTTCACTGGAATGATGTACAGGTGGAACCAAAAGGAGACTTTCTGGTGGAACTGGATTGTATCCTCGGAAGGAGGGAGATTACACTTCGAAATTGCACCATTGGACAGGTGAAGGTGCAATGGAAGCACCTTAGTCTAGAGGAAGCCACCTAGGAATTGGAAAGTAAAATGTGAGATGAATATCCAATACTGTTCTAGGGGAATTCTGAGGATGAAGAATAAATAACATCGAGGACGATGTTATATTCTAAGGGGGTGTGTATGTCACATGCCCCAATTTTGCAAAAATAATATTATCATATTTGATTTTATTTCAAGACAATATGTTAAAGTTTATGCTATGTTGTAATTGATGACTCAGCAGAGTCAAAGATGTTGAATGTAATTATGAATATTTTAATTATAAATAAATAAAAAGTGGAGACAACAGCTTGGGAGAGTTGTTAAAAGAGTGTTTACTGGTCAAGTTGGTGGAGGAGACTAGGTGGAGAGCAAATAGACAAGTGGAAGCATCCTCAAACATTTCCAATGTTGCAGGTGCCAACCTCCCTACATTTGGGGTCATGATCCCCCAATAAAGTGGGATCAAAGCAGGTGGCTCAATTAATGACAACTAACCCAAAAAGACCTAGGAAATCTTAATAAAAATTCCCATTGAAGAGAGCTGAGGCTGCTCATTCCAAGAAGAGAATCATTCAGGTGAATATACTTCAAAGGATTTCATTGGTAAGGGAATTTCTAGAAGGTGTTTGAGGGGTAAACTGCAGAGAATGATCTAGTACAGCTTTTCAGCTAAAAGATCTTACTGCTGAGTGCAGAGTTAGTACTGAGTCATTGGACTAGTATCTTGTTGCATGCTTCACTAGTTCTCAGCCAAGGAGACCAGGAACAAGCTCGGGGGTCCTGAGAAGACGTTGTTTGAGCGCTCTCCAAGAGTTGGTAGGGAGGAACGACCTCCCAACGCTGTTGTCATCCAACTTTAGATAGGTTCTACAGTCTTTTATTTGCTGTGTTAAAAATTTATTTCTGAGAATGAATGAATAATGAATGATTTACATGTTTTGTAGTGAACTGTTAGAGTTTATAATCTTTTAGTTATTTGAATGTTGATTATGTAATTGGATTAGATAATCCTACCTATGGTTTTCCCCGTCTGGAACGAACCAGACCGTACTCTAGCACAGGTAGTGTGTTTAAAATAGATGAAGATATGATAGAAATCTGGATTGAATAGAGTTATTTTGTATTTCAGAACAATGGAATAATTTATTTCTGTATATAGATATTTTCAGGAAAGAATATTAATCTGTCTAATTAAGTTTATTGTTTAAAACCAGACTATTGTATTAAGAACGCTAGTAAAGAAGTATTCATAATACTTTACATACAGCAAGTTTATTTTCTTTTAGCAAGTTGTTACAGTAAATATATTATTGTTCTTATTCAAACTGTATTTTGTAAAATGAAAATACTAACCTGTAACATAGGTAAAAAAATTAACTTAGGTAAACACTCATTTATTTATGTGAAGAAAGAACCAAGTTATTTTACATAGTTTATTTTATTGTTCATACTGCTTAACTATATCTACAAATGTTCACTTTGCAAGTAGGGTAATTTTAGTATAGCTCTTTTTATAAAATTAAATACAGCAATTATAATATTGTAATAAGGAAATAATAACAAAACCTATCTATGTACTTATTAAAATAAAATGGACTGAATGTAATGGTAAATAATATTTAATCAATATTATTTATAAATGAACTAATTAATTTAAATAAACTAAACAAAGATTAATTATAAAAGAAAGTACAGGGTCGAAACCCTCATAGTATTAAAATTATAATTTATAGTAATAACATTGTAATCCATAGTAATAACATTGTAATTAATAATCAGATAAGCAATAATCCAAGGATTTGGATTTATCTAGCATTCTGAACCTCTAAACTATAAAAGATTATTACAGTCATGTAAGGACAGAGAAAGATAACATTGGAATTATAATAACTATATACCTGTAATAAACAATTAACTTAATATTTATTATTGAACTAAACCAACAGAATAATTTAAAGAAATTATTTTATACACGGGTCACTAACACGATTAACCCTTGCTCGAATAACCGAGCTTATAAACAAATTATTATAATAAAAAGAAATAACAGAATAGGATATAATAATACAATTTAATGCAAGATAAATTTAACAAGTAAATATTTCTTTACATAGTCGAAATAGGGTAAGAACCCTAGTATTTAAAATTACAGTAAGAGCATAAAAAATAACCGAGTCCGAGCTCAATAGGGTTAAGTCTCTATACTTAAAGTTTAAACAGAGAATGGCTTGACAGGCCACGAAATCGTTTTACATAACTATACACAAAACAAGTAAAACAAAATTTACAAGTCACAGCATAAGCCAGAAAACCCTGCTAACAGCAAGGGTTAGCAAAAACTAAACAAGTAAACCGAGAAATAGTAACCCATGAAGAGTCACTTGCAGGCCACAGCTTCCAACTGATAAATGTGGATTTCCATGGGTTGACCAGGGCTTACTGTAACCAGGAATCCGACCCTACTCATTTGTACCAGCTGCAAGAGAGTTGTAATTCGTTACCTTCCAGGATACGAACCCACAAGTGAAAATATGCTCATACTGTAACTACGTTAAGAGTAAATTTTAAAAAAATGTTTAAAAGCAATTTTAATACCTGGAAGCGAAGGTAATGTAGCCACCAAGAAACAGGAGCACCGCCACCAGCGAGACAAGGAGCCAACCCTTCATCTCTCCTGTGACAGAGATGTTCATACGCATGCACAAACCACTGCTAGCAGCAGCAAGAAGAAAGTGGGGCAACATCCAAGCAAGAAGTGGATGGTGAAGCTTTAACTGTCACCAAAAATGCGAAGCATGAGAACCATGCTCTCAAAAATCCTATGACAAAAACCAAACTGTAACAGAAGCAAGTAACCCCTTTAAACGATCCCAACAGGCAGGCCGTGGAGGAACGAACCAAAAACTACACACAAACCAGGCCATAAGATGTAAGTCACAACCCTCACAACTCTTGCCAGGATAAACTCATAGTGTAAGCAAGGGTTCGAGCATGAAGAAGGCAACTGAATATTGTAAACCTAGACGGGAGCGTGTTAAGTTCATGGTAGGGTAAGCATGGCGGCAATGGACACAGTTGCAGAGCGGCCCGAAGGCTCGAAATCGACGGAGGAGAATGACAAAGAATAGGGTTACACCAACCCTTATACTTCCAATACTTGGCTGAGAAGGAAACACGTGGTCTCACAAATTATTCAACCATGCAGTGGGTCGATCATATAGTTTCCTGCATGCCAATGATTCACAATTATTCAAAACATAATTTTATGCACAATCATATAGTATTGTAATCATTCAAAGGTTCTACGTGTTCATGGATGTCAATCTAGGGTTGCATGGCATAAGCCATGAACCCTCGAATCATTGCCAAGCTTATAATATAGTCATCGTATAGTTTAGGACGAGGGCGATTTCAAAGTCTTTTATATACACAACCTTACACATAATCCCATCGATGGAGTGGTCTAACGCCACATCCCTTTTTCATTGCAAGTTACATTATGAACTTTATAATTATATGTTTATTCATATTAAGCTTTTTGTTGAACATGAAATCGATACAATCTCATAATCGATATGCTTGCCCAAAGTATTTTATGCATAGAATCTTTAGTTCTTCACTAATGATTTATCCATTTATTCATAACATCAATAGTATAGTTACAAATGTTGATAAGCCTTGAGCTATCTAAACTAAGTTTATGAAGTAAATCTTATGATACTTGGGAGATACTAATTAAAAGGCTATCTCATCACCTAGCCAAACTATGATGTTAATAAAGTATTCCTAATAGTCTTTGCATAGCTAATCTTGTTGTCACCAACGTTTAAGTTATGACTTGATAATTTTATAGAACATAGTTTTAAATAGGATCATGAACTTTATAAATCTTATTTGTTTATAACCAGAATTACTGGTAAACATGGATGTTTTATAAACAAGATAGTTCATGTGTGTATTGGGGAGTATCATAGAAAAATATTGTTTTCAGTGGGTGGCAAATACTAGGATGTTGGCTATGAATTCTTTATATAGCTCAGATCAACGAAGCTACTAACTTTTGGTTATTTACTAAACCGCGATAAGTACTATTAGCTTCACCATGTTTTTGATTAGTAACATAATATTTTAGAACTATCTAGTACTTGCATGAGGTAATAAATCAATCTCTCTTGAAGACTTTGACCTAAGTTAACTATTGTGGTTAGTAGCTTGATTAAAGAGAAGTCCTATAAAAAAAATAGGAAACTGAAGTGGAACAATCCCACTAGACTCTAAGTCTTAGGACTTTACATTTCATTGTAATGTTTAGAACCTTATAGGCAGCAATCTTCATTACATAAAATGAATAACAAGCAGTTGGTTATACTATTACTATAAGTTGATAATGTATATTAATGTTAGAACAATCATTATAGCATTACAGGTTATGCACTTTAGGTGAAAATAACTTACGACAAAGATCACAAGTTGTGAACCAAGGAAAGAAATTATTATTGCTATTCACATTTAAGAAAGAAAATTTTCTACATGTATATCGTTGACGAAAATAATTGAAGGAAACAAACTACTTGTTTTACCTCATAGAGGTAGATTGATATGTAATAGCTTATTTACCAAGCTTTTGATTTTGCAAATATAAATATAGTTGGATGCTTTATGGAATTAAAAGGTGTTACTCGATCATTCATACCTGTAAGCCTGTAAGGAAAAGTAAGCTTTCTACGTTATCTTAAATGCTAAGTAAGCCCCAGAATCCAAGACAGTTCCACCTACTTGTTGCAAATTAAAACTCATCAGCAAACTGAAAGAGGAATTATTACACAAGTTAAACTTAACCTTGTATCAAAAAGTAGAATGCTAATTTACATAATTAAGATTATGCATTAACTAATATGGTAACTAATTCTTTTATAGATAACTGTTAGCTGTTAGCAAACCACATTCTCAGCATTTTATGTATTTTTCAAAATTTTAAATTTTTATGAAAATTTGGGGTTTTGACAACAGTTCAAAGCCAGAAACACAAAAAAAAGATGAAAGAAGCAGTGCGACAGAGCCCAAAGTTTTACAAATCATTTAGGGGCTGACAAGTGGGACATTACATCCTCCTCCCCTTAAAAACAACACCGTCCTCAGTGTTCATGAATCATCTACATAGTCAGTCAAAGCATTCATTGATAACCCAAAATTACAATAATCAATCATCATAATTTGCATCGATTTTTAATCGTCATTCATGAGTTACATATCCTCGTAAACAAAACAAAACAAAAGAAATTACTCACTCCCTTTTTTCTTTTTTTGTGTAATTGAGCGCAACTTACATACACAGGCAGATTTATATACCATAATGTACATTGATGTAGCAATGGTCATAATCTCAGTGAAGCCTGCAATGTTAGTATGTAACAACATCATCAACAATTATCCTTTGTTTATAAAAAATTCGAGGTTCGACAATTATATTAAGTAAAACAACACCCATACTTAACCTCCTCATCTATGGCAGCAAATATTTTCTAATGGTCGGCTCCAACCGATAGTGTTCCTCGCCTATCCTGCCATGTTAGCATGTAACATTATACGGCATTTTATTTTTTTAACATCAATATCTTTAGATAATCAAATCCATATAAGCTCTTAAAATGCCAATATTAACATCATCCAAGCAATAATACTGTTATCAAATTCTTAATGGTTTTAATCACAAGATTACCAATAAGATCCTTCAATCTAGCACTAGAACCAATTCTAGGGTTCTTGCTAGAAACTACAAATAGACATACGATAGCATTCCAACAAATAGTCTATTTGTCTACTAGATCAATACCCAAAATGGAAGTACCATCCATGGGCTAATCAAACATAATATAGTACAAGATCAGAACTCAAATCCAAGCACAAGAAACCGATTCTAGAACATTCACCATTAAGGGCATGACTCTAAGAATTCATTTACTTAACCATTATGAAGCTGGTACTTGTAACTATAAAGAAAATATTTAGTATGTATAACATCATTCACCAATATCCACAATAGCCCTAGTGGGGTCAACATGGATCAAATACATTTGCCATTCTATTTAAGGATTTTCAACGCTCAATCCAGCAATGTCATGATTCATAAAGAGATACGGTTTGACTTGTATTTATATTTGTTACTTTAGTGAACAAGAAATAGGTTTTACAACAAAAAGCTTCAATACCTCCATTAATGGATTTATAACCTCAAAAATCGTTATCAACCTTCAAACCTCCATTTTCTACTGTCTCAAACATTCTTTAAGCATTAAATCAGATCTACATGTCAAAAGAAAACTCACCAAGAATCAGATTCCAATTAATATAATTTCAGCAACAAATTCAGAATTGATACCTGATTAAATTTGGAAGCCAAATAAGGATTTTGATCTCAATGCTCAACCACAAGGTCAATGGTCTACATATATCAGTAGTCATTCCCAAAGCTATCAACCAAATTCAAATAGGCAATGAACTCAGATCTAAAACAAATGATATGAATGTTAAGTGTGAAGTTGTTTGAAGGACTTACGGCATTCACCTTCAATGCTCGATGTTTTAGATACAAAGCAATTATTCAATAGTGTTAATGCCCAAAGAGATTACACAAGAAACAAACCTTTCAAGGGAAGATAAGCCTAGTTTCATATGTGCGACATGGTTGCTATCAACCACCCAACGTGTTACGATGAGTAGATCATCCATATGATTTTGTGCAAGTTATTTGTTCATGGTTTGCATGACACCGCAAGTGTAAAAGGTGCTTCAAACGTTAGTATTTCTAACATTTACTTAATAGTCTTGACAATACAACATATGTTTTTAGCATTGCTTACCTTGTTCTTAAATATTTTACTATGCGTGATAGTTTTGCGGCTAAATAGTCACTCCTAAAGGGTCATCTAATCAAGTTTCCCTTTCAATGCTATTTTTTAAACAACATTATTCACTTTTTTTACAGTGTAAACTTTCACAATTTTCCACACGGAATCCTTTTAACATATATCAAGTCATTAGCAGCCAATTCATCTACGAATTCCAACCCCACATTACTATTATTATAGGAACTACTATAATACCTTCATCAACCATGAGTTTCTCCAAGAAGACTTCTAAACCTCAATAAAGTTTATTGGTGCAACTTAGAATACAGACGAAGCAATCGTCTTAGCTATCTGTAAAACATATTTGTAAGTGAGCAAGAGAATAACAGGATACCTGTGTACTTAAATGCTCAGGTCTCACACTGAACTGACAAGGTATTGGGTCATCTTCATTGTGATTTTGAGCTAATGTTCCAGCATACCCTGCACAACTCCAAGGTCAATAGACATGCAGTTTGAAAAACAAAATGTGAAGGAGCGTTTGAGCCCAATTGGGGCCAAGTGTTTCAACTCTCGCTCTGATACCATATGTAACGTACCTCTTCTACCTTCATGCCACTATGGGTGCTTTTTTTTTTTGTTTCACGGTTGCTACAAAATGAGTCGATCGTGTTACTGCCAGACTTTACATGGCACTTCAATGAAGCATGTTCACTCAAAATAGACTATGTTAGTTTGGAAATATAAGCATCTAAATTGTAACCTTTTTCTCATGATCATATGTTCATATCAGGCACTATACATTTAACCATATAAGTCCATTTCATTACTTTATTGATGAGTTAAGGTAAACGAAGATTGCTCTCTATCGGAACATACCCTTTTCATTTAGGGATCTATCAACCGAGTCATCTTAAGGCTGATTTACCCTACAAGGAAACAAGCCCATTATACCAATTTCTAGGTATCAAATCAAAAGGGAGGAGACTCTGTCCTTTGAAGGCCACATGTACCTTCAAACAATTACTCTTAGGAATTGTGAGTGATAACAAGGTAAAGTAATGTTTCAAGGTGGATCATACAACATAGCATACTACATCCGAATACCATATCTTACTGCATGAAAGTCAACCAGCATAAATTTTCTACTAAGATTCACGTACCTGTACTAAGTAAGGACATTGATCAATCACTCTAGTCCACATCTCATTCTAGATTATCCAGCATAAAGTCACCATCCAAAGTCATTACTTATTTAAGAAAATCTGTCATCTTTATTGAGAGATTGAAATGCATTATCATACCCATCAGGAAAAAATACCTCAAGAGCTCATAAATACACGCAAACTTAAAAGTACACCTAGAACACATGCAACTCAAGAGAACAACAAGTACACCCATAAAGACAAGAGTACATCATGAACACATACCATCAAGACCAATGTATTTGGTTCACCCAAATCTCTGGGCTACATCCACAAAAATTGTCACATCTGGTGACATTAAATTCATTAAAAGTTACAATCCGCAATATCATAATTGCCATAAACTCTTTTCCTCCGAGAGCATTTACAAATATATTCATTAGAAGTTACGATCCTCAATATCATAATTGCCATAAACTCCCTACCTCTGAGAGCATTTACAATATATATTCGTTTCCGTTATCAGGCTATGGCAGGGGTTTTATACTACCCTAACAATTCTCGGATTACTATTCACAAATCGCATCTATGTTTTATAAAACCCAGAAACGAATAATTCCCAAAAATGCACCCATCTATTTGTAATGACCATGCTCAAGAATCCATAGGGGAATAAGTTCTAAATTTATAAAACATAACCACATATAGGTACCAAATGCCACCGGCTTCACACTCCTGGGAAAATTACTATGATATAAATCCAGAAGAAAGAAAACCCTTTTTGGAAAATAAATCGTTTCAGAAAGAACCCGGCACATTGTTTGTGAACAAATAAAAAGGATACAGCGTGGAGGGCAGGCACATGGAGTTTTAAGATCAACTCATAGGTATCTATCTGTATGTATATGTATATATATATATATATATATATATATATATATCCACTCACATGTTGATGAATTTAAATCAACACGAACCATTCAACTCAGCCGTAATGATCCAGTATAAACTAAATCGCAGCTATAAGGAGTATCTTTGTTCTAGATCGAAAAAGGTTTATTAAAACATGGATAAGAAGCAGATATGTGCTATACAAAACGTTGGGACAATGATATCTCGATCTGGATACCTAACCCCAATGCAGTCAAGAGCATATATCGATTGAATTCGGATTCAAGTCGATCCCCAAAATAATGTAGAGGCAGGTTTTGGAAAAATCGGACTATGGGGTTCATTAAGTGTACACGCCACTGGGATATCATTGATTCTTCCCCTACTAGATATATTCACGATTTTTAGACTACACTAAAGCTCATTCATCCATTGCGCAAAGGGCTATAAATCTCTTAAATAAAAATTTCCAGGGAGAATATAAAATGCCACATCCAAATAACAATACTTGTCTACCTGCAGACTTAATAGGAAAGGTTCACATTTTCAAACCCAAAATGCACACAAGGAAACCTTAACATATCGACCACACATCTAGAATCAGTGGCTCCTTCACTGAAAAGGAAATGGCAGTACGAGTCCCTTGAATGAATCATTTCACTATCGTGCTATACACAAGGTAGATGCTCTATTCCAGATAGGGAACGTGGGATAAGCACCAAATAATTTTATAGATCCAGTACCTATCTTCGCAAAATGATTCCAGTAAATGCCATGCATATCCGGGATCTATCATCAAAGAAGGGCGCATAAGAAAAACAGACAGTGGGTCTAAGGATGTCGACGGTCTAAGGATGTCGACCAGATCTGCTTCCATGAAGCGAGAATCTTATCACTGCATAGGCATTCTAACCATGACATGCTTTGCAGACTTGGATATCACCGACTTAAGGGTTTTATTTGCCACAAAGGTCGCAAAGAGTTATACCAAAAAGGTGATCACAGGCCTACACTGCCTGTTCTCTAGATCTAGTTTTCTTTCAAACGTGCCCAGCGAAAATACATATCCAGCAATAAAATAGTTTGACCCAGACAACAAGTATTTTATGGAAATTAACATAACACGTGTATGATGGTAAAAATCCATATCTAGAATGGGTACACTATAAAAAATGAGTACTGAGGTGTACATACCATGATCTGAGTACACTCATATCCCCCTTTCCCAATCGTATACTCCTTATGCACGAAGAGAAGCAAGGGTTCCCTGTGTTGCATGCGCCATCTGTCGGGCTGTTTCCTCCCTATCCCATCCGGCATGCCAAATCCCTCCTTTTATTTTCTCCCCTTTTCCATCACCGGCATAGGTTATCCTAAAACAGGACGCGCATAGCATTTTTTTTCTTTTCCCCAAGAAGAGGCCGTGCCCCCTTCAGAAATTTCTCGACCTATAAAATAACTAAATGGAAAATGCATCTTTTCCCACAGCGCGCCGAATTCCCATGAGTCCGGCAATAAAATTGCCACTGTTTTTTCTAGGGCGGCCTTCCTAAATTTTGGCTGTCCAGAAAAATTTCTATAGGCATGAGTCTCGCCCAAAAAATGGTCTTTCCCCTTCTTGCTTCCTTTTAATTAATGAACATAAATTTCTGGTAACGCCTTCATAGTTGGAGGCTATAAATCAGGATAAAATGAAACCCCCATAATCAACGTCTCTCCAATTGCATGTACAAATCAATGCTCCGTTGTAGGGTTCTATCTATCTATATATATATATATATATATATATATATATATATATA